>OU426862.1:6936104-6981104 GCA_911387685.1 Dolichovespula media
TCTTTTTACTTAATGACATTCTCCAAGGACGATAAATCGATCGATTCGATACGATGGATAGACAAAAAGTTTGCGTTGGGCTTGGCACACGATAATTGCTAATAAGATACAACGCACAAACTATTATATTAGGGATACTTTTCTTCTTCGTCGTTTAAAATCTTAAGTATAGTACGATAGGATCTGTCTATCGATCTATCGATCTATCGATCGATCGATCTATCGATCTATCGATCGTATCTTTTCTACGTTGTAAAGTTCGTCTTGAAAGATTACGATAGAACGGACTAGTAACTAAAACTTGGAACGTTTCACTTTCATATCCTTTTCGATTGATTCTAAAAACGATATCCTTTTTTTCCTTTCGTCTTCTTTTTTCTTTTTTTCTTTTCTATTCTTTCTTTCTTCTTCTAATCTTTAACGTCATTTAGAGTCTCGTTGAATTTTACTTCGATCAAAATACGTAAGAAATACGTAATTATCTAATCTCTCTCTTTCTCTTTTTTTTTTTTTATAAGATCGTGCAATTTTATAAAAATCATATATATATATATATATTATATATTTATCTCGTTTAAAAATTTTATTTTATCATTAATCTTTTTATCGTTACAAAATAAATCTCTTCCTTATTATAACCTGCAAAATGAATGGATTCGCGTTAATTGATTCAAGTTTCGAGTCGCGTGCATGATTTTTTTCTATCTTTTTTTTTTTTTTTTTGGTATTTTTGTTTCATGAACAAGCAAAAACCAAACGAGTTATAAAAGAGAGTTGAGATGGAAATTATTATATCGGATTGAGTCGATCGATTGGACCACAAATGACGTTCTTAAATTCGATTCTTTTTCTTTTTCCTTTTCATTTTCATTTTCATTATATATATATATATATATAGAATAATATAATAGAATAAACTAAATAAAGAATAAAATAAATAAATAAATAAAAAAAAAGAAAACTTTTGACCACCCTTCGTATCAATTAAATTTAAATATAAAATAAATTGTAGATCTATGCTATATCGATTGCATTAATGAATGGTATGTGTAATTAATTACCAGTCTTATCGATTAAAATTAGGAAGAGAGAGAGAGAGAGAGAGAGAGAGAGAGAGAGAGAGAGAGAGAGAGAGAGAGTCGTATATAAAGAGAAGTGTCTTTTTCTCGCAAAAGTATAAGAAACCTCATAGAAAGTCTCTGTTCTGTTTTAATCGGTATCTCGTGTACCTTTCATGTTTATAATCATTTCGATGATTTAATTACCACATGACAGTCACCAACGAACGAGGAACGTATACTACTATTGCGATAGGGATGAACTAGTTTGATGCTTTCTCTGCAAGTGTCGGAAATATCTATGTAATATATATATATATATATATATATATATATACCAACACATATATATATAATATACGTGGTAAATATGTATGTATATCTATGTGTACGTATATACGTATCTATGTATATATCTATGTGGTACGTATGTACGTATCTATGTATATATCTATGTGGTACGTATGTACGTATCTATGTATATATCTATGTGTACGTATGTACGTATCTATTTGTGCGTGTGTGTGTGCGTGTCGATGAAAATTTAACGAATTTTTTTATCCTTTTCTTTCTTTTATTATTTTCTTCTTCCTTTTCTTTTTCTTTTTTATTTCTTTTTATTTATTTATTTATTTTTTGTTAATAAAGCGGCAAACGATCAAAGAATCTAACGAGGACAAGATTTGTCCTCGAGTAATGGGACTTTCTAGCATTTCTAATTTTTCCTTGCTTCATTGTTAACCGATCTCTTTTTCTTTTTTTTTTTTGTTTTTATACAAAGATTAGAAACTTCCAGAGAGAGAGAGAGAGAGAGAGAGAGAGAGAGAGAGAGAGAGAGAGAGAGAGAGAGAGAGAGAGAGAGAGAGAGTGAGCGAGAGAATGAGTGAATGAATGTTTCGATATGTTTGAACGCGTATTGGTTAATTAATATCGAGAAACACCGTCATTATCATAGGCGATAATAACAACAACAACAACAACAACAACAACAATAATAATGACGATAATATAGAAATAATAAGAGGAAAATGAGATCTAATGAGCGTGAACAATCGCACGATATTGGCGTGTAAATCTACGAACTCGACGAACCGTAACGACGATAAAGATTTCGCGCAGTCGACGAAATTAAAAAAAAAAAAAAAAAAAAAATAAAAGAAAGAAGAGGAAGAGGGTGGGGGTCGAGGAGGTCAGAGAGGAGTAGAAGGAGGGATGGAGGGAGGGAGGGAGAGGAGGAGAAAGAGAGAATAGAACGTGGCTCTCTACGAGCATTCCGATCGTTTCTTTCTTATATTTTTTTTTTTTTTTGATTTTGCTTTTTCTCTCTCTCTCTCTCTCTCTCTCTGTCTCTGTCTCTGTCTCTGTTTCTGTTTCTGTCTCTGTCTCTGTCTTCCTTTCGTTTGCTTTTTACGCGTTCACCTTTTAACAATTTTATTTTCTAGGACTATTAGGTTATAAAATAATAATAAAAAAAAAAACAAATAATAATAATAATAATAATAATTGTTAAGCGAACGTGTTTCCAACGGGTCTTCTCCTTTGAGAATGAAAAAGTGAATAAAACGGGATACGGTAGTATAGTTGCGTGCGCATTTAGAAGTGTGGAATGTGAAATTCTTTTTTTTTTTGCTGTTAAAGAATACTTGATAAAGAGAGAGAGAGAGAGAGAGAGAGAGAGAGAGAGAGAGAGAGAGAGAGAGATAGTTGGACAAATATTTATTTCAAGATACAGTTTGTATCGTAGATTATTCGATAAAAACTGACGGAGATAATAATAATGTTCGTTGAAATTAGATCATTGAACTGTTATTTTTCGATATTTTGTATACATTATAAATACAAATAATAATATTAAAAAAAATAATATAAATAAAAATAATGTGTATATATATATATGTATATATATAGTATATATATAGTATATATAATCCTTGTCTTTCACTTTGATATCATTCAAACAATGATATACCTTAGAAGAAGAAGAAGAAGAAGAAGAAGAAAAAGAAAAAACGATCACCCACCTACACACACACACACACACACAAACAGGATAGACATATTATATTAAGCGATTATCATTGTCACGATACAACGAACTTACTTACGTAAATACACGTTTACATTGTAGACTGATTCGAGAGAGTTAAGGGGCGAGGCTTTAAATATATATATATATATATATATATATATATATATATATATATCATAGAGACTCTCTTAGTGGTCCAGAGAGACAGCCTCTAGACACGGATAAGCGCGTGTGCAGCTGTCGTTGCAGTCTTAGCCTCGAGCTTAGAGAAAGGCAATAACGTCGTCGTCGTGTATGTTGTATGTTTGTATGTATGTATGTATGTATTTATGTATGTATGTGTTGTACCTACAAAGATACGTATGTATGTGTCTATTTATCTATCTATATATATATATATATATATATATATATATATATATATATATATATATCTATGTATGTGTGTATCTGTCTGTGTATTCACGAATACGTGTATTAAGCGGCTCGTTCGCTTGTCTCTTATGTCCGCCATTAATGATTGGGAAATCATCGAGCGGCAAATGACACGAGAACGTGTGGGATTTTGCGAGAGCACCGCCCCCTCTCCTTCCTTGTATTATATTATACTACCACGCATCCGTTTTTGTCGACATTTAGTATATATATAGGTATATATATATATATATATACACACATTCTGTGCGTGTATGTTTATGTGTATTTATATGTGTATGTGTTTTGGTGTGAGTAAGTGCACTGATGTGTGCCTTTTGCAAAGCTAACAAGTAGGACACTTCCATTTTTTTTATTTTCTCAATTTTTTTTTCCTTTTCTTTTCTCTCTTTTTTTTTTTTTTTTTTTTTTTTATTTGTCCGTTTTGGTACCGTTCGGAAAGTATAATGATTTTCTTGTTTCGCGGCCTTATACCATAGATCCCATAGATATCTGTTAAATCCCGTTTTATTTTATTTTCTTTTATTTTTATTATTATTTTTTTTTATTTTCCTTTTTTTAATTTATTCTTCTCCTTCCTTTCTCTCCCCCGCCCCCACATTTCTTTCGTTTCTCACGTCCGATGGTTATCGCTCGAGCGAGTTAATTATTTTACGATAGCAATTTATTTTCAAATGAGCGTCGTAAGAAATGATCGATATGTTAATCGATTCGTCGTTCGTTTATATCATCAAGCGTTAGAAGGGGTTATAACGCTGACGTTCTTTCTTTCGATATTTTTTTTTTTTTTTAAATCGATCGCATCGAAGATTTCGAATTTCTCATTTGATATCGATCGGATTTTAAGTAAATTATTTTCTTTTCCTTTCTTTTTTTTTTTTTTGAATCATCGTCTTGGAAGAAAATTTCGTTCGAGTTTTATCCTTCGTGTTTCGTTAATTTTACGAGAATTTTAATAGAAAATTGCGATGATACGATTGTCGGACGACACTGTTGGGAAATTATTATTCTGCAAGACTATGAATAATGGTGCACGACGGAAATGGTTTATCGTCTCATTATAAATCGTAAAGTCATTGAAAATTCAGGATTTATGACAATCCGACGATATTTAATACGATTTCCCTGTTAACGATCAATTGTACTTATTTGGATATTTTCCTTTGCAATTTTTTATCTCTCTTTCTTTTTTTTTTTTTTTCTAACTCGATCGAGTAGCGCGGAGTTGTCTAAAAGGAAAAGAGCGGTGGAAAAAAAAAAAAAAATAAGATAAAACGGGAAGAGAAAATCGATTTTCAAGTTGAACGAAAGTTGTGTCACCGGGTATAAGAAAAAGGTTCGCTGACGCTTTTAAAATTTTTTTTTCTTTTTTCAAGCTAGCAAAATAAAAAAAAATACATTTAATCGCACGCGAACGAATTGTGAGACGTAATGATTGTCGTGATTGGACGGGGTGGATCTATTTTTTTTTTTTTTTAGTTTGAATATGATTCAATGATAAAAAAGAAAGAAAGAATCAAATTATCCATTCGCACGAATGGACGAACAGACATTTTTTGTCTCCGTGGCGTGTAATTCATTTATAGAATAATAACGAGTCATGTTAATTGACGTCCTAGTCATGTTTAATAATCTCCCCCACCCCCCTCTTCCTCTCTCCTACAACTCATCAAACAAGATTTCACTTGTGATTGTGTGTAGAGAGAGAGAGAGAGAGAGAGAGAAAAAAAAGCAAAAAAAGAAGAAATATTACGGTACGTTTCGCAGAGAAAGTATATACTCCTGAGGCGATAACATTCGGTGTTCCACGGCGTTGAATAAACTGTTCTCTAAACTCTGAATTAGTTTTTTTTGTTTTTTTTTGTTTTTTTTTTTTTTTCTTGACGATGCAATCGAAACGAATATACAAAAATATTCTTGTATTATCGTTATTGTCGAATACTCTAACTTGCCGATCAATCGTATTAAAGACGGATTGTCGATTACGACAATGAAAAAGTTCGTTCGGAAAGTTTGTCAATTTTTATTCCAAAAAAAGGAAAAATATAAAAATTCTTACAAAAAAAAAACGACGTTACCGATAACTTAAAAAAAAAAAAAAAGGTTAATTAAAGAGGACGAACATTGTTCGTTGATAATTAATTATTGTTACAACAACGACAACGACAACGACAACGACGACGACGACGACGATGAAAGAATTGCGATAATCGTTGCAATAGTTTTTCACAGGCGTGTGACTTGGAACAGTGGGAGGATTTACGTGATACGAGACGAAGAAAAAACAAAACAAAAAAAATAAAAAACAAAAAAAATAGGCAAGGATAGAAGAAGAAAGAAGATCGAAAATTCGTTGCGAATGAGCCACCCTTTTGGCTGGCCATCGTTGATTTCTCGTAGCGACAGTAATCTTGGCCGTATGTGTGTGTGTGTGTGTGTGTGTGTGTGTGTCTAGCGTTAGAGCATGCATTAAACGGGAAAGCGAATTTATTTCCGCGGTAAGAGGCTGAGTTTCTAATGCGAATGCAAAACGCGTATTTCGTGCGTCGTATACTTGTTGCTTCCAAACACGACTTCCAGATCGTGGAAAGTGGTAAAGCACGATTCCTCCTCGTTCATTTCGACCATTCCAAATCGATTTCAATCGACATCTATTTTTTCACGTTAAAAATTTACTCTACTTTACATTTTTCTTTCATTTTGTTCCTTTCATTTTGTTTCTTTCATTTCGTTTCTTCCGTTTTTCTTTCACTTTGTTTTTTTTTTTTTTAATTTTACATCACGAACTACTACGCTTTAAATCAATTTACTTTTTTAAATCTTGCTCTTGAAATTTAACCTAACTTCGCTTCGCTTCGCTTCAATCGACACCCATTTACGTTGGATTAGAGTTTGTATATGAAAAAAATTTAATTTTATATATATATATATATATATATATATATATATAAAATCAATTTTTTTAATATATAAAAGATCATATGAAAAAAATCAATTATAATAAATATATAATTAATATAATAAATATATAAAAGAATCGATTTTGGTGTATATATATATATAAACAAAATTAATTTTAATTCTTTGCGAATTAAAATATACGATATTTTAACGTTAATTTAATATTATAAAGCTTTCGCGAATTCCGATCATTATTTACAAATAGATTTAAAATTTCGTTTAATTTTACAAAATAAACGTAGGTACATAAGTTGGATATTAGATTAGAATTTAGAAAAAAAAATATAGTCAATTTTAATTCGTTATGAGAGAGATAGATAGATAGAGATAGAGATAGAGAGTGAGAGAGAGAGAGAGAGAGAATGTTCACAAATTAAATTAGTACTTCTAAACAAATGCAATTTCGTTTAATATACGATTTACGCGTCACATATTTATTACATTTGAATTACGAATTATATTTAAAAAAAAGAAAAAAAAAATGAAAATAAAAACGAAAAGAAGGGAGGAGAAGTCAATTAAAAGTAAACTATTGGCAATTAAAGATAGTAGTTGAGAACGGAATTAGAGTGAAGGAATTGTATTCGAGAAAGTAATATAGACTGACGTAAGTTACTGGGAATAAGTGCAAGTGCATTGTACGTTGCATATGCATGTCCCGTTGAAAAATATAATATAAATGAACGTTCAGTGTGCGTAACGAAAAAAAAACCTCATAGATAAGTATATATCTATATAGGAAATATATATATATATATATATATATATATATATATATATATATATATGTATATATATACATGTGTGCGTGTGTATATATATATGTATATGTATTAAAAGAAAAGAGAAAGGTCGATTTATCGTCTTTAAAACCGGTAAATTGATGTGTGTTTCGAACGATAACATTGACGATTGAGAAAAATTGTAGAAAAATGAAAGAATGAAAAAAAGAAAAAGAACAGAAAAAAAAATAGAAAGTCTATAAAATCCGAACTAATGAACTATAATATCTGTTTAAAATGTATTATCATTCCATTCGATGTAACATCTTCAATATCTCATATGTAAATAATCGAAACTATATTTAATATACATATATATATATTCTTTTTTCTTTTTTGATTGAAACTTCGTAAAAAATTATTTATAGGACGGTTATATATATATATATATATATATATATATATATATATATATATATATATATATATATATATATATATACATACATAAATATGATATATTTTTATATACTAGTATAACTTTCGTTATACGTTCAAATTTCATCATATAATTTCTTATTATTTAAACACGAAAATTTATACTTGAATATATCGACGTTTATAAACATAATAAATAAATAAATAAATACATACAAACATACATACATACATACATACATACATACATACATACATACATACATACATACATACACACATATTTATTTATTTTTTTTAACGAATCGACACACTTAATGAAACAATTTTCGAAATGCGTACGTAGAATAAAAAAGATTTGCACACTGGATTTGCACGACGTTTAAACAAAAAAAAAAAAAAAACAAAAACAAACCAACGAACAAGAAAATAAACAAAAAAAATCACACGCGAGAGTTTCTTCGTCACACACACGCACACACATACACGCAAAAAAAAACACACACGCACGCACACACACATAAACGAAAGGTACAGATATGCGAGAGAGTGAGAGAGATAAAGAGATAGATAGAGAGAGATAGATATACGGACAAACAGAGAGAGAGAGAGAGAAGGGTGTCAGAGAAGATGTTATTCGATCAGGAAGGATCAAGGATAAATTTTGAGATATGTAGATCGTCCTTGATGATTCACGAAAGCGTAACGTGTGTTATATCGTAGCGAAGGAGCACTCACCTGCGAGGATAAACAACAGCCACATGGTTAGAGAGAGAGTTAAATGATTGACGAAGCGCCGAGCGAATGTTCGGTGGAAGTGGATTTCTCGTAGCTTTATAGACCGACGGGGAAAGGCCGCGCCCGGAACGGCAACGGGCCTGCCAGGTGGGGTTGTTCACCACTTTTCCACGATCGTCTCGTTTCTACTTGAATCTCCTCTATTGCAGGATGCATGGAAACCAGACTACAATGGATTAAATGCGATGACGATATATAATATATATATATATATATATATATATATATATATATATATATCGTCTTCCTTTATTACTATTCTGAATAGACTCTCTTGAATAATAGAGATCAAAAGAAAATGAAGGAAGAAAGGAAAACATAACCATATAAATATCATAGTTATTTATTTATGCGTTTTGTACATTTCATTATTTCACCTTTCTTTTCTATTTTGTCACTTCTTTATTTTTTTTATTTATTTATTTATTTATTTTTTTAAATTTTCTTTATGGATTATTATTGTTTTTTCTTTTTTCTTTTTTTTTTGTATATATTTTATATTATTTATACTATTTGTATATATATATATATATATATATATATATATATTTTTTTTTTTTTCTTTTCAAAATAAATATCTTCGAACTATCCGAACGAAAATGTTTTATATAGTTTATATTTTATTTTATATATCTTATATTTATATTATTTTACATATTTTATATATTTTATATATATATATATATATATTTTTTTTTAATTTATACATCCATCATAGATTATCCTCTCATTTATTTTCATCCACGAATGAATTTCTTTTCGTTGACGGAGAAAAGAAAAAGTTATATCATAATATCGTTTCGCGTTCTTCGTTAAAGTTTCTATTTTTTTTTTCCTTTTCTTTTCTCTAAAGAGTAACTTGCACGTAAAAAAAAAAAAAAACGAAAAAAAAAAACAAAAAAAAATAATTCCTTCGCACCGAAGCATCGTGGTGTGATATATTTTTCTTTTTTTTTTATTGATATTTTTTTGTTGGATATTTTTTTTTCTGTTTTTTTTTTTTTTCACTACGAATGAAAACGGGAAAATTCTATCGAGCGACTTTTAACGTCGTTGGCGAACACAAAAATCCGTAGAGACGTTCAAATAACGGGCGACAACTTTTTCACATTTTCGAGATGGTTCGTACAGCGACGCGAATTAAAAAAAAAATAAATAAATAAATAAAGAATGAAAAGGAAAGAATTCCTCTTCTTTCGTTGTTGCTTCGGCATTGGCATAACGGGTTTAAGGTCAAAAGATTTCAATGAAAACTACGACGTCACGGACTTGTCAACTCTTTTTTAACCGCTGCAAAACCGCAAGACTCGTTTACTTGAATGTTATTACCTCCTAGTCAAAGAGAACTCCAATCCATCTTCAAAATCATTTCAATTTGATCTCTAACTGATATACAAACACACACACACACACACATATGTACATTCATATTATATACAAATTTCTTGATGGATCGTTGAATATCTTCTTGGACTTGTAACGACGTCCAAGTTCAAATTAATTTTCGGTTTCATTTATTTATTTATTTTTTTTTTTTTTTTTTTTCCTCCCCTTTCGTTCTCTTCACCTTTTTCCCCCGCTCCCCGTTTTGGAAAGTATACTTTTTATTTCATTCATTTCTTTTTCCTCGTTTCACGACGACGTCGATAAGGAAAAAAACAAAAATGGCGGTATTATACGGCGCGTAAGGAGGTTAATTTTCGATTTCGCTCGCACTTTTATTTTCTTCTTCTTCTTCTTTTTTTTTGTTTCGAACGTATAATATTTTTTCTTATTTTTTTTTTTTTCTTTAACTTCGCTTTACAACGATCGCGATGAGAATCGTTGAAGAATCGATCGTTCGTAAGAAGATTTGATTCATAATGATTTTTTGATACAAAATGCCGGACAAATGTAATGTAAATATGAAACAAAGATGTTAATGAGAATGTAGGAAAGAAGGGGGGGGGGGAGGAAAGAAAAAAGAATCCGTTTGTCGAAGTGAGGCTAAACGATCACGTTCATAAGAAGATTTGGTTCAGAATGATTTCGTGATTCAGTATGACGGATAAATGTTAAATATGAAACGAAAGAAGGGAAAAAAAATCTGTTTGTCGAAGTTAGGTCAATGACATTGTTCGTAAGATTTGTCCAGCGTAGTTTATGATTCGTAGTGTGATTGAATGTATGAAATCAATAAAACGTCGAATTTTCCTAACGATATGGTAAGACAAGCGAGCAGAACGATGGTAATCGGAATAGGATAGTTGAAATAGTTGTCGCGTATGAGAAGGAGGAGAAGGAGAAAGGGGAGGGGAGGATGAGGGGGAGGAGGAGGAGAAGGAGAAGGAGGAATGAACGTCGATATCGAAAGGAAACGATCGAGAATTGGGATAGGTTGTGTCTCGTGTAGACGATATTACTTATATAGCATGTAATAGTATGGCGCTGTAGTGAACGCGGTAAACCGGTGAATGTATGAAATTCGAGTGGTATGTATAACTACCGGGTCACGGCGTTGTAGGTACAACAGTTGGGTACACAGACGAAGTATTAACGCGCCGGTGATTAGATCAGTGAGGTAGCCTGAATAATCGACGAAAAAAGGGGGAGGAAGAACGACGACGACGGGATCGTGAATTGGATTTTTTTTTATAAATTCTCTTGAACGAAATGCGAAACGCATTTCGGTAACAATATGACGAACTTTTTGATTTGTTAATTCGTAAACTCTTTCGTTTTGTATCACTTTATTTTTTCTTTTGTCTTCTTCATCTTCGAAGTTATCGTAAAGTATTTTAAAGGAAAAAAAAAAAAAAGAAAAAAAAACGATGGAAAAGAAGAAAAGAGAAAAGTGAGATCAATGTAGTATCTTTTTGGGGTTGGTCAAAATGACTATGACGTTTGGAGTTTTTAGTGTTTAAAAAAAAAAAAAAAAAAAGAAAAAATAGAAAAAGAGAAACAGAAAAAAATACAAAATACTGTGTTGTTTATTATTATATAATATATATATATATCGTTCAAAATTAATTTATGTCAGAATTTACAATGCTATTGTAAAACATGTCGATTCTATGATATTGTCTATTTCGATATAAATGATCACAACATTTCGATAATATTGATAAGCATCGTGGACCCGATACGTCGATCTAATTTTTTTTTTTTTTTTTTAATTTTCTTTTTCTCCCTCAATCCTTTTCTCTTTCTTAATTTTCTTTTTCTCCTTCGATCCTTCATCATGAATCCGTTCTAAAGACAAATTATGAAGCGTGATGTTCATTAAAAAAAAAAAAAAAAAAAAAAAGAAAAATATTAAAAACGTTAAAAAAAATTAAAAATAAAAATCTGTCCCGGTAGTGACACGATATTAAATAATCTTTTTTTCTTTTTTTTTTTTTTTTAATCTACAAGACACAAGTTAACGTTATAAAAATAGATGTAGAGGCGAGGTTGCACGTTTGCCAACGAACTATAATTCACGAGATCGCGATGAAGGGGAGGGACGGGGGAGGTGGGAGAGACCTTGGCTTAAAAACCGTTCGTGAGAAATGCGTCGTATGTACGTAGATTGCATACGTCGGCGCGTTATCGATCGATAAGACGAAAGGGGGTGGAAACAAATCTTCCAATCACCGATCGCGAGGAGGAGATCATCGATCGTGACGATCATTACGGAAAAGAGATCATTAAGAAACGAGAATTCGTTGTTTTTTTTGTTTTTCTTTTTAATTGTTCTTTTGATTTTGCTATTTTAATAACGGCGTGTCTATCGTCGCGTGATCCTTTTAACGTCACCTTCCTCCCACCCTCCACCCTCCCTCTCCTCGATCTTTCATCGAATCTCTCAAATCCTTTTTTCCCCCGAATTCCTTTTCTTTTCTTTTCTTTTCTTTTCTTTCGTTTCGATCGAAAATGAGAGCTCGATTTTGTTTCCTGTCTTTTTCTTTTTTTTTTTTTGAACAGTTTATATATATATATATATATATATATATATATATATATGTACGTATATATAATACAGTGTATATATATATATATATATATATATATATATATGTACGTATATATAATACAGTGTATATATATATATATATATATGTACGTATATATAAAATACAGTGTGTATATATGTATATATATATATATATGTACGTATATATGTATGCTTGCACATACGTATATGCACGTCTATATTTATGTATCATGAAATATTACATATATTTATAAGCTCATGTGTGGTATCTCTATATTCTAATATACATTTATACACAATGGTGATGAAGAAGTAGAAGAAGAAGAAGAGAGAGATAGATAGATAGACAGACAGACAGATAGATGGAGAGAGAGAGAAAGAGTGAGAGTGAGAGAGTTATATGAAGAAATGAGAATGTAAGAGAGAGAGGGGAACACACACACACACACACACACACACATACAGAGGAACGTTTTGCTGGCTCCTTCACTCTCGTAGGAACCGCCCGCCATTGCCGTTCTCGTGGGAAAGGTAATCGGTCTGAAATAAAGAAAAGTCAGTTGCGGGTGCTTTGCTTTGCTTTGCTTTGCTTTACTCTGATTTGCTTCGCTTTGCTTTGCTTTGCTTTGCTTGTGAGCGCGCGGGCGCGCGCGCGCAGACACGGACACGTGCCCAAGTGGCAAGTCTCCTTCCGATCTATATCGATCTATGGCAAACGTCGATCTCACTCACCACAGTCAAGATCCGGATTACTTCTCGGTTTCGCATTCATCGATAATATACCTTCTCTCTGTCCCACTCCCCTTCCCCTCCCACCCACCCCCTCCTCCATTGAACCCGCCCCGCGCCCTCCTTTCGTAAGATTCTATTCCGTTTCGTCTGGGAGGGACAGAATCGTCTCGTCGACGATTGAAATCGCGTATTTTCGTCATTTTCGTCGTTCCTCCTTTCTTTTCTTTTTATTTTCTTTTTCTTTTTCTTTTTCTTTTTTTTTCTTTATTTTTTTTTTTCTTTCTAATGTTCATCGGCTTCGTTCGATAATGATATCGAATATATATATATATATATATATATATATATATATATTCGCGTCTTTTTTCTTCTTCTTTTTTTTTCTTTCATTCTTTTTTTCCTCCTTTTTTCCCCTTCATTTTTTTTCCTTCAATTTTTTTCCTTCGTTGTTTTCTTCTCCCCTTTCCCTCCTTCTTTTTTTTTTGTTCCTTTCCTTCACTTTTCAATCGACGCGTTACATTATTTCTTTTTTTTCTTTTTCTTTCTTCTTCTTTTCCTCTTTTTTCTTTTTCTTTTTTTTTTTTTTTTTTTATCTCGAAGTTACGCGCCCACTTAGAAAAGTGTCCAATGCCAATTGCGGTCGACGCCATTTTGTTTTTCAACTAGCGACGATATTAATTTTCGATCGTCTCGGCGAAATCTGTTTTACTTTCGAGGATCTATCCTTCCCTTCCTCATCGTACGATCTTCTCGAAAGACAGAGAATATTTTCTAAAGAAAAAATACTTACGAAATTTTTTTTGGAAATTATTTTATCCGAAGATAAAGAAGAAGAAGAAGAAAGAAAAAACAAAGAATTTTATTTTCTAAGGAAAAATTTTCTTAGAGAAAATTTGTCCTCGCTTTTTTGTTCCTTTTCTTTCACCCCTCCCATCCCCCTCACCCCGTTGTGAATCGAAAAACCGTCGACAGCCGGAAAGATCTTCATTTTCGTGATATACGAAATTTCGCGAGAACATTTGAAACGGGGGTGGTGTGTGTGTGTGTGTGTGTGAGCGTCTCTTTAGCTTCAGTGGCCATCTTGCTCGGAACACTTTCATTTTCATTCGCGGTAAGAAAGAGAGAGAAAGAGAGAGAGAGAGAGAGAGAGAGAGAGAAAATTCATCACTTCTTTCTCGCTACGTACGCGTATAAACGCTTAGAAAGTCCAATTCGAGCCGATGTGTGGCTTCCTGAATATCGCGAAATTAAGGGATTCAGTGGGAATTTAATATTCGACGTTGATCTTTTATAGAGGCCATTAAAATTTCAATTGTGGTAGATCGAAATTTATGTTTCTCTCTCTCTCTCTCTCTCTTTCTTTCATCGTTATCGTTATCAATTATTCGAAAAGTCGATGCATCCATGCACTATCAGTCAGTCACGATAGTATTGCGATTATATGGTTGATTACTTAATTAGTCCGGTTTAGAATGGATCGTATTATCAAGCGATTACATTCGATCCAATTAAGAAGATCCTTAAGAAACTATGAAGCGTTTCATCGATTTTAATTTGCTTTCCTCTCTCTCTCTCTCTCTCTCTCTCTCTCTCTCTCTCTCTCTCTCTCTCTCTCTCTCTCTCGAAAATCTCGTAGAAATCTCTCGGGAGATAACGATTATTGATTTACGCGACACATTTCTCTGCTATCGATTTACCTACATACGTATATAAATGTCGTGTAGGAGATACGCGCGTATTTACGCTTCGATAAAATAAACTCGACCATTTTCGAAATTTTACAATATAACGTATGTATATGCCTATTTATGAGTACGTACGTACGCACTCATACACGTACTAACCATACACAAATACCTTTATATAAATATGTACATAGTCGGGATCTAATTATGGAACGAAATAACTATCTCGGCATAGATAGATCCTTTCTAACGATCGCTTTAATATATATATATATATATATATATATATATATATATATATATATATATTATATATATATATATAAGAAATTATAAAGAAAATATAAGAAATAAGTATATAAGTATATAAGTTTTTCACGGATTGAATACTTTTTCAAAGTATCGATGTTTTTAATCTCGGATTTTGTTTGTTGGATAGCATTCATGGCGATTTTACGAGGATATCGGGGGAGGAGGGGGGAGGAGAGGTGGGAGGGGGGAGGAAAGATAATCTTGAGGATTATTATTAACTAAGAGGTATCTGCTTTCTTCCTACAATTATGCACGTATGTATACACGCAGGTATATATATGCATTGTTAATCTGCATAAGACGGTTGTTGGACCTTTCTCTCCCTTCGAGATTTCTCTTCTCTTTCTCTTTTTTTTTCTTCTTCTTTTTTCTTTTTTTTTTTTTTTGCCATAAGTAATTTGTTTCGAAAGTACTATGTTATGTCCAGCGAAAAGTATATATTTCCTTTCTTTTCTTTTCTTTTTGGTTTTTTATAAAAAAAAAAATTGTTAGAAACCTGTATAATTAATTTATTATTTTGTTCAACGTGTAATTTGTTATATAATTATTATTTTATAGAATTATAACGTATTTTTTTTTTCTTCTCTATATAATATAATATTATATTGTATTCAGCGAGAGGTATATATTTTCTTTCTTTCTTTCTTTTTTTTTTTTTTTGTAAAAAAAAAATTGTTAGAAATTTGTATATCAATTTATTATTTTATATATATATATATAATTGTTACACAATTATTATTTTATATAATTAGTTTGTTTTTTGTGATATAATATAGTATCATATCGTATCCAGCGAAAAGTATGTTCTTTTTTTTTTTTTTTTATATATATATAAAAATTGATATAGATTTATGTATATATATATATATATTTTTTTTTTATGTATGCGAGGAACACCGGGAAAAAAACACACAAAATTGATAGACATTTCGTTACTCGAAACGTTTGAAGATTTTTCCCACGTGATAGAGGACAGAGAAAGATAAATATTTCAATCGGATCTATATAAATTATCGCACCTCGTTCCTTCACGCTCACATTTCGCCAGGATATTTATCTTTACCTCTTTCTCTTTCTCTTTCTCTTTGTGATCTATGTATATGTCTATGCATATTCTTAAACTATGCACGACCATGAGATTAGGTGCAATGATATTAGCAACGAGGCGCCACACATCGTCAAGCCATACTTATATCTCGTGTATGGGTTGAACTACGTGGAAAAAAAAACGAGAAAAAAAGAAGAAAAAAAAATTAGACGAGGAAAGAGAAAGAAATGTATATATATATATATATATATATATACTGAATGTAGAAAACCTCCGACGTTTTGTAATTTATGAGATTTAAGTTTGCATTCGTATTAACGTTCGTACATTTATCATACATTTATTTCAACTTGATATATAATATTCATAGTGTTTTATATATATATATATATATATATATATATATATATATATATATATATATGTTAAAACAAATTATATAATTTTAATATTTTGAAATCGTAAAGTAGTAAATATTCTATCTAATCTTAAAATAGTACACACACACACACATATATATATATATACAATATTATTATTTTTATAATAATAATATAAAATCAAATATATATATATATATATGTACGTATACATTTTGTATATTATATTTAACATAAATTTTAGTTTTGCTATATTAATATAGCAAAACTAATATATTGATCAATCACTTTTAATAATTCACCTGATAATAGGGACGGGACACTCGTCCATTTCGAACTGTTTTTGTATCTTCTTTTTTCTTCTTTTACTTTTTAAATAAAATTTTCCTTAAAAAAAAAAAAAACTTTCTCTGTCTTTCTCTCTGATGTTCCAACATCTCGCGCCCCTTTTTTATTTTTTTTTTTTTTAATATCTCGCGCGACGTGTCGCGAAAAAAATAGGTCGACGTTCACGGACAAAGAAAAATTCACGATGATGATTTTCGTATGGTGATAATAATTTTCGAAGAAGCAATCCGTCGAAAATTTTTCGTTCGATTAGAAAGTATATATAACGAGAAATCGTGAAAATGGGGAAAGATAAAATCGTTTCCCTTTTTTCCGGGATATTTAATCGTTAGATCGGATCGTTCCCGTTAATTCGCATAATTCATAGTTACGACGTTACCGACTGTGCCCGTTTATTTCGTATATCCACGATTGTGGAGATAAAAGTACACGGGGTGTACGTTAAGTAGGGATAACGTTCGACCACTCATTGTCCGTCGTAGTTTCCCTTTGACGAAACGATTTCGATTTCCCGAGGGAAAAAGTGTGAACCTTAGAAGGAGAACTTTTTAGATTTAGTCTAGTTTAGAGGTTAACTTAGATTTACGTGCATTAGCACGATTTATTGTCATGCATGATTTTAATATGCACGCACGTATACGTTTTCATTTTTCAGTAAGTGTTTTCATTTTAATTCGTTTGTTTGTTCTTTCTTTTTTTTTTTTTTTTTGAAATTGTTCTCTTTCAACGGCGTTAATTTTGATCCGGTCTAAATTATCTATCCAGCCCCTCCCTTAATTATTATTATTATAATCATTATTATTATTATTATTATTATTATTATTATTATTATTATTATTATTATTATTATTAATATTGTTATTGTTATTATTATTATTATTATTATTATTATTATTATTGATTTATTATTAATTTGCTATAAACCTTTGGTATTATAACTTTGACGTAAAATATTCGATTTATTTTGATCGTCTTCGTATTGATTCGATTCGATTTGGTTGATTTATTTATTTTATGTATTTATTTTATTCTGACATTTTGGAGGGATTGAATTAAATAAAATAAGAAAAATGTACTTACGAATATGCCTCCCTAGTTTAACGTTCTTTCTTCAGACACTTGAAGCGTCAACTCGTTCAAACGTATTCAAGAATTTCTACGAGATTTGTATCGAGTTATAAAAGGAAAAAAAAAAAATTATAAAAGAAAGAAGAAGAAGAAGAAGAAGAAGAAGAAGAAGAAGAAGAAGAAGAAGAAGAAGAGTAAAGTAGTATCGGAGAAAAAGAAATCGAAGTTGGGAATATCTTTAGAGATCGTTCGGATATACATATCAGCGTTTTATGGAAACTTCACGTACATTTTATTCTATTTTATTTTATTATATTATTCTTTTTTTTTTTTTTTTTTTTTTTAATTATAAAAAGCGAAGAGAAACTCTTGGAATCGTGTTACATGCTCGAAGAGACCAGAAATCGAGTCTGACGATGATCCACATTTGAAATTATCATCATTTCATCCTATTTTTCTCCCCGTTTTATTTCTGACAAAAAAAAAAAATATATATATATATATATATATATATATATATATATATATATACTTTTTCCAATCGTCTTCCCTTTCGAATCCTCCCATCTTGTGCTTTCCTTTTTCACCGTCCTACTTAATTAGTTTCTGGTTTATCTTCCGTCGTCCCTTTTTTTTTTCTCTCTCTTTTCAATGATCGTAGAAAGAGTGATAGAGAGATAGAAAGAGAAAGAGAGATAGAGAAACGATACCTATTTATCTAGAATCGAGTTAGAATCATTTCAATTTTCACTTCACCGTATCCTCTCTCTCTCTCTCTCTCTCTCTCTCTTTCTCTTTCTCTCATACACACTCTCTTTATTTTTCTTTATCTCTCTCTCTCTCTCTTTCTCTTTCTCTCTGTCTCTGTCTCTGTCCCTATCTCTCTCTCTTTCTCTTTCTCTCTCTCTCTCTCTCTCTCTATATATATATCTCTATCTCTGTCAGTTCACATCTCCCGCTATCGTCATAGCCTTTCATTTCCTTTCAACGCAAGAGCTTTCTGACTTTCACGTCCTTCGAGAAAAATTACCCCTCACATTGTTGCCCCTGAGTCACGAACGGAACGGACGGTGATTCACAGCTCCGCTTACCGTGTGAAATTTTGACGAGGAAACGTTTTAGAGATAAAACTGATCCCTGTAACGAGGATTTTTTTGTATTTTTTTTTGTTTTGCTTTGTTTTTTATATGTACGTATATATAAATATATATATATATGTGAACCGTCTATTTTGAAAGTGTCCTAAGGTCCATTTATATTTAAATTCAGATATTTAAGTCCGCGTTTCAAAAAAACAAAAAAAAAATAATTAAAAATAACGTTACGACAGTCAACAAAAAAAAAAAGAAAAAAGAATTGACGAACTAACTTAGGTTTTTTTTTTTAAGATTTTTTCGTTAACCGTAGTAACGTTATTTTTTATTCTTTGGAAACGCAAATTGTGAAATATCTCGATTTGAATATAAATGGACTTGGGATACTTTCAAAATTGACGGCTCGTATATGTGTGTGCGTGAGAGAGAGAGAGAGAGAGAGAGAGAGGGTGTGTGTGTGTACATAGACATACCTAATTTATAAAAAAAAACGAACAAACATTTGCCAGATACATTATATGAGCCATTTTTATAATATATTTTTAATATCACGGTATTACGAATGAATTCGATCAAATTTTCGATAATTTCGTTTAAATATAAATTCAAAGAATTTTCATAAAAATATATATATATATATATGTATATTAATATATTAATATATTATAATTATTAATTCTTATTATCTGATTATTAAGTACTTCGTTAAATGAATCCTGATAAATCTCGTTTATTTATTTTCTTTTAAATATTTGATTAATTACGATGCGTTAACGCGTTTGACGGACGAATAATATCGTCTATCGAAAAGAAATATTTATTTGGAATTTCGATCGAAACTTTTTTTTTTTTCCTTTCAAAAATCCAAATTTTTCGAATACAATCTTTCGAATTAAAAAAACGAATTCGATCGAATTGTCGTCGATCAGAATGAAGAAAACTAAAGGACGACGATGCGATTTAATCTCTGCCTGATTGCATCCTTTTCTTCCTTCGACACATAAGGATTCGTTAATGGGTCCGAATTTAATCTGAAATGAAAAAAAAAGACAAAAAATAAATAAATAAATAAAAACGAAACAATGTTTATTATATATACGCGCGTTATATATTGAAAATTATACAGGGTGGTTTTAGCTAAAGGAGGCCGCCCAAATATTTTCTTTGTTTTTTTTTTATGATATTTTGAATGGTTTAAAAAGACGTATGTTATAAATAATTCATATATATAATAGTATAATGTTATATATGTTATATACGGCCTCCTTTAACTGAAACACCCTCTATATTGAGAATCAAATGATGGTTTTATATTATGCGATATCGTGAAAAGTGCACGATCATGATGAATATGAAGAAAAAAAAAAAAAAGATCAAATTGAAAGAAAAAAAACATACATAAAAAAAAAAAAAGAAAAGAAAAAGAAAGGAAGGAAGAAGTCAATGTAACTCGATTGACGTTTCGACGTATTAAAAATTTTCCGATGCTCCTTTCTTCCAACCGAATTAATTACTCAAATTAATTAATTACACGATTAATTAATTACCTGTAATATTGCGGCGCTAATGCGCAGTTCACGTTGTACCACCAATCGCATGCAAAATCTTGCTGATTAAAGAGTGTCCCATTCGTGCATAGAAACGAAGCCCCTTGTTGGCCTTCCCTACCATCGTGACATATGTGATACGCCTAAAAAAAAAGAAACA
Source organism: Dolichovespula media (assembly GCA_911387685.1). Lineage (NCBI taxonomy): Eukaryota > Metazoa > Arthropoda > Insecta > Hymenoptera > Vespidae > Dolichovespula > Dolichovespula media. The sequence goes on from OU426862.1 coordinate 6,956,875, forward strand.
AATAATTAAAATCGTAATTTGTAACATACAATTAAATTAAATTATATATATATATATATATATATATATATATATATACTCTTCTCTTTTTGACCGAAAAATAATTAAGTCGAATAATCGTCAACGATCAAGTATCACGATTTATATACTTAAGATTAGAAGTACGTGATTTAACAAAAAAAAAAAAAAAAAAGAAAAAGAAAAGAAATGCTTTGTTCATTGACGATTATTATGAATAATATGATTAATACATCGAGACACATTTAATCCTAACTTTTGAGTTATACTTGGGATTAAAAATGCATGATTATATTTAAAAAAAAAAAAAAAAAGAAGAAAAACAAAAACAAAAATTCGTATTATCGACGAATGAGAGTGATTAAGAGGAAGGATTGTATTTAAGATTGGAAGGGTATAATTGAAAAGAAAAAAAAAAAAAAAATATTTTTCGATTAGATTAATCGAAAAGAGGAAAGAAAGAAAATAAATAAAAGTTTATTTCGTAGGAAGTAGAAGGTTCAGGATGCAAATGAAAAAGTTTTAAGTGAAATTAAAATGAAATGAAATGAAATGAAATGAAATGAAACTTAATTAAAGATTTGACACGTATGTATATATAAATTCTTTTCAAGAAAATTCATTTAGAAAAATGTGAATATACGTAATTATTCTTGTTTTTCTTCTCTCTTCTCTTCTCTTCCTTAAAAACAATAGAAAGGAAAACGTATAAAAAAAAAAAAATGGGTGACATATACGTAATATCGCTTCAAAGAAAGAACGGTTGGGAGTCTTGAGAAAAGTAAACGAGCCAAGAGAAAACTAGTGACATTCTTCGCGAAGAAAGTTTGCGACGTCGCGGAAAGTAAAATCGCGATGCATGACCGTAAAATGCATATGTGCATTTTGTACGAACGTACGTATATACGTTAGAATCATGTTAGGGGTTCTAACTCAGTGTTTCATAAAATAATAATCTTATTTTATGAAATTATTTTAATTTTTTGAATAAAATTTTTTTCATTTTAATTTATTTTAATTGATTAAAATATAAGAGAAAGAGAGAGAGAGAGAGAGAGAGAGAGAGAGATCGATATAATTACGAAAAAAAAAAAAAAAAAAATAGATCCGAAGATTCTGATCGAAAAGTTTTTGAGAAAAGAGAGAAAAACAAGAAAAAAGAAAGAAAGAAAGAAAAAAATAGAAGCTAAGTCATCCTCAAATGAGAATGAGTGTGATAGTGTTATTTTTTTTTTATATATATATGGAAAAGAAAAAGAAAAAAATTAGAAAGAAAAAGAAAGAAAAGAAAAGAAATTTGATATATATACACACATACATATATATATATATATATATATATATATATTTTTATATATATTTTTTTTTAATTGAGAATATATATATGAATATATATATATATATATATATATATATGTATATATATATTCTCAAATAAATATATATTCCCAATTTAAAAATATATATATATATATATATTTTCAAAGTAAAAAAATGAGAAAGAAAAGAAATTGAATATATATACATGCATACATACATACATACACACATACATACATATATATATATATATATATATAATTCTCAAAGTTATTACGTATAAAAAAGATTTCACAAGTAACGATACTAGTAGTATATGTAATCATATATAATAAAAAGGTATGACGTCCGTGTAACGTCGTTTTGTAATTAAAGTTGCAAGTCTTCTTAGGTCTCATCGAAGTAGTTGTGAGTTTTCCTCTCTTGGGTTTCCGTCTCCTTTAACATCGAACGAATTAACATCGCGACGTCTCGACGATTCTACTTCCAGCTTCTAAAGAAATAAGCTAAACCCTCTAAATGTACCGTTGCCACATAATTACACGCTCTGTTTATTCGATTATTCCTTCCCCTCCCACCCTCTGCCCCTCGACCGCTCACTCACGATGCAACGACCACGAGAATGGGATGGGGCTGGGAGGGTTAGGGGGAGGAGAGGGGGAGGGGGGGAGGGAAGGAGGATTAAGAATTATTTCGGTGCACAAAGGCGCGCGCATGAATTCGAAAGCGTTCTCTCGCGAGGCCTCTAACTTTGTCCCGATAAATATCGCGAAAGTTATTTTAACCCTTTGGGCAAATTGTTTCTTTCTCTCCTTTTTTTTTCTTTTTTTTTCTTTTTTTACTTTTTCTGTTTTGTTTCCCTTTTAACTTTCTTCTCGATCGATTCCAACGTGAGATAATAACGTTCTCCATATTTCCTTTCCTTTCTTTCTTTCTTTCCTCTTTTTTTTACTTGTTCTCTTTCGTTCCTTTTTTTATTTTTATTTTATTTTATTTTATTTTATTTTATTTTATTTTATTTTATTTTATTTTATTTTATCTTATTTTATCTTATTTTAATTTATTTTAGTTTATTTTATTTTAATCTACATTATTTTATTTTATTTTAATTTATTTTCTTTTATTTTATTTTAATTTATTTTACTTTATTTTATTTTATTTTAAATTATTTTATTTCATTTTACTTTATTTTATTTTATTTTACTTTATTTTATTTTCTTTTATTTTCTTTTCTTTTAATTTATTTTCTTTTATTTTCTTTTATTTTAATTTATTTTCTTTTATTTTATTTTAATTTAATTTAATTTAATTTAATTTTAATTTTAATTTTAATTGTTGAAGACTAACCTACGTCGAAAGTTTTCTTTCATCGGCGGACAATAAAGGGGAGAGAGTGAGAGAGAGAGAGAGAGAGAGAGAGAGAGAGAGAGAAAGAGAGAGAGATACTTTCCCTAAAAGAGAATTGCATAATTTGTATAAAATTGCATAAATGTAGAAGTTACATTTTTTTTTCTTTTTTTTTTTTTTCTTCATCAAGAGACTTTTCCTGTAAAAATTAATTCGACTTAAAAAAAAAAGAAATAAAGAAAAAAAAATAAAAAATAATTAAATAAATAAATAAATAAATAGATAAATAGATAAATAAATGGATAAAAATATTTTTCTAATCTAAGTGAGAATTATACGAGTTAATTATTTGAATGGAACAGTATAATCGAGGTGGCATTCGTAACGTAATTATAGATTTCGTAATTAACATTCTCCTCGTGTTTTTATCTTTTTTCTTTTTTTTTCTTTTATTTAGTATTTTTTTTCCCGTTTTGTTTCCGACCTATTGCGCGATATCTCAGTAATTCTCTTCGACAAATTACCGAGACAGAATTGGTCGAACTTCTTCTCCAAAATCTCCCTCGAATTTCTCGAAGTTGGACGGAGGAAAATTTTTTGCTCGATCTTAAATATTATTTAATAACGTTCATTTAAATACATTAATAATTTAAATACATTAATAATTTAGATAAATTAATAATTGAAATACATAAAATTTAATGTTATTAATTTAATAACGATAAAAACATATATAATCGAATACGAGCGGATAATTAACGCGTAATCGTCATCACCCATTGTACATATTATCTATGTAATGAACTATGTGAACATGTACGTTACGTATATTATATATATTATATATACGGTGTCTCCTATAACATGGAATAGAACGATCTTGGGATCGATTTTTCACCCGGGTACTTGGAGAATGTCCGAAATGTAAATAATTTATACGTTACGTTTATAAACGGTAAAACACACACGGTACTTATGGTTCGACGATATTCGCATGAGCGCGCGCGCACGCTACGTATGAAACTTTCATTGACCGAAGTCCTTGGATTCAGGACGTTCCTTTCCAGTTTATTGACGTAGGAAAAATTCGTTCTCTAAGCTCTCTCTCTCTCTCTCTCTCTCTCTCTCTAGCGGAAGGATTGCAAAACGATTGAAAGATATTTCGAACGCTCTCCTTTCTTCTTTTTCTTTTTCTTCTTCTTCCTCTTTTTTTTCCTTTTTTTTTTTTCTCTTTCTTACATAAGCAAAACGGACATGAAAGATCAACATTTTCGAATGTTATTTCGAAAATATTCAAGACTCGATCGATTGTAAAAACTCGAAGAATTTCTCTGATCACGATTTTCGTTCGTTTTCTGATCGTTGTTTTGTTCTCTCCCCTCCTCCTCCTCCTCCCCCTCTCCACCTCTCTCTCTCTCTCTCTCTCTCTCTCTCTCTTTCTCCCTTCGCTCCTCCCCTCACTCCCTTCACTCCTCCTCGTTTCTTCGGTGACTTCAGTACGTCGATAATAGACGACGTTAATTTAGAATTTGTCTTTAATCGCGGAATTGCGTTTGAAAATTCGCGCGAAATCGAGGTTGTTCGATTGCTTTTTTACTTGTTTTTTTTTTTTTTTGATTGATTGATTTATTTATTTTTTTCTCTTTTTTTTAATAATCATCCTCTCACACTTATCCCGTTTATTCCTTCTTCTATTTGCGCTTTGAAACGAACGAACGAACGAACAAAAATCGAGCAAAACGAACGAAAAGAAAAATCGTCGGGCAAACCCTAAAGTCGTTGGCCTGCCGTTTACGCGCGATAAGCGTAGTGTTTTTTTTTTTTGGGTGAATGAAGAAAAAAAAAAAAGAAGAAAAAGAAAAAAGGATAATCCACAAAGTCGGTAGAATAATTGTTGGTCGATTTACCTGACAGCCGGTCTCTACGTTAGCGTACATTCCCGGTACGTGGGGTACGTGGGCGCATGAAAAACTGGTCTTCGGTACGCTGTGATAAATCGGATAATCAACCCCTGGAATACCGGGAATCTTACTGAGATCCTGTTGGTCCTTCTTCGGGAATTCCGGGACTACGATTGGCCTTTGGAGCCTGACAACCGGCTGGAAATTCTGATAGCCATCGTCGTAATAATCGAAATTCGCTGCACGTTTCTACGTAAAACAAAAACAAACAAAAATATCATCGTCGTCGTCATCATCATCGTCATCGTCGTCATCGTCGTCATCGTCGTCGTCGATAATAATATCCACATAAATCGTTCAACGTAAGATTTAATTATTTTCTTCACTCGTTCCAAGGAATGTCCATTAACGAAAAAAAAAAAAAAAGAAAAAAGAAAAAAAAAATAATGATAATAATCGATAATAATAATGATAAAGAAAAGAATTTAGCCCAAGAAGTACGAGTATGAAGATAAAACAATAATGATCCTTAGCCTTCATTAAGCCCAAGGTAAGGTCGTTTTTCGCCATAGTTTGTCGTCGACATTTTATATCGTCGGACACGAACGATTAAGTTTCGATCTGGGTATACTAATATAATATATCTGTGAAATCATAGGACGGTGATAAATGAACTATAAGTATCCATGATTTCACAATTATCATCGTCATCGTCCTCCTCCTCGTCGATCATTACTATTATTATTATTAATATAATTGTTGTTATTATTATTATTATTATTATTATTATTATTATTATTATTATTATTATTATTATTATTATTATTATTATTATTATTATTATTATTAATATTATTATTATTATTATTATTTTGTTTTTCTTCTTTAGCATTCGAAGAAAAAGATAGATAGAGATAGAAAGAGAGAGAGAGAGAGAGAAAAAAAAGAAAGAAAGAAAAGGAAGGAAAAGAAAGAAAGAGAATTCATAGACGAACGAACGGTCGGCGCGCAAAAAAAAAAAAGGAGGATGTCCTGCGAACGGACCAATCACGTTTGTACGCGAAATACGAATTTCATGGGAATTATACTCGTTAGCTCCTCTCACCGGATGATGATATGATGGTTGGTGGTATTTTTTCGCGATCATAAATATATTTTCGCGGAATGCAGCAGCGATATTGACGTTCGCTATGGACTCGGATAATTTTACTTGTTTCAATTGCACCATGAGACGACAACAACGACGCAACAACAACGACAACAACGACGACGTGAACGGTTAGATGAATTAGACTATTTCCTTCCTTCTTTTTCCTTTTCTTTCTTGTTTCATTATTATTATAATTATTTTTTTTTTTTTTTTTTTTTATATTATTTACCTGCCGAACGAGGCTGCTGGCAGCAACGATGACTACCGCGAGGGTGGCGAAAAGAAGAGCAACAAGGACACCGTTAACACTTGGCATGTCCGCACTGGGTTTGATGATAAACGAAACTAATCCAGCTTCCGTAGAACCGCGAGAAAAAGAGAAAAAGGGTGAGAGATAGATAGATATAGATAGAGAGAGATAGAGAGAGAGAGAGAGAGAGAGAGAGAGAGAGAGAGAGAGAGACAGAGAGCAGTTTGCAAGGTGTATAAGAATTATGTCACAGTTTGTGAGGGAGAGAAAGTCCGTGTTCGTTCTGTAACACGAGTTCTGAAACGCATTCCCCTTCCCTTTTTCTATATCCATATCTTATCCCTCCCTCTCCCCTATATACTTCGTTATATACCCGTATACGTAGGTACGTATATAATATATATATATATATATATATATATATATATATATACATATATACACGTTATATCAACGTATTTATGTATCCCCTGAAAGCAACGTTAAATAATACAAACAGGGCCGCCGCAACTGTGATACTTTCGTTCCTTTCACGTTTTTTATTTCGATTAGTATTGTTTCTTCTCTTTTTTTTTTTATTTATTTTTTTTTTTTTATTTTTTTTTGTACAGCCGTTCCTCGCCCGTAGGAGTTTTGTGTAGGATTTTTTTCTTGATTCGCAAAAAAAAAAAAAAAAGAAATAAATGAAAGAGAAATCATTTAGAAATTCGGTCGCTCATTTCGTCTCCTGTTTTTTGTTTTTTCTTTCTTTTAATTTTTGTCCTTTTTTTTTCTTTTTTTTTTTCCTCTTAGAGATCAGAATCAAGCTACTCCATTTTCTTTTCCTTTTACCCTCGCCCTTTCGAGATAGGATATCATCGTGCCTCTGAGATTATCCTGCCGACGCTTTTTAAATATTGCAATGTAATTCTAACGTAATAGTTCGAGCGAAAATGATATAATTTCGTGGCACAATCTAGCGACGTGTAATAAGGATGTTTAGACAGACAGAGAGAGAGAGAGAGAGAGAGAGAGAGAGAGAGAGAGAAAGAGAGAGAGAGAGAGAGAGTTTAGAAGCTGTTATTCCAACGCTCGCTCGCCGGTACGTTATCAAAACGGTGCAGTCGAGAGAGGTATTACGGTATAGCAATGTTAATTCGTTAGGTTAATGTTATCGTTTTTCGTTTCTTTTTGTACATTTTTTCTTTTCGTTCGTTCGTTTCGTTCGCTTTATTTTTTATTTACAATGATGACAAAGAGAATGTTTAAATTTAACCGTTCTTTTGTCCGAGGTAAATGCGATGGAACGGTGCCTCTTACGTATTACCGTACGTTTTATGGAATAAATTGTTTTATTTGAAAAAAGAAAAAAAAAATAATTGAACATTATTTTACTCGATGATTAACAGGATTTTCTTGTTCTTTTCTTTTTATTTTTATTTTTTATATATTTATTTATTTATTTATTTATTTATTTATTTATTCAGTATCGTAATATATATATATATATATATATATATGCTCGGAATTTTTAATACGCCTTAAGTTGATCCAACGTTGTGGGTGGGTGTATTTCGTGAAATCATTCCACAGGATCGTTGAATGAATGGTAATAGAGAAATATGTTATATCGACTTCAGATAATTAATTTTTTTTTTTTCTTTTTTTTTTAACTTAATATCTTAAGAAACTTTTGTCCGAATTTTTTGCACAGTACAACTATTATTTTTTTTTTCCAAGAAATTATATTGGTTTCTGTCAACATATCCCTATAGCGATCATATGCATTTAGGTGGTTAGTAGAAAAATTGTTGATTCGTTCGGCAATTGATTTTATTTGTTTTTTTTTTTTCCCCAAAATAATAATCATTATCGTCGTTCTAAAATATTTGGCATCAGTGATTAGAGTCTTAACTCGCGGGTCTCCGTGTGCAGCAACCTCCAAGCGGTGAGACCTGGGTCGATATTACTTGCGATATAAAGTGATAAATGTAAATAACGCAAGTACTGTCGAGCTGATGGCTGCATATAAATTCAATTCAAAATTTACCATCTCCAATGACGATCGTTTTTATCCTTCAATATTGTTCGTTTATCGCGTCGATGATGATACAGACAGATTATTTCATCATTTAATGTATTCATTATTATATCCGTTTCTGAAATTATACAGGCAACGCATCTATTCAAACAATCGCTAAAAAATCGGCCCGTAGAAATCTACTTTACCATCGGTTCGTAACCGGGAACATTTTCTTCGATCACTGTCGATAATCGGGTTCCTGTTTTATCTCTCGATATTTATCTACTTCTCGTGTCCCAATGTAGTTACAGACAGATTATTTCATTGTTTAATTTATTCATTATTATATCTGTTTCGAAATTATGTGCTTATAAACAATGTAATATTTTTTATTAATACATTTAATAAAATTATATATATATATATATATATATATACATATACTCATACATTATAACATATTACGATATCGATCATGATCGCTCATTTCTCTGAAACGTATACCACGAATACGTTAACTTCCCAATAAGCTCGATGCTCGTTTGAGATTGATTAATTTCTTTAGACTTTCGTAACACGTCCGTATAGATTTTGTGCTGTTTATGTGACCCCTCGGACACACGGATGACGTAACATCTATACAGAAGCACTCGCGTCGATACGATATATCGATATAGGAGATAGGAGATAGGATTTACGTAACTCGTCTTTTAGTTCATTCTTTTGCCGCATTCGTCGCTGAAGTCACATACGTCATTCGGGCTATTGGGTTGCAGCCTTAAAACTGTTGCTACGATATAACCGATTCAATTTGAATCAAATTCTCGACGCTGCGAACGATCGAACGGTGACAGTTTAATGTATATTTAAGAATGGCTTTACGTCGTCGTAGAAGAGATAATTTCACCCACACCTTGAATAATTTTCGTAAGTCTATATATTTCAAAGGTTTAACATTATAATTATTTTAGATAAATAATAATTTTAATTCGTACACAACTCGTTAAGAGACTTTCCGACGTAGTTCGGACGAATGATGATAATTTCGTGACTTCGTCTATCGTTTTTCAGAATCACATAATTCGTTAAAACCAGTCGTTAGGAAAAAATGTGGCAATAATTTAGACGAAGATGGAGTAACCTTTGGGAATAACGAATTTGCGATACGAAACGACACGGAGGATGAACGTTCACCGATATCCCAGAATGAAACGAGCGATCAGTCTTATAAAAAATTTGATAACGTACTCTTCTTACTTGATAGCAAATTGAATCCGACTGAAGCCAATCTAATGAAACGAGAGATCTATAAGCGGCTTTCAGAAAAGTATGTCTCTTCGCCACAAAAATTTACCGAAAGATTAATAACCATCATAGAAGAGTCCATTATAAACAGTACCATTAACGCGAGTAATAATTCACTTATTAATTTTAATCTAATAAGTAAGGAGTTGGATAAGATGTGTAATGGTATAGAAAACGAATCGATGCCAGAAAAATTGCTTTCGTCGACGATAAATATATCGCCGAGTAGAGAAATTAGAAAGGTTGAATGTTCCGATAATTCTTGTGAAAAGAAAACACCAAATCGCATAATAAAAAAAGTTTATCGTAAAACTCCGATAAATATTTTTAGAATGCAAAACAACAAATTACGTGACGTATCTCTTCTGCAGTCTTGTTCGACAGATGATTCGTCATTCGAGTATTTGGAAGCCCAATGCGAAAGATTGTTCCCTAACGAAAGAAAGAATCCACCAACTGTACCTACCATGCAAGATAATAGTTTCTTAAGTATGGATCAAGTTTTTACAATTTGCGAACAACAGATGGCTTCGTTAAACAGTACGGACGATATAAAAATACGAAAGAGAAATAGAAGTTCCGTTGAAAAATTGAAACAAGGATCGAAGGATTCGGACAGTTCTTATCTATATTCCGTAGCGGAGAGTTCTGTTTGCAAGGACGAAGATAGAAATGAGAAATCGAAGAAAGTAACGTATAAAAGATGTAAAAGAGAAGCGGATCCTGAATACTTGAATTGCGCGGATGACCTAAACAAATCGCTTTTATCGGAAATTGTCATAAAACGGCGTAGATGTCTCGATACGGCAAAGAAAATGATGGAAATTAATTCGGAATGTAATGTAACGCAAGGTGAAAACAATTCGAAACCTTATTGTAAATCGATATTTGATATTAATTCGGACAAGCCTAAGGATAACAATAATCATTTCATGAAGATATTAATGTCTTGCGAAGATTATCATAATTATTTGGATGATCGATTGTCATTATTAGACGCATCTTCAATTAACTCTACCTTTGATTCGACCATAAATAAATCTAATAATACAAGTAATATTAATGTTAACGTAACCAAAGGTAAAAGGAAAGAGTCTCCGAGATCCAATCCTTCTATGTCTTATAATGAAAATTATGAAAAAGTTTTGGCAAGATGGAATATTCATGAGAATATTGAAAAAAAATCTGAAACTCCCGCGAAGAATTATAACAATTCTCGCATATTTAAGACACCGGGGAAAAAGTTAACGATGGAAAGGCACAAGCAAAAAATGTATTTCTCAGATTTATGTAACGCGAGAAAACGGATATCGCCGTTGAAAACTTCGATGAATCGTAAGTCAAATTACAATAATAAGTTAACGTCGGGACTCGTTTGTAAAAGTGAAAATTTGAAGTCCAAAAGAGCAACTCCGAGAAGATCGTCCAAACAGAATGTCGCCGCTGCGATTAAAAATAAAGAGAACAAAAAGTGAATTAATAATAATATAGATTTGAAAGTGTCCGATATAAATCTGTATATGTTAATTCATTTTTTCCTCCCCCCGATCAGATTTCTTTTTTTTTTGTCAGCTCGTCGAAACAACGGAGGCAGCGTTTTTCATGAAAAAACGAGACGATCCATTTAACTCTAATAATTCATTGATGTGCCGATCACGTGTGGAGGACGACGTTAAAAATTATTTTATCAAATAAAATGTAAAAAAATTGTTATATCGTGCTGCAGTATGATACAATGATATTAACGTTAAGCATTTATATTTTACAAATTCTACGCAATATAAATAACATGATTTTTATGTATCTGTAAATAGGTGTGGGAGAGGGGGGGTTATGTAATTTCGGGGTTATTTCGTATTAGTTTAAACGGTTAGTTGATAGATGGTGCTCAAAGTGCAAATAATTAATTGAAAACAATATCGTTACGAACGCAAGCTCAAACTTATAAAAATTAAAAATACTTCTAGTAATGTACACACGCCGTTTATAGACATTTAATATATCGTGGTTTTGTATCTTATAGATTAATTTTTAACATTTTTTAATGTAACTTTTTTGGAAACGCATATATATATATATATATATATATATATATACATATATATACACATATAATATGTGTATATATATATATATACACATATAATATGTGTACGTACGCATATACGAAATCGTTTTGCGTACGTTGTTTTTTTTTTTATATACGCGCCGATGTATCTATCGTTAGTTCGCGCTCGTATGAAAAAGTAAATAATAAATTTAGTTACGTTGATCGAAACTCATTTCGAATGTATTTTTTATTCCATCTTTAGAAATATAAATTTTTAACATAATTTATTTATGCGTATATATATATATATATATATATATATATATTTACGCGTGAATAATTCAATTTTAATATAATTCGAATGAAAGATCTCGTTGATTTAAATTGTGAATGTAAAAAATATCAATTATTACGATTTTCAGCGTGGTTTTAGTTTTATTTGGTAATAATTTAATGTCTAGAATTTTTTTCATTTGAAACGCGCAATAAGTTACAACAACCTGCCGAATAAAAAAGTACTGTTGACAGTCGTGCGCAATCGATAACCGTGTGTGGTGGTGTGTTGTTTGTTGTGTTCCCGTCGTTCGCTATTTCAAATAAAAGTCCTGGAAAATAGGTGCGAATACATTGCGATTAATAATAATTCATCACAATAATGGGAATTTTGTGCGCATCTTGTTGCAAAGAGTCATCATCTATCGAAGACACAACGCCTGATTTGGTATGTATCACTTTCTAATATTATATATAGAATCTGACGTTTGTCACATGTGATTACGCATACGTATATTTATTACCATAAATGTGATAACATGTATTCTGTTATTTACACACACACATATATTTTCTTAATTAAATATATTCGTCTCTTTAGAAAAATGACATGTAGCAGCTCGTTAGAAAATTTAATGAGCGGAACGTTATAGGCATAGAATGGATTTATCTAGGCTTAGATTGCAAATTGTTTGCACTGATTCTTATGTTTTTTCGTTAGGAAACGAGACGAAGAAGACAAATGGAAGCTGCGGAGAAGAGAATAGCGGAACAGGAACAGCGAGGTATAAAAGATATTGAGTCCGTTAAAAGAAAACAAAAACGTATCTTGGAACTTGAAAAACGCGAGGAGGAAGCTGGTAATATGAGCGGCCAAGGGAAACTCAAGGTATAACGTATTATTAAATTAACGCAGAAATAGAATAAGGCTTTTGGAATTTATATATTTTAAGTATATTGATATTCTTAATATAAGATCGTAGATAGAAATCAAAATTATTATTAGATTTTAATGAATAATAATTGATTTGTTTGCAGTGGCAAGTGAATTGAGTGAAGAAAAATGGGTACACAGATAAAGTGCACTTATTTAAAAACGAATGATTTTATATATATATATATATATACATGCATACATATATACATACATATATATACATACATACATACAAATATGTATATATATATATACATTATAAAATGTCTTATCGGCTATACTATGTGATATAATATCTTCTAAAGATACTGAACGTTTAGAATTTCTATTACAATAGTAAAATAATATATATTTTTTTTCTTCTTTTTCTATATCTAAAGATATATATTTATTATTTAATACAACAGTTTATGTTTTTCGTTGGTATTCTTCTTTCGGTATATAACTCTATCGCGTATGAAAAAGATTTTTTTTTCTGTATTATATGCATTTACAACAAATTATATAATGTTACATACGTTTACATATATTTTATAGCTTCTGTATTATTACTGAAGCCTTTTTTTTCCTATCGTAATACTTTTCAACTAATATTTTATATATATTTATATATATCACTTCTTTTTAATGTCTCACTGTTATAGAGTTATCTATTTTCTTATATAAATGCGCAAGAAGAGTATACAAGAGATTGCGCATAATTTTAATTATTACAAGAGTAATTATAACCATTCATTAAATATTAACGCAAACAACCTAATCATCCATTATTTCTATCCGTATAATAACGCGCATACTTTCAGCACTGATATGTCAATATCGACAAATGTAATATGTAAAATGATTTTTTTGTAAATGTATCGACCTGGAGATGAAGGGGACTGAATTTCTTGATTATTGTTTAAAAATAAATATCTATACTACGTAGGGAGAAAAAAAAAATTCTTCTAACGCAGCAATTTATTTCATAATGTGTATAGAAAATGCATGTCATTGAATATTGCAAGATAACCCTGTTTAAAATGACTGCTTGTGTATTATGTTAAATCATATAGAGTATATTTTTGTTGTTTACACACACACACACACACACACACACACACACATGCACACATGCATACAATCTTAGATATAAATTTTCAAATAATATCAAGTTACGTTTCATATGTATATTTTTTTTTTTTTTTTTTTCAATAGAAATTACAGATTGTTACTCTATGTGAAAGATGTTTATTGATAGTAAAAAAAATTTATCCTCATTTATAATTATACAATAAATCATGTTCATCCAAGTCTTCGCGCATATGATTTTATTTCTTAATTGATGTATGATTAAGAAAGACAAAAAAAAAAGTAAAAACAAATCTTGCATCAATAAAATATAAAAAAATTTTAATTCAAATTATTTTCAGTTATCAAGTTAGTAATCGATCATGCAGATGGCAGTACGAGTTCTACGTGGCATTAGCATTCTTCTAACGTATTTTTTAAGTTCGTTCGTTCGTTCGTACGTACCGGTCCAGTAAATCTTCGTGTCGATTCGTCGCAATCTGCAATTAATAAAAATTAAGAAAGAAGTTTATTATAAATTTCGGACGTGATAGATATCGATTAGTTTTTCCGATTAAGCATAACGTTTAAATAAACTACGATACGTTCGTAAATATTGATTGTAACGTGAACGAGTATCGTTCAATCATCAATCTTTTAATCAATGTTTAAATATATATATATATATATATATATATTTCAACAATCAAAAATAGAAATAACAAAACGTTAGAAGACGTTAACGAAAAGTTAATACGAAAGAATTCTTTATACGTGAATCTCCGATTGACAATATTAAATGATGGTGAGTTATCGACGAATATACGATCATTTTCTTTTTTCTTTCTTTATTATAAATATTCAAACTCGAATATGCGCCTTTTATCTTTCGACAATAAGATGAAATAAAATAAAATAAAATAAAATAAAATACAAAAAGAAAAAAACCAAAGAGATAGAAAAGAAGAAAGTTTGGAAACCAGGTGGGAATATAAAATCATCGACAATCTGAAGTTAGAGAAGAGAGAGAGGAGAGGGAAAAAAAGTGGGAATGAAATTTTCCTTTTGTGCGAATTTTAATTTTAAAAAAGTAAAAAAAACGGTATTTGTACGTCTAAAAAATGGCGCGTAATCGTTATCCCTTTCTCTCTCTCTCTCTTTCTATCTATCTCTCTCTCTCTTTCTCTCTCTCTCTCTCTCTCTCTCTCTCTCTTTCTATCTCTTTCTATTTCTTTCTCTTTCTTTCCCTCTCCCTCTCTCTCTCTCTCTCTCTCATACCGGCAGTCTCTATTTAAAGATGGCGTTGCGATCGAAGCGGCGCGAAGGTCGAAACAGCGCATGCGCCGGAATATACGTACACACTTAAGTTACGTAGGACGCGTACGATCGTGGTGGGGGTTATTCGAAGAAGGCGGCGCTTAGTACGACTGGAGAACTGGAACGATACGGAATTCGGACCGGACCGGGCCGTGGGACAGTAGACAAGGAGGAGAGAGAGAGAGTCCCAAGATGGCGAAGCTGGGATGAAACGGTGTCGCATCGTGGGGGCGGTTAGTCGTCGATTTCTCACGGTAGAGACTGGTGTGCGTCCGTCGTCGTAATGCGCGTTATCACCGGCAACTAGCCTTGACTTTTGTTTTCTTTTTTCTCTCTCCTTACTCTATCTCTATCTCTCTCTCTCCCTTTCTCTCTCTCTCTCTCTTTCTCTCTCTCTCTCTGTTACAGTGGATCGAAGTTTTAACGATCGAGATTTTCGATGCCCTACATGTCGAATTATTATTATTATTATTATAATTATTATTTGTTCGCGATACAAGGCGCGAGGAAAAGAGAAGTGTCGTATATATCCTTTCTGTTTGTTTCTTTCGTTTTCCTACTCCTCTTCCTGTACTACTACCACAATCACTATCCCCACCGTAACAATCGCCACTATTACCACCGCTACAACCTTCTTTTATTTCTTTTTTTTATTTTTCTTCTTCTTCTTCTTATACTCCTTCTCATTCTCCTTACGTATCCTTCATTCATTCAGTATTCTCCTCCTCGGTATTATCGGTAAGAGAAAGAGGAAACGGGAGAAAGTCGTGCGCGGGAAGGTCGTCTCTTAAAAGTGATTATACGATTCAATACGAAATTAAGGCGAGCCGAACGTAGGATAAAGTAATAATATATATCAAGTAAAATTGAAGGAAGGAGAAGGGAAAGGAATAAGATACGATACGATACGATACAAAATACAAAAACGTATGAAAGAAATATATACGAACGGGACAGGTTGGATTGATATAGCTAACGTTTGAAGAAGAAAGAAAGAAAGAAAGAAGAAAAGAAAGAAAGGAGGAGGAAAACAATAGCCAACACAACGTAACAACAACAACAACAACAACAACGGTCATCCTCCATTATCGTCGTCCCGTGCGAAGGAAAGAAGAAAAGGTAAACAAAACGGTATGAGCGCGGTACTGAACAGTGTTGTTGGAGGTGGTGTTACCTCCGCTGGTGCTGCTGGTGGTGTTGGTGGTGGTGGTGGAGGAGGAGGAGGAGGAGGTGGCAGCGGAGGCACCGCAGCCGCAGCGGCCGCAGCGGCAGCCGCAGCGGCCGTAGCCGGAGTCGTAGAATCGGCAACCGGTTTGCTCGATCCCGACGTCGAGACAATCATCGAGGAAAAGAATCAATTGATCAGCCGGCAGTATGCAGAAATCGAGAGACTACAGAGGGAACTTAGGGAGGTCATTGGCGAACGCGATGCACTGATATGCGAGGTATCGAAATTCAAGTTCGAGCGCGAGATGACCGACCTCAAACGACTCCACGATGATAGGTGAGTGTCGAATGATTTTTCAATTTTTTCAATTGTTCAATTTTTCAATCGTTCAATTTTTCAATTTTTCGCATTATTATTACTATCGTTGATTGAACTATATATATATATATATATTTAATTTAATGATTCGTTTATTCGCGCGAGTCGTTTACACGTCCCGTCAAATTCCATTGTACGATTTTTAATGATTCGTTTTTTTTTTTTTTTATTTGTTTTGCGAATCATTTACTACGCCCTTGTGAGTTTACGATGGGGTGGGTCGGGGAGTGGAGGGGAATGAGGAATGGAGGGGAGGTTGGAAGGGAAGGAGGTAGTCGACGGTGATTTCAAACAGGCCCAATGTAAACGTACCCGCTTGCACGTACGCATGCACGTACGTTTCATCTTTTTATTTGCGACATTGAATTTTTGATCTTTCTAAGCTTCGCGATGGAACGATCAAGGCGCATTCCTGTTTACTGGATGAATTTTCTAATATATATATTATATATATATATGTGTGTGAACTTTCTCTTACTGCTCGTACGTATATATACATGTATGTGTAATATATGTATGTATGTATGTATGTATGTATGTATTTATGTATGCAGAAACTTACCACGAAGAATACGTTATAAATGAGTATTCTCAAATTTCCAACGGTTTTTGGTGTCTCACGTTTGGCAAAAGAGAGAGAGAGAGATAAAGAGAGAGGAATAATCGAGGTTAGGTTTCTCATTCGAAATTTCGTTCGGTACGACATTACCCTATGTATTCATACCCATAGGTATAACTATGCCTGTACATGGTACATGTACACGTACGTACATATATACATATATACGTACATACATACATACATATATACATACACACACATACATATCTTTTACCTCCGAAGCTTGCCTCGTCCAATCAAGAGGTGACCTTTTTCTTTTTTCTTTCTTTATTAATTCTCTCCTTGTTAATTACGGCTTTGTAATCATTAATCCTTTGATCGATATATATACACATATTCATACATATATACATATATATATATATATATGTATGCGCGCGCGTGTGTATGTGTGTGTATGCACATATAATATACAATGGGTGGGTTACTTGAGTATATTCGTACGTAAAGAATTAATTGAAATAGATTTATATTATATTGTTGAAATATTTTTATAACTCAATCTATATATGTGGAATATATACATACATATATATAATATATATATATATATATATATTAGATTGGCAAGGATGAAATTTGTAAGTTATCATTTAACTGCCTCATTTTTTTTTCTCTATAAATTTCATCCTTGACGACCCAATATATGTGATATATATTTTACACATATACACATATATAATATATATATAATGGATGTAAAGTTGTTTATAGATTTTAATATGGAAAAGGGAAGTCTGTGATACGTTTTCTAATCTTAAACAGGGAATATATATATATATATATACGAGCATGGACGTTAAAAGGTTACTCTTATATCCGGATAAAGAGTATCAGTTAATATACGGAAGGATATATCTACATCTGTTATGTAAACACCAAGGCACAGTTTGTTGACATACATGAGGAAAATGAGGATTTTGAGGAGGAGGAGGCTATGTAAAACGCAGAGGCAAAAATGCCTTCTTCTCTCTTCTCCCTTCCCTTATTTTTTTATTTTCATCTTATTCCTCTTCCTCTTCTTCTTCTTCTTCTTCTTATTTTTTTTTTTTCATTGCTCTTTCATTCCTCCTCATGTTTTAATCCTTCAAACGATACTCCCATAAGATTTAGCTTAATAACCGGTGTTATTATTATAATCGTGACACCGATTCCGGAATAGTGAATGTTTAATCGGACGATACGTAACACTTCGGTAATATTACCCATTGTCTCGAATTCGGTCAAATTTTTCGATATATCGATCGTCCACCAACGTAGAGATATATCTATGTATGTATCGTATGTATGCATGTATGTATATAGGTAAATATCTCTATGTACTCAACATACATACTTATGTAAGTACGTACGAAATAATCCATTTTTATCAATTAACACGAACGTCAATACGAGATATATTTAAACTTTATTGTTATATGATTATTCTTTTTTTTATTTCTAATTTATATATATATATATGTATGGATATATGGATGTATGGATGGGATGGATGGATGGATGGATGGGTGGATGAGTGTAAACATTAATACGTAAGACGATACTTTTAACTCTGATATCATGACTGGGCAATGATCACAATGAGTTAACTTTCTTTTATATGTATATTTGTATTTACGATATATATATATATATATATATATATATATATATAAAATTATAAAATATGTGGATACAATTTTATGTAGAATTTTATATAAGACGTACATTAATACAATTTTATATACGTATATTGCTACTTATATATATATATAATTACAAAATATATGGATTCAATTTTATGTAGAATTTTATATAGGACATACATTAATATAATTTTATATACGTGTATTTCTACTTATATATATATATATATATATATATATATATATATATATATATATGGTAAATATCGTGGATAAAACTTATATGCATAAAACTTAAATGCATAAAAATTTTACAACCTTGACTAGTTTCCAACATCATCATCATCATCATCATCATCATCATCATCATCATCATATATATATATATATATATATATATATATATATATCAATAAAATAAAATAAAAAACATCGAGAACAAGATCTCACTGGATCATATATCTTAGTATCATTTATAAATATTCTAATGGAAACGATATTATCGAAATCAAATTCTTTTCTATTTTATTTATTTATTTATTTTTTTATTTCGATCTCAAATCGATCCTATTAATAAAAGAAGCCGTTTAACGAACTTCGCGCACGATGAATTTTCATTTTCCCGTCGGGATAAAGTATCCTTTGAGCTATTATATATATCGACGCCTCTCCAACCCCCGTCTTTTAACCCCTTCAATTCCTTTCCACCCCATCTCCCAACCCCTCCAATCCCTTCCCCCCTTATCTCACACCCTTCCATTATCCTACGTCAGTTTTTATCGTTCTCGATAAACATACAATTCTTTCGTTTCCGTTAACCTGCGAATTTCTCTCTCTCTCTCTCTCTCTCTCTCTCTCTCTCTCTCTCTCTCTCTTTTTTTTATTCTTTTTTATTATCGGAAAGGACAATAAGTTGGAGTGAAATGGTAAATGTGTACGCGCGCGTGTGTGTCAGTGTGTCAGTGCGCGCGCGTGCGTGTGTGTGAGAGAGAAGAATGACATTCTGCACTTTACTTAACGACGACGACGAAGACGACGAGACGAGGATGACGACGAACATAAAATGCGATCTCTTTCTCGTACATATATTTATTTATGTATTTTCTTGTTGTTTTTGCAATTCCTTGTTTTTTTTTTCCTTTTTGTTTTCTCTCTCTCTCTCTCTCTCTCTCTCTCTCTCTCTCTCTCTATCTCTCACACACGCACATTGTTTTTTTTTTTTTAATAATTTTTTCGTATCTTTCCGAGACGTGATTCTAAAATAATTCCTTCTTCTTCTTTTTTTTTTTTCTCTTCTTCTTCTTTATCGAACGAAACGCGTTGATAATGCGCCGAGATATCTCCTGGCGTGACTCATGATAAATTTAACATCATCACGTACGTACTAGATAAATCTAATATTGTCAATATACGTACATATGTGTATTTGCGTTTGGGTTGATTTTCTACAGAAAATTGAACGCGCTCGATGCATCGAGACATAAAATATATACGTACGTAGATACACGCCGTACACGTACGGATATAAAATATCTGTGTGTATTGAACGTACGTACGTACGTACGTACGTACGTACGTGTGTGTGTGTGTGTGTGTGTGTGTGTGTATGCGTGTGCGCGGTAAAGTGGATCGAAGTAGTTGAGATAGATAGATAGATTGGTGGATAGATAGAGATAGAGATAGAGAAAAAGAACAAGAGAGAAAAAAAGAGGGAGAGAGAGAGATAGAGAGAGAGCTTTCTATTATATATATATATATATATGTAAAAGAATTGTACTTGTCTTTCTCGATATGATTTATAAAAATGGATTACCAAAGTATTTTCTCTACGTAGTTCGTAATTTTGTGATAAATTAATCGAAATCCACGTTAGTTCGCGTCAATTTAAAAAAAAAAAAAAAAAAATAAAGAAGAATAATTAGAAGAAGAATAAATCATATTGAGAAAGACAAGTACAATTCTTTTATATATATATATATATATATTTATATTTATATAAAGAAAAAAATTTTTTAAATCGGTTAATTAAAAAAAAAAAAGAGAGAGAGAGAGAGAAAAGTAAGAATTCGGTACGTTTAATTTTCGTCTTCCTCTTTTTCTCCTTTTTTTTTTTCTTTTCTTTTCTTTCCTTTATTTTATTTCTTTGCTCTTACGTAAAGAGCAACGAGAGATCGATGGATTACGTGAATTGGATTGTATTGTAAGGAGTTTATTACCTTCCAGGAAGTTCGACTAGTATCCCTTAAAAGGATTTCTCGAATAAAAACACGTTTAACGTGTAATCGTTAGTTCTATGCTATAATGATCTAATGATGATCGAACAACGGGCATGGTAAATATCCTTTGTTATTTATCAATGTGAATCGCTTTATTAATATATCGATATATTAATGATTAATTAATTAATATATATATATATATATCAATATATCAATATATTAATAAAATAATAAATTTAAATTAAATTATAATAAATTATAATAAATTAATTTTAATTAAAATTAAAATAATAAATTATTTATTAATATATTAATATAATTTCGTTAAATATATTAATTTATTAATGAATAATACAAAAGGTTCGTTGATCTCTCTCTCTCTTTCTCTCTTTCTGTTCGTCTCCATTGATCTGTCTCTTTCTCACTCTTGTCCCCTCCCCTCTTTTTTACCTCTTTTTTCCCTCTTTTTCGATATCGTCTCGATCAGACGAGGAAGGTCGATTGTGAGACACTCACGTGGGACGTGACTTTCGAAAAGAAGTTCGAACGAAGTTTTCGCGTATCGTACACCCTCATCTTTTGATACGAGGAAGAAGTAAACAAGCAAAGAAAAAAGAGAAAGGAAAAGAAAAGAACAAAAAAGAGATTGATTTGATGATTTTATGATCGCGAGCGCACAGACAGATAGACATTTAGATTTTATTTTATTTTTTTATTTAAAAAGCAAAAAAAAAAAGAAAGAAAAGAGGTTATTTAATGATTTTATGCTCGCGAGCGCATAGATAGATTGGGTAGACAGATAGACAGATAGATTTTATTTTATTTTATTTTATTATTATTTTTTTTCTTTTTTTTTTTCAAAGAAAAGAAAAGAAAAGAAAAGAAAAAAGAGGTTATTTGATGATTTTATGCTCGCTAGCGCATAGACAAATTGGGTAGACAGATAGAAATTTAGATTTTATTTTTTTATTTTTTTTCAAAAAAAAAAAAAAAAAAAAAAAGAGGTTGATTTGATGATTTTATGCTCGCGAGCACATAGACAGATTGGGTAGACAGATAGACAGATAGATTTTATTTTATTTTATTATTATTATTATTTTTTTTTTTTCAAAGAAAAGAAAAGAAAAAAAGAGGTTATTTGATGATTTTATGCTCGCGAGCGCACAGATAGATTGGGTAGACAGATAGATTTTATTTTATTTTATTATTATTTTTTTTTTTTCAAAGGAAAGAAAAGAAAAGAAAAGAAAAAAAGAGGTTATTTGATGATTTTATGCTCGCGAGCGCACAGACAGATTGGTAGACAGATAGATAGATAGATAGATTGATAGATGGTTGGTTAGAAAGAAAGAAAGAATGAAAGAAAGAGTTTAATGGCGTTCCCACAAGATTAAATAATATATTTATGCATTATATCACGACCCCTGAGTGAACGCGTAAGTATAGCATTCATTAATTTACTAATTGCCACGGTAATAATGAGATATAACCTAAGTTCTCCTGGTATAACATAAGTATACGCATGTGTATATATATATATATATATATAAAGGGTGTCTCGAAGGAGATGTACGTGTTTTTTTCGATGAAACTTTTCTTTCTTTTCTTTTTTTTTTCTTTCTTATCCTTTCTTTTCTCTTCTTCTGTTCTATTCTCTTCCCTTTTCTTCTCTCCGGATGAAATTTTTTCTTTTGGTTCTATTTTCGTCTCTTTCTTTTTTCCGGTCGAAATGTTTTTTCGTTCTCTCTTTTCTTTTCTTTTTTTCTACCCATTTTTCTTCTTCTTCTTCTTCTTCTTCTCATTTGCTTTATCCTTTCGCAAATTTTCCCGGACGTAGAATTTTTTGGGATCTTTGTTGGATCGTTGTTGGATCGTTGTTGGATCATTGTTGGATCGTTAAGCTTTCCTGGATCATCGCAGCGTTACGTCGTAAGTACGACGAGTATCTCCTCGATTATTATCGAGTTTTAATTCGAGAAAATTTCTTCGATAGGATTTTCTCGATCGTTCCAAAATATCGTCGCAGTCCGTAGAAATTTTCAATTAGAAATTCTAATTAGGAAGTTCGATTCACCACGGAATTTTACTTTGACGATTTTTATTCACCGTTGTTGTAAGCTTAATGTCTGTTCGTTTGGATATTTCCTATGAGACAGAGAGAGAGAGAGAGAGAGAGACTCCCCCTCCTCCTTTATGAAAAATATTTATTCAATTATCTCTCATTGAATGGTCTTTTTTTTCCTTTACATATTTTTTTATCTTCTTCTTTTCTTCTTCTTTTTTTTTTTTTTTTTTTTTTTTTTTACTTTTTTCATCATCTTTAATGTTACCACAAGTATATACGCGTTGTTTATCTACGTTCGTTGACAGCGTCTTATCTATCCGGAACGATGAATTTATGAATTATATCGAATTTTCGAGATGTTAATTAATTCTTTTTCTTCTTTGTTTTTTGTCTGTTTTTTTTTTCTTTCTTTCTTTCTTTCTTTTTTTCTTTTTTTTTCCCCTCTCCTTCCAAATACACACTAAATTGCGTAAGAAATAAGTAACGTATCTTTGTGGAAGCGTAGAATATAAAAGAAAAAAAAAAAAATTAGGACATCCGAAATAGACATCGTCTTTTGTGACACTGTATATATATATATATATATATGAACGGAACAGTTGTTTAGAAAAAAAAAGAAAGAAAGAAAAGAAAAAATCGATGGGAGAGAATTCTTATCGTTCTTTATTTTTTTTTACCCTCTTCGAACATTTCACGTTTCACATTGTTCACCTAATCGAATTAATCGTGAATGTTTTTTTTTCCTCCCTTCTTTTTTTCTTTTTTCGTAATCGTATAAAAATAATCACCATTAGTGCGTTACAATTTTTTTATAACATCGCGAAGAGTAACGTCACGACTCCTATCGCGTTATACAATTTTTCCTCGTTGACGAAGGAAACAATAAAAAAAAAAAAAAAAAAAAAAAAAAAAAAAAAAAAAAAAAAAAAGTAACACAAATCGAATCGAATCGAATCGAATCGAGTGAATGACATTTACGGAGAATTAAGGAAGAAAATGTTAAAGGGTTAAAGCGATTAGAACGAATTTGAAGGGGTGCCCTCTCAATTCATTGTGATCATTAATTTGATTAATTTTATTTACCATCGAGTTGAGAAATTAAACGAAAGCCTTTTCTTTTTTTTCCTTTTTTCCTTTTTCCCTTTTTTTTTTTTTTTGGAGATAAAAAAGATCTTGAGAATGAAGGAATAGAAAAGGTTCTTCGGGTGGCCTTGAGAGAACGTTAACCAGGAC
>OU426862.1:6993604-6998604 GCA_911387685.1 Dolichovespula media
GATTGTCGAGATATTAAAAAAAAAAAAAAAAAAAAAAAAAAAGAACATTAAATAAAAAAATATTCGAAAAAAGAAAAAATTATGAACGAAAACGATCGGTAACGAAAGAAGATAGTCTCGACGAGGAGTTATCGATTTTTTCGAAACGTCTAGGAACTTTTGTCTTTTCCCCCAGATCCTTGTTATTTCGCATTAAACGTCACTTTTACGTAAACTTTTATATTCGTCGGTTCTATTTCACCCTCCTCGTATATTCTCTCTCTCTCTCCCCCTCTCTCTCTCTATCTCTTTTCCGCTCTATTTCTCTTTTTCTTCTTCTTCTTCTTTTTTTTTTCTCTTTCTTTTACGCCAGATACGCGAGTTAATCACGATTTCGTTTTTATCCTACGACTTAATTGCGGTAATACAATACAAGAAAGTTAAATGGCAAATCGTTCGAGTACAGAAAGAGTCGAAAGTTACCAAGCTCGTTATTTTACGATTCTATGGGATGGCGATGGGGGAGGGTGAGGGTGAGGGTGAGGGGGAGGGGGAGGATATATAAGGGGATGGGTCGGAGGAATAAAAGAAAGAAGAAATTAGTACGGATAGTCTCGTACCGTTATTTTCGTTTTTATCGAGACGATAAAAGGGCTAGAGAGGGTTGGCAGTAAATTTTTCTTTCTTTCTTTTTTTTTTTTGAAACATTCATTTTACACCAATCGCGATACGGAAAAAGAGGTCGTCGTTGGTATTCTTAATTGAAATCGTTTCCATTAACGTGATAATTATTTTTGTTTTAATGTTCGTGATAATTCCAAACGAGCAAGGGATATACCGGGTGTTTCAGTTAAAGGAGGTCGCCTAAATATTTTCTTTGTTTTTTTTTTTTATGAATTTATATATATATATATATATACATTATTATATATTATTATTATTATGATTATTATCATCATCATCATCATCATCATCATCATCATCATCGTCGTCATTATTATTATTATTATTATTTTAATCAATAAATAATACTGATCGAGTAATAAAGGAAATGAATTTTCCCTTTTTTTTTTTTTTTCATTTCTTTTTTTTTCCTTTCAAAATTAATCGCGTCGATAATAATGGCAGAATAATTCGACAAAAAAATAAAATTCGATGCGACAAAAGGAAATAATATCGTCGTATTAATTTAAACGACGAGAATCCCGCGAAGGACGACGAGAAATGCTTGGAGAGGGCGGGGGAGGGGTGGGGAGGGGGTTGCGATTCGTGATCGGTCAAAAAGGAGAGTATAAAAAAATCGAGAGGAATGAAAACGTTACGACGATGGTTTTTTCTTCTGTTTTTTTTTTTCGTTCTCTCTCCCCTCCCCCCCCCCCTCTCTCTCTCGATTTTTCCATTTTATTCCTTTACGATAATCTTATTGCACATGTATTGTGTATTACGTTTGGAATCGTCGATGTGCTCGTAGTAGTCGTAAGTCGTTCTCGGCGATATACGATATACGATATAGACTTATGTCGCCATGAAACTCATATAACTCAAAATAAGTACATATCTATTCAGTTTCTCGGAGATGTGAAATACATATGTACACACACACACATACATACATACATACATACATACATACATACATAAATACATTTATATATTTATGCATGCATGCATGTATGTATGTATGTATGTATGTATGTATGTATGTATGTATGTGTGTATGTATTTGTGTATGTATATAGGTGTATATATTTACTTGTAGGGACGTATATCAGTAGAATATTTGACTAGACATTCGTGACTCGTAGTAAAAGTCGAGAATTAGTTTGTCACGACTCGGGGAAACCAAGTCAGAGATTGCTTTCAAGTCGGCGAGTCTGCCTGCCTTGACTTTGCCTTTAGATAACGTACGTCGTATTATACGCAGCGGTTCTCAATCGTATCTACGAAATGAGAATTATTCGCAAATATTTCTACTTCTTCTTCTTCTTCTTCTTCTTCTTCTTCTCTCTTCTCTCTCTCTCTTCTCTCTCTCTCTCTCTCTCTCTCTTTCTCTTTGTTTTTCACTCCTTCGTGACGCACCTCACAGATTATGCAAATCGATAATGATCCCCTCGATAATTCTTCGAGCGATGCGAAGAATCGAGAGAATAAAAAATAAAAATAACAAAAAAAAGGTAAAAGAAAGAA
This sequence comes from Dolichovespula media, assembly GCA_911387685.1. Classification (NCBI taxonomy): domain Eukaryota; kingdom Metazoa; phylum Arthropoda; class Insecta; order Hymenoptera; family Vespidae; genus Dolichovespula; species Dolichovespula media. The sequence goes on from OU426862.1 coordinate 6,995,771, forward strand.
CAAAAGCGAATGGACGAATGAGGATGGAGGAGGAGGAGGAGGAGGAGGAGGAGGAGACGGACGGGGTGGGCGGGGGTAGTAAAAAGTTTCTAGATTTTTTTTTCCCCTTTTCTTATTGTTTTTCTTTTTTCTTAATCAGAATGTAAAAAGAAAATTGGTATTTTTGCAATGTCGATAGAGGATCGTAAGAATTCCATTGGAAATACCGAACGGAGTAATGGATTATTAAAATCGTTTATATATATTATAATATATATATATATATATATTATAATTAACATATTTTTATTAATATATATATTATATTAATATATATATATATTATATTTAATATTTAATTACATATTATATATATACTTATTTAAGTTAATATATATATATATATATATATATATCATAATTAATATTTTATTATATATTATATATACTTATTAATATTTATATATATATATATATATATATATATATATATATATATATACTTATTGTTAGTTGAGAGACCCTGCCATAATTGACATCTTTCCTCGGAGTTTGCAGAAGCTTTTCAAGGGATAAGGACCGTATCTGTTTCTCTCTTTTTTTTTTTATCCCTCTACCCTCCCTTTCTCTCTCTCCCTCTTTATCCATCTTTTTCTTTCTCTTTATCTTTCATTCTCTATTATATCGTCTTTCTCACAGTGGAGACATACTTAGCCCCTTAGTTCTTTTACAATCTGATTATTCGTATTAGGGATTATCCGGTTTCGAGTATTAACTCTCTATGCCGTTACGATCTACGTAGATAGAAGAAAAATAAAAAAAATAAAAAAAAAAAAAAATAAATAAAAATAAAGAAGATAAAGAAGATGAAGAAGAAGAAGAAGAAAGAAAATAATGAGAAAGAAAATGGAGTAAGAATCGAAAATGGAATATTATAATCCCTTTTTACGTTCGTCCACTCGAATGCTTTTTCTATTTCCGATTTCTCTCTCTCTCTCTCTCTCTCTCTCTCTCTCTTTTCTTCTTTTTTTCATTTTTCTCTTTTTTCTCTTTTCATCCTCCAACGTTCTTCTTCATTAACCTCCACACGTTGGGTGTCCATGCTAACGAGCGAATTACAGAAGGAACGTGATAAAAGTAATAGAAAAAAAAAAAAAAAAAGAAAAAGAAAAACGAGATTTGGCTCGATCGTGTTTCGGTAGTCCACGGAGTGTTAATAATTAGGGATAATGTGATTTTTTTTTTTTTTTTTTTTTTTTTCATCTTTTTACGTCGTTCGTTCGTTCGTTTCTTTTTTTTTGTCACTCATTTCCATCGAAATTCGATTAATCTGATCATCGTCGAGCTTTATGTACATACATACATACATACATACATATATATATATATATATATATATATATATATATATATATATATATATATATTTCAATTTATTAATTTTATTTATCTCTCGAGTCGAGATTATTTATCTCGCGAATAAAAAAAAAAAAAAAAGGAATAAATAAAAAGATCATTTCGTCCTCGCCTCTGTTTTTATTTTTTATTTTTATTTTTATTTTTATTTTGTACTTTTACTTTTACTTTAATTTCAATTTATCCCACTTCTTTTCTTATCGAAATTGTTTCCCTCAACGAAATTTCATTATCCCCTTTATTCCTGAATAACAGTATACCGTTTTTTATTTTGCATTGTTATTCAATCGTTTGCGTTATTCACAAATATTTCGTTCTGTATTATTTTTATTATTTTTTTTTTTTTTTCTTTTTGTTACGATTTTTACTATTCTCTCGTAGGAAAGAAATTTATTTGTAGGAATATTTGTTACGTTAAAGAAAAATTGAATTAACATTTAACGATATCGTAGTAACATAGAGTTACTCGTTAAGAGAAAAAAATTAATATTTACTACATTTAAAAAGAAACAAAATTAAATTAAATTAAATTAAATAAAGAGAGAGAGAGAGAGAGAGAGAGAGAGAGAGAAACAAGAGAAATCAATACCGAAATAATACCATAGAGGTACGGTGACTCATTCAATAAAAACAAATAAACCTGCTATATTAAGAATGGAAATAAATAACGGCTGAAAATTAAAAAAAAAAAAAAAAAAAAAAAGAAAGAAAAGAAAAAAATAAAAACAAAAAGAAATACCGAAAAGTACTATAGAAATACAGTGGTTACTCGTTCGATAAAAATAAATACTTTTTATATTAAAACAAAAAAAAAGAATAAGAAGAAGAAAAAATTAGCAAAAAAGAAAGAAAGAAAAGGTACTGAAAAATACCATAGAAGAACGAACGATGGCACTCGTTCGATAAAAATAAATACTTCGCCATGTTGAAGGAGAACGAGGGGAAACGAAGAAAAAAAAAAAAAGGAAAAAACCAAACGAAACAAAATTAAAAAACCGTATTAATACTTATTAACGCCATAGAAATACGATGGAATCGTCGAGTGGGTTGACCGGATCGTTTATTACATTTACCAAAAAAAAAAAAGAATAAATAAATGAATAAAAAAAAATAAATAAAAATAAATAAATGAATACAAAAATAAATCAATAAATGTTCAAAAAAAAAATAAATAAATAAATAAAAAATAGAAAATACCATCGTTATAACGTAGAGGATGAAAGTGTCGAATAAGTTGATGGAATTGATTGATAAAAGTTTCGAAATGGTCGTCGTCTGGTCATTTAAATCGATCTTAAAAAAACGGGACGGTGGTTGGGGGATGGAGGGTGGTGGTGGTGGTGGTATAACGTAGGTATATAACTCTCGAGTTTGCCCTTTGCAACGGGTAATGGGAAACGATGTTTCTCGTCGGGCGTTTTGTACTCTGGAAGTGGGGT
>OU426862.1:7001104-7011104 GCA_911387685.1 Dolichovespula media
CTCTCTCTCTCTCTCTAATTTTACCGTACCCTCCCTCTCCCTTCACATTTCTGGCCCTTTGTCGCCGCACGTAATTATGCTCTCGCACTTTAATGCCACTGGACATGCGATCCCTTTTACTTACTTTCTCTCTCTCTCTCTATCTTTCTCACTATCTCTCTCTCTCTCTCTCTCTCTCTATCTATCTATCTCTATCTCTCTCTCACTCTCTCTCTCGAAGTTGCAGTCGCAGTCGTTCGAGTTCTCGGTCTCTCGCCACTCTTGGGTGACTGTTCTTTGAGGGTCAGTGACCTTTCACTCTTTTAAATTCCGAGAATCAACGAAAACGATGCTCCCTCCTCCTCATCCTCCACCTCCTACTCCTCCTCCTCCTCCCACCCTCCCCACACCGTTCGGATTCAAGAACGACTCGCGTGGGTGCACGGAACGAATAGTCACGAGTCATGTTACCACATGTTGTCCTTGTTCTCTCTCTCTCTCTCTCTCTCTCTCTCTCTCTCTCTATCTCTCTTTTACTCTCTTATTCCTCTTATTTTCTATCCCCTTTCTATCTTTTTAGTACACGTTTATGGGCATATTGTGCGTTCAGTTTTATTAACGATTCTAGCTAGGAGAGACGCGTGTATATATATATATGTATATATATATATATACAAAAATAAAAACGACTAGATACATGTGTAATACACAAACATAAACATGTTGTATATATATATGTGTGTGTGTATATGTATGCATGTATGCATGTATGTATATATGATAACGACGTAATAACTTGCACAACATCGTACTGTCAAACACATCATCGTTTTATATGCATCTCGGCTTTTTCTTCTTTTATTTTTTTTTTTTTTCTTTTCTTTTCTTTTTCTTCGTGCATAGGGTCGCACGAATAGTCGAATCATTCGTTGTATATACGCGTGCGTGCGTGTATATATATATTCATATATACATATATATATATATATATATATATTTTCTTTTTATTCTTTTTATTAATCTATTGGTCAAATGAGAATATACGGGGAAAAGAATGTGTGTGTGTGTATATGCGTACGTAATTAGTGTCGTCGAACGAGGACAATATACAAATTTGATGCCATTTTTCCATTTCTCCCGAAGCTGACTTTTGTTAATTAATTTCGATCGATAGATCGATAGATCGATCGATCGATCGATCTATCTATCTATCTATCTCACGACTCGAAAACAATGGAAATGGAATATTCAAATGGATTCGATATTGCTGCGTTTTAACTCTTACTCGTTTACTATATATATAGTAAACGAGGGTGTACATATATATATATATATATATATATATATATATATATATACACACATACATATATATATATATACACATAGATATACAATATATATATACATAAATATATATATATATACAAATAGATATACAATATATATATACATAAATATATATATATATATATATATATATATATATATATATACACATAGAGATACAATATATATATATTGTATTTATGTATGTATGTATGTATGTATCTCTCTCTCTCTCTCTCTCTTTCTCTCTATCTCTTTCTCTCTCGCTTTCGAAACGTCCTTAGGATTAACAAAAGAGTATGAGCAGCCAGTTCACGTTGCAGAACGAGGCGCACCTACTCGGCGGTTAAATCGTAAAACGCTTTTACGGAAATAACGAGCCTGGGCGAAAACTCTCAACGAAATATATAACAAACGAACTCGATTTTTCGAGATTGTTTTTGCTTCGTCTTCTTCTCATTCCATCTCTCTATCTCTCTATCTTTTTTTTCAATTTATTCAAAAAAAAAAAGAGAAATAAAAGCAAATTTGTTTTCCTTCTTTCCGTTTGTTTATCACGTCCATTTCATTTTGTCAAATATTTTTTTCGTTCGTCTTCGCATTTATTCATTTTTTCATCCTTCTCTCTCTCTCTCTCTCTCTCTCTCTCTCTGTCTGTCTCTATCTCCATCTCCATCTATCTTTATCTCCATCGTCGATTTTTTTTTCGATCAATTCTACTTTTGCACGTTGTTGTTTTTGTATCGCAACGACATTAGATATACAAAATTGTTACTTCGATCTTATCCAATATCCACTTATGTGTTTAGCCGTGAATATAAAAATGGGAAAACAAAAATATAAATTATAAATGTGTATGAATATAAGAAAGAAATAGAAAAAGAAAAAGAAAAACAAAAAGTAAAACGCGAATGAAGAAACTTTTTCGAAAAAGTTTTCCCACCCCTCAAGAAGACTCTGGAATCTCTTTTTCATGTGTGTGCATGTGCATGTGCATGTGCATGTGCATCCATACGTGCGATCATACGTTATGATTTTTTCTCATTTTATCCTTATTCTCCCCCTTTTTCTTTTCTTCTTCCTTTCTCGTAATAATATTTCCCCTGCCCCCCCCCCGCCATCTATCTTTTTTCTTTCTTTTCTTTTCATTTTTTTTTTCTTTTTTCTTTTTTTTCGGACACGGTTCCAGGGCGCACTCGTTGTCAACAATGTCCTTACCTATCTTTGTATACTTAACGAACCGACGGACGTGACTTATTATTCTTTGCGTCGACGCCACTGCATATAATCACTGAATGATCGTGGGATAAGGACACGCACGGCGCTTTTATACTTTTATATATATATATATATATATACATACACATACATATACACACAAACGCGTAAACCCACACATATATACAAAATTGTACACGTACGTACGCACTTACATACATATTCATAAATATATATATATATATATATATATATATATATATATATATATATATATACGTACGCACTAGCATACATATTCATAAATATATATATACGTACGTACATATGTATATACGTATGAATATGTATAATTACATATGTATATACACGGTGTTGAACTGTTACCTGAGAACGCTTTGAAAGTATATACTCTGTATATTACATTACTAAAGTACATTCGATTTAACAATGTCTTAGTTTCATTCGTATTTGTTAGAGGTTATGTACGTAACGTTGGTACGTAATGTTCGTATTGTAATGTTCGTACGAACGTGTACTGTTCGTGGCCCTTGACTTTGTTGAACCCTTCCTGTTTTTCTCCTCCTCCTCCTCCTCTTCCTTCCTCCTTCCTCCTACTCCTCCTCCTCCTCTTCTTCTTTTTCTTCTTATTTTACGCAGGCTATACGAGGCCAGGCCGCCATATTCCCTCACGTGTTCCTCCTACTGTTAGTCGTATGAATAAGAGGGTTCGAAAAACTTCGAATGACTTCAGTACACACACACACACACATTTATATTTATATGATTGTATCTATCAGAAAGAAAGAGACAGACAGACAGACAGACAGACAGACAGACAGACAGAGAGAGAGAGAGAGAGAGAAAAAGAGAGAGATAGATAGAGATAGAGAGTAATGCAAATATTTGCAACGATCACCGTTCTTGCCCATTAAATTGTCCGTACACTTTTTCTCTCTTTCTTTTTTTATTTCTTTTTTACTCTCTCTCTCTCTCTCTCTCTCTCTCTCTCTCTCTCTATTTATCTCTATCTCCGTCTCTTTCTCCTTGAAACTTCGGTTTCGCGATTCTTGTGTACATTATCTCTTTCTCTTTCTCTTTCTTCTTCTTCTTCTTCTTATTTTTTTTCTCTCTCTATTTTTTTTTTACTTTCCTCCTCCTTATTCTCCGTTAACTCCCAGAGATCCTCTCGAACTTCCTCTTTCCTTTCCCCCCTCCCGTCCCGCCCTGCCGCCCCCTCTATTTTTTTTCCTCCCCCTTCCCCCGTCGAGTTCGCTTTCCTCTCGAAAGTAAAACTCGTCGTTGAGCCGCCGTCGATTCGATACAGTCGTTATCGATCGATAATAATTACTATCGAATGCACGTTGAAAGGTATCAGATTTTCGCTTGGTATCGTCTTTTTTTTATTTTTTTATTTTTATTTATTAATTTTTCCCGTACGATCGACTCACAATACTCACGTTACTTCGTATGATCCTCGACGATTTAAATCCTGCCGATTATTATTATTTCGAAGGCGAAGTTATAATAGTGTTACTTCAACGAGCGTAGTTTTCTTTTAGTCGGTCGCAACTTCGCGGTTAATTATTTCAAGCTTTTGCATTCGATCGATCGATCGATGTATTCGTTCGAAAATTTCTAACGTTCTTTACTCTCCCACAGATGCACAAAATTATCTCGTACTACTGTTCCGTGGAATAAATTAAGTTTAAATGAAGTTTCTAAATTCGGAATTTAATTGATATTTCACGCTTGGAGTTGTGAACAGAATTCACATTTTGATGTATATAATATCGAACTAATGATATATATATATATATATATATATATATATATATATATATATATATATATATGAACGTTTGAGGAGGGGATCGTCGTTTTTACGTTCTTTATTTTTTTTTCCTTTTTCTTCTTCTTCTTCTTACCTTAAGTTCGAATAAACGCACGATACGAGTCGTTCGCGAAGTTATAAGCGAGACTCGAGTGAAGTATGCGATCATGAGTCTGATATTTTGGAGTGATAAAAATTCAAGTGATAAAAATTCAAGCGATAAAAATTTAAGTGATCAATAATAAAAATAAAAATAAAATTCTCGGGTCGAGTAAAATGTACTTATAATGTCTGTGGAATATCGTGGAGTGATAGAAAGACGAGAACGGATAGACTAACGAACGGGAAACTACGAGAGAGAGAGAGAGAGAGAGAGAGAGAGAGAGAGAGAGAGAGAGAGAGACAAAGAGACGAAGGATGAGTAGGATGAGGAAGAGGAGAAGGAGAAGGAGGTGGGGTATAGTTCGATGTAAAGCAAATGAAAAAGCAAACGAAAAAAAAAAAAAAAAAACAATAACACAAAAAAAAAGAAAAATATGGACTTGGAAGTAGCGTAATATACCCGTTGGTTTAACTCTGCCAAAGATAACTCTAACCCCCTCTGCGTGTTTAAATCTCGCGGAGTGTTGGTCATTCGTCGAATTCAATCGCGTTACTTCGATGGGCATAGGTGGGATAGCCTGGGGAGGGGGTGGGGAGGGAGGCGGCCAATCGTCGAACGAGCTTTTCCGATGGGTAGCTTAAGAGTACCTTGTACCTTGTACTCGTACACTTGTACGTGTGCACGCGTGCACGCGTGTATTCAATCTACTATTCCTACTACCCATTACGACGATACACTACCACCGCTATTACCGGCTACTATTATTATTGCTACATGAATGTATATACACGGGGAGGTGGGAGTGTGGTGGGCCAACATATCGAAAGAAAGAGAGAGAAAGAGAGAGAGAGAGAGATTAAAAAGAATAAAATAAAGAGAGAAAAGGAAAGAGAGGAACGTATATACACTGTACTATTCGTGGGATGGCGAAGAGTGATCCTGTTTTGAGCGTTGGCCCGAACGTTTCAAATAAATGGCTAACGCGTTACCGTGAAAAGAGGGATGGAGATGTGAACAGGATGAGAGAGAGAGAGAGAGAAAGAGAGAGAGAGAGAGAGAGGGTGGGAGAAAGAGGGGGGGTGGGTGGACGATGGTAGTGGCTGGAAAGATAAAACGACTGACTGACAGAGAAAGAGAGAGAGAGAGAGAAAGAGAGAGAGAGAGAGAGAGAGAGAGAGAGAGAGAGAGAGAGGTGAGTGAGCGAGCGAGTGAGTGAGTGAAATTTTACGAAAAAAGAGACAAAGGAAAGCAACGCGTTTCGACGCACGGCGCAAACTCGACTAGTGGGCGTCTCGACGCCACCTCTCTCTCTCTCTCTCTCTCTCTCTCTCTCTCTCTTTCTCTCTCTTTTGCTCTTTCGTTCGTTCGTTCCGTTCGTACGTTCTATTCTCCCCACTTACTAACCTCCACCCTCACCTCCACCCTCACCTCCTCCTCCTCCTCCTCCTCCTCCTCCTCCTCCTCCTCCTCCTCCTCCCTTACACTTTACATCACGACGACGTATAGCAGACACTCGCAGCCAGATTTCTCTCTCTCTCTCTCTCTCTCTTTCTCTCTCTCTTTCTCTCTCTCTTTCTCTCTCTCTTTCTCTCTCTCTCTCCTCTATGAAACGATTCCTCTACTCGCGCATTCTCATTCGCGTTCACCCGCGAAAAACCACCGTCTCGATTCTCTTCGTTCTCTCTCTCTCTCTCTCTCTCTCTCTCTCTCTCTCTCTCTCTCTGTGTGTGTGTGTGTGTGTGTATCTTTAACTCTCTCCATCTCTCACTCTTTCGTACGTATTTTTTTCCTTTGACACTCTCTCTCTCTCTCTCTCTCTCTCTCCCTCTCTTTTTTCTTTTTCGCTTTCTCGTACACGTTTTACTTATTTGGTCTTCGTTTTTCTTTTTTCTTTTTTGTATTTTGTTTCTTCTCTACCCTTCTCTTCCTCCCTCATTTTTCTTCCCTGTAAATTTTGTCTATCTCTTTCTCTCTCGTCATCATATATACATACACGTATATGTATATACATACAAAAGTACAACGTAGTCATCATAAATCTTCCTTCGCACTCTTTTTTTCAACCATAAAAGATCTTTCAGCTAACTATAATACCCATGTATATATTTATTTATTTATCTATGTATGTATCTATGTATGTATGTATGTATGTATGTATGTATGTATGTATATATATGCATATATTAATTCGTACAATCGAATACGTTTAACAATTTCGTTTCCCCCAATCCTCTCGAATTATCGTAATACCAACGAGGCGCGTACGAACGAGCACATTTTCTATCGATTTATTTGAAATATCGTCAAGACTATATATATATATATATATATATATATACATACATATAACGAAATTTCGACCGATACGATATCGCCGTCGTTGTCGTAGTTAACAATTAAAGGTATTTCGAAATTTCAAATTAAATAGTAATTAAGTGAAACATTATTACATACGTATGTACACACACACACACACACACACACACACACACACACACACACACACACACACACACACGTGCGCGCGCGTACACGCACACACGTACGTACGTATATATCCAATAAGTTTTATTTAAAGAACGAGTCATCTCTTTTTCTCTACTTCATAGATTATATTCTGAAACGCGTGATAGAATCGTCCACGCATGACAAATACTCTCTCTCTCTCTCTCTGTTTCTCTCTTTTTCTCTCTTTTATTTTCTCTTACATATTCACATAGGTATGTGACACACCTAAACACATACACTTTGATTCTTTGATTCTTTGGAGACGTGGAAATCACAGAATATGCCGAAAGAGAGAGAGAGAGAAAGAAAGATAGATAATTAGAGAGAGAGAGAGAGAGAGAGAGAGAGAGAGAGAGAGAGAGAAAGTGATTTTATAGAAGATTTATGATTACTTTTTTATAATTTACTCTCTCTCTCTCTCTCTCTCATCTCGTACGATCTCCGATCGAATTCGTAAGAAAGTTGTGTGCGTGAGTGTGTGTGTGTGAATGAATGAGTACGTGCGCGCGCGTATGTGTGTGTGTGCGCGCGCGTTGCAACTTCGCTTAACCCTTTCTATCTCGACCTCTTAAAAAATTTTGTAAAAGTGATTTATCTTCATCGTACGAATTTGAAGAAAAATTAATAAAAGGCTCTATCGTCGATCCAAAGTGAACAAATGATACGACAAATAAATTGTATGACGAAAGAATGTGTCTATGAATGTATGTATGTATGTATGTATGTACGTACGTATGTATGTATGTATGTATGTATGTATGTATGTATGTATGTATGTATGTATGTATGTATGTACGTACGTATGTATGTATGTATGTATGTATGTATGTATGTATGTATGTATGTATACATATATATGGAATAAAATAAATCGTAATATGAAGGATGACAAGGAATGAAGAAAGCACGCGAATGACGTCAGACTTAAAAAGATTTCCGTTTTCCTGTGACCTTATTCAGACCATTTGAAAATATTCGAACGTACACACACACACACACACACACACACACACACATGTATGTATGTATATATATGTATATCTGTTTGCGTGAAAAATGAGCACGTACATATATGGGTTAAAGCTTAAGGGTTTATCGGGGGATGAAAAAGATTTCGGTAAAAATTGTCGCTCGGTCCCTCTTTCAAGAAAAATCCCTTCGTATAAAGGCAAGTTTATGTATGTAACATAGTACGTACGAATAATAATAATAATAATAATAATAATAATAATAATAATAATAATAATAATACTTCGGCTATCCAACACTAGTCCGGGTAAACTCCATTGACACGAAAAAAAGAAAAAAAAAAAAAAAAAGGAAAAAATTCTCACCAAGAGAGACCGAGGCGCTTTTAGCCGAGGATCAAAAGGTCGAAAGATCATACCTTGCGATATAAAATAAAAAAAAAGAGAAAGAGAGAAAGAAAATGAAAAGGAAAAAAGAAAAAAGAGTGGAAAAAAAACCCGACCCGCTCGTACGTACGTTTCGTGTATTTCGATTATTTTATTTTTATCGTCTTTCTTTCCTTTCTTTATTTTTTTTTTTTTTTTTTTTTTTATAATAAAATGAAATAAATGAAAAAAAAGGAAAAGAATAGATATTGTTTAATATAAATAAATAATATATAAGAATAAATAATATTTATTATTTATCAAAGAATATTATTTATAATATAAAAAAATATAAAAATATACAATATTATTCATAATATAAATATATGTTATTTATAATATATATTCAATTTCTTTATATATATATATATATATATATATATATATATATATATATATGTATAATGTTTATTTTTATTATTTTTATAAATATTATTTTAAAACGATAAAAACATATTCTTCGTAAAAGTGAAACTTCCAACGAGATGATAGAAATTAATTTTGTATTCGATTTTTTCCTTTTCCTCCCTTTTTGTTTTTTTTTTTTTTTTTTTTGAATTTCTTTTTTTTTAATTTCTTTTTACGAAGTGTAAAACGTGATCGTAAATATCGTTCGCAAAGAGATGCGTGAATCATTGATATCGTGGAATGGGCGTTGCCATTGATATAAAAATATTCGGAAGAAAATTTTCTATCGAACGGAGAGGTAATTGAAAGAATGGTTCCCGTACGTGTGAAAGGAAATACGAAAAAGAAAAATGAACACAGGAAGATAAATAAAAAATGGAGAAGAAAGGATATAGAACGCGTAGCGTAGAAGAACGTTTAATATATGTTTTAGTTTTTCAAAGGAAAAGGAGTCTCGTGGTTTTTTTCTTTTTTTTTTTTTTTTTTTTTGTCGAGCACGTTTATCGTAAAAAATATCAAACGCGTCGTCGTTGTCGTTGTTGTTATGGTTGTTGTTGTTGTTGTTGTTGTTGTTATTATATGCTCATACTGGAATAATGCAAAATATGCATACGAGGCTCGCTTAAACTCCGTCGTGTTTAGAAATTGTTCGCGCGTATACGTCGAGTAGAAAGAGAGAGAGATAGATAAATAGAGAGAGAGAGAGAGAGAGAGAGAGAGAGAGAGAGAGAGAGATACATGAAACGAGACGAGACAGGACGATAAAGAAAATTGAAAGAGAAATGTGAGAACGAGAGAGACATCCTTTACTGTCGTGTCCTATTTAAACGAAATTCAATGTAAAATATACGAATTCCGAAGGTGAGTGAGTGAGTGAGTGAGTGAGTGAGTGTGAGTGAGTGAGTGAGTGAGTGGTGACATTGCTTATACGAATCGATCAACGGTGCAACTATTGTATTTGAAAATGGTACTCGTTTATCCACCCCCCCCTCCCCTGCCCACCCCTCCCCACCCCCGCCTCCTCCCCGGCCCTACTAGTTCGATATTTATTTTCACGAAGATCGAGAGGGTGGGTGGGTGGGTGGTTGGTTGGTTGGTTGGTTGGTTGGTTCGCATCGAAATAATTCGCAAAGTATAATAAATTCAAGGAGAATTTATTATCTCGGCTATCGTTCGTTCGACCATCCGATTATTCGTCGATTTGAACGAGTTTAGAAAAAAAAAAAA
>OU426862.1:7013604-7018604 GCA_911387685.1 Dolichovespula media
TTTCTTCCTCGTTGACTCGTTTCGTTAGACAGAGAAGAAAGAGAGCTGTAATGAGAGTGATAGTAAGAGAGAGAGAGAGAGAGAGAGAGAGAGAGTTTATCGAAAGGGCAACACCTGTACCTTTACGTAGGATTCATTAAAATGCATGAATAGGTTTGTCCGATAGAATAAATCGAGGTATATTCTAGTGGTGCACACTTATCTTGTACATAACTAACTAATTAAGTACTTTAGTATCATCGTTCCCTGTTGATGTTTCTTTGTTGCACGATATATAACACTTATGCGCGTATGCGAGTAATCATATTGGTTTGCATGAATACTTGTGTATGTGTGTCTGCGTGTGTGTGTGTATATATATACACATATATATGAGTCATTAAAAGTCTACATACTTGAAATAATTTTTCTATTTCCGTACGAAACCCGAGGAAATGTCAGAGATTAAAATATTATTTCTATCATCCCCGAGTGTCCGAGGGATGACATTATTCCGATTATACCGTGGACCCTATTTTTGGCCAAGGTCGTACCTTTAAAGATTTTCACTTTATTCCCGGAGTTTTGCCTTTTCTAATTATTATTATTATTATTTTTTTTTTGTTTCTTAATAACAAATCAATATATATATATGTTATTTATTTATTTATTAGCGCCATGTTGTACTTTAGAAACAGACGAATTTCGAGGTTATGATTTCTCTTTTTCTTTTTTTTTCTAAATCTTTAGACGACTCGGACAATTTTTTATCTCGTTATACGGGGTGTGACCTAGGGAAAAAAAAAGGAAACGAGTCTCTCGACTTACGTCTCTTCCTTTCAACCCGTGGAATTTCGTATTTTTTATTTTTTTTTTCATTTCTTTTTTTTTCTTTTTCTTCTTTACACGTACGTCCAATCCCCCGTATCATCGATTGAAATTATAAAATTGTAACGCGGTTTAAAAATAAAAAAAGGGAAATAATAATGATCATAATAATAATAATAATAATAATAATAAAAAAGAAAAAAAATAAACTAGAAATAATCTTATCTTTCACAGAACCATCGATATATTACTTACTCGTTTATGTTAAGTGAATTAAGCGATAGTGACGATGATTAAATATGTATCATAACCTCACTGTGGTTATGGCGTATGAGAAAAGAAACAAATTAATCGTATTTAAGTAGTCGATAAATAAAGTGGAGATATTGATTATTAATTGTTTTAATTTAAAAATTTATCGAAGTTCACACAAGTACACATACATACACACACACACACACACAATATTCATATATACGAAATATGTACACAATCGTTGGACTATAATTATTATCTGTAATTTTACGGAATAATGCGATGCCAGCAGGAGACAAAGAGGAACAAGATGAGAAAGAAAGAGACAGAAAGAGAGAGAGAGAGAGAGAGAGAGAACGGGGTTCAATTTTTATTCTCTCTCTCTCTATCTCACTCTATCTCTCTTTCTCTCTATCTTTCTCTCTCGTACGCTATTATCACGGGGATAATTTTCTTCGTACGTTTTAACTCGAGATTACAAAATAAAAAAGGAATCTACGCGATTTATCTTCTCCCTCGTTTTTTCCTTTCTTTCATTTTCTCCCCCCCCCTCTCTCTCTCTCTCTTTCTTGCTCTCCCATTTCCGTCTTTCCTCCTTTTTTCCTTCCTCCCCCACTTTATCTCTTTTTGTTCCTTCGAATGCAAACAATGAATTACTTCGCACGCGGGGCATAATCGACTCGGTTGGAAATAGAAAGAAATCCGTAAGGAGAAAAAAAAAGTGTGTAATCTTTGAAATCGCGCCGTACGAGAGAGTATGCAATTATATCGGATTATCAATGACAATGGCTCGCTTACAATGCCTTGCCTTGCCCGGCGACCAATGATACGCTTGGATTATTTATCTGGAAGAGGAAGTAGTGTTTTTTTTCTCTCTTTCTCTCTCTCTCTCTCTCTCTCTTTCTATCTCTATATCTATCTCTATCTCTCTTTCTCTCTTTCATGACATTATATAAGAATTTTGTATGATATATATCTGTGATTATTATATATGTATATATAAGGATCACATATTTGAGTTTAAAAAACTTTTATCAATCGTATATCTTCAATAAACGTAGATAACGTTTAATCATTATTATTATTATTATTATTATTATTATTATTATTATTATTATTATTATTATTATTATTATTATTATTATATAATTAATCTGATCGTTATTATTATATTTTTTTCTATCTGTAATAATAATGATAATAAGACCTCTCTCTCTCTCTCTCTCTCTCTCTCTCTCTTTGTTTCTTTCTTTTATTTTCTCTTTCAAGCGAACCGCATAGAAAAATGCACAATGTTGGCGTTACGTAAAAGTTATGGAAAACAATTCGTAATTATTGTCGTTAATTAATAAAAATATTATTCATAATATCTTTATAAATAATATTACTATTATATATATATATATATATACATATATTTGTATAATTATATATGGAATTTCGTGTACAAAGTAAAACAAGTATCGAACAAATACGGTCTAAACAAAGAATCGAACAAATTTGTCAATGCTACAAAATATACACGCGTAGACGTGATATTATTGTACTGTCCGAGCAACGTATCGAAATATTATTTATTAAAAAATTAATATAAAAGTATTAAAATTATTAAGTGTTTCGATCGTAAAAAACGTACGTTCGTATTATTAATTGATACGTAAATAACAATAAATAATCGAATATAACCGAATATATCCGAATTTATATACGAATTTATATACGAATATATACGATTATATCCGAATATATATCCGAATATATATATACGAATATATACGAATATTTACGAATATTTACGAATATATCCGAATCTATATATACGAATATATACGAATATATACGAATATTTACGAATATTTACGAATATATCCGAATATATATATACGAATATATACGAATATATCCAATGAATCTGGATACCGACAATATGGACGTTCGAGATGTGAACGGTGGAGCGATCTTGCGGTTGGAATGCAAAACTTTAGTCGAATGAAAAGGTCGTACACCCATAGGTAAATTCATACGTGTAAACGTAACCGACCAGAATGCATTCTATTCACAAATCACACACAACACACACACAACACGACGCACGCACGTGATACAAAAAGGACACGTATACGTGCACCATACACACATACACACATACACACATCCACATACATATATATATACACTATATGCGATACTCGTTTTGTTAATTCACCCTTTTGTTTTCGCGGAAAAGGGGCACGGCATGGGCATAGTACTATGGTGGCATCCTCCATGAAATTGTATTTCTATTTACGCTCGGTAGATTCTTTCTTTTTTTTTTATTTATTTATTTTTTTTTTTATATATCATCCCTGTACCAATACGTAATACTCACGCATAATAGAAAATTAAAAAAACAAGAGAGAGAAAGAGAGAAGAAACTTTGGTTGAATTTATTTCGACTGACGTGATATTATTTTTCTTTCTTTTCTCTCTCTCTCTCTCTCTCTCTTTCTCTCCGTCACTCTCCCTCTCTATCTCTCGCATTATTTGTTTGTCTCTCGTTTGGCTGGCCGACTCTCGCGGCTTATAATATGCAATTTTGAAAAACGGTTCCTTTGTGCGAAACGTTACGAATGTTGATTAAAAAAAAAAAAAAAAATGAAAGAAAAAAGTAGAAAAAAAATTCCGACGACGATTGCTTAACGAAAAAAGGGGAACATTTTTTCGTTCAACGAATTAAATTTTTTCATTTATCTTCCCTCTCCACTCTTCTCCGCTTCTTTTTTTTCTTTTTGTTTCCTTTATCTCCTCGTAATTCGTTCGCTCGTTTTGATTACTATGGGGGGGGAGGGTTATATCTAAATTAGAATCGTACGCTAACGAAAGTTTGATTTAACGTCGGAGATAAATAATTGTGTGTGTGTGTGTGTGTGTGTGTGTGTGTGTGTGTGTGTGTGTGTATGTATGTATGTATATGTATGTATGTATGTATATACGTACGAGGGGAGTGGAACAAAAGTTCCTAAGTGATTTTAAAATTCAATTATTCTTGTTCGAGACTAGTCAGACTATAAATTCGTTTTTTTATTTCTTTTCTTGTTTTTTCCTTCTTCTTTTATCTTTTTTTTTTCTTCTTTCTCTCTTTCTTTCTTTCTTCCTTTTCTTCCCTCCTCCTTCTGCAGATCGTAAAACTGCAAGACCCTAAAATATCTCGAAGAAGATTAATTGATCCTCGAGATAACCTAGAAACTTTTCGATCCGCTGTGTACACAAATATATTTTATACATATATACATATACATGTATACATAACATATACATGTACATATACATATACATATACATATACATATACATATACATACAAACTTTTATATATTTATGTCTCTCGATCAATCTCGTATGAATCGTA
Source organism: Dolichovespula media (assembly GCA_911387685.1). Taxonomy (NCBI): domain Eukaryota; kingdom Metazoa; phylum Arthropoda; class Insecta; order Hymenoptera; family Vespidae; genus Dolichovespula; species Dolichovespula media. The sequence continues at coordinate 7,018,055 of OU426862.1, forward strand.
TGAAAATATCTTCGTAATGGATAACAACGTTCTCGAAGAAGCGAGAACGTTCTCAAATCCCCTTCCCCCAATTCCTGTATCATCGATCTTTTTACGATCTTCAAGAGAAAAAAAAAGAAGGAAAAAAAATACTTTCAATGGATGGTGGTTCTATTAAAAAAAAAATAAGAAAAAAAAAAATGTCACCGAGAAGAATGACACGATCCTTCGAAAGAGATTCTTTTTCCAACAAAAAAAAAAAAAAAAAAAAAGAAAAAAGAAAAAAAAATAAAACGCACGCACGCGCACACACACAATATTCCTTTTTTTTTTTTTTTCTACACGCGTATGAAAGAACGAAACGTCCTCCTTAGATAGAAAACAAATGCGTCCTCGATAGGAAACAATCGCTTTGACGTTGACCGATTCGAGTTGGAAACTTTTTTTTTTATTTTTCATTTCTTCGTCTTCTTCCTTCTTCTTCTTAACCATAATCGATAGGACACCCGGTGTATGGCGTTTATGTGACCATGTGGGAGAAACCTTGTGGCTGGCTTAGAACGGTCCCTCC
>OU426862.1:7023604-7026104 GCA_911387685.1 Dolichovespula media
AAAAAAATAGGTTTTCGAAATACGATCGCAAATGAAATCGTATATGTAATAATCGACGATCGTTGAGAAAATAAGATCGTTGCATTAAAATCTGGATCATTTTTCTTTTTATATTATTATTATTATTATTATTATTATTATTATTATTTTGTTATCTCGTAACATCGTGGAGCGTACGAAGACAATTTATTATATTTAATATTTATTTATTTATTAATTTATTTATGCATTAATTAATTTTTTTGTAAATTTTTGTTCCCTTCAAAATCGTAGTTCATCATCCCCCTTCCTTAGGGGTGTGTAATGTATTTTTTTCTTCATTTTCTTTTTTTTCTTTCTTTTTTTTTTTTTTTTTTTTTTTCCTTAAATCGAAACGACCCCCGGGTGATACTCACAAATTTTCTTTCCCCTTTGCGTTTCGTTCCTTCTTAATTATCGTTTATTTATTTGTTTTTTTCTTTTTCTTTTTCACTTATTTTTGTACTCATATTATTTCATTTGTTTTTCAGCAGAATGAAAAACATGTCTCTAGTAGTAGGTATATTCGAGATATTATTTGCGGGGGCGTATTCGTGAAAAGGATAAAAAGCTCGCGTCCCAGTTGTCTAATATATACCATTTGTTTAATAATCTTAAAAGCACCGAGTGACGTTTCACAATAAATATCCGTTCGTATTCCTTCTCTCTCTCTCTCTCTCTCTCTCTCTCTATTTCTATTTCTCTCGTTTCTATCGATTTTATTTAAATCGCTTAGTACTTTGAATGAACGAAGTCACGATTTCACGTCAAACTAACGTGTCATATGACAACGTATCCTCTAACGGTAACTAACTATCTATCTATCTGACTAACTAACTGATCATTTAATTAATCAACAACGTCGTGAATTAGGATCGTCCTGTTTAGAAATTTTCTTCTCGATAAAATACGTTTTTTCATTTCGCATTATATAAAATGGAGGCGTGTAAAAAAGCGCGACGATAACGTGGGCGTATTTCGATGATTAAAGCAGTTCTATCGCCACGAGTTATTATAATCGATCTATCGTTTCAAATGCACACTGATTTTCTTCTTATATTTATTCTCTATCTCCTCTCTCTCTCTCTCTCTCTCTCTCTCTCTCTCTCTCTCTCTTTGTTTTTTCTTTTTTTTGTTTGTTTTGTTTTTTTTAAATCGAAAAATAATATTAAACTTCGTAGTAATATTAATAAGAACGTATCGTAGTAATCTTCGATTGTAATTTTCGATTGTAATCTTCGATTGTAATCTTCGATTGTAATTTTCGATTGTAATCTTCGATTGTAATTTTCGATTGTAATCTTCGATCGTAATCTTCGATTGTAATTTTCGATCGTAATTTTCGATCGTAATTTTCGATCGTAATTTTCGATCGTAATCTTCGATCGTAATCTTCGATCGTGATCTTTAATTTTTGATCACACGGTAATGATCGATTTTTGATCTCGCAGTAATCTTCGATTACAATCGATTTCGATTATTTATTATCTCGATATTTTCGCCCGTCGTCATACGAAAATGAATTTCATTCGTTGGGATGTGTTCCTCTGTTTTTTTTTTTTTTTTTTATTATTTGTATATATTTTTTTTAAATCGCTTTTCCTTATTTTTCTTTCTTCTTTTATCTTTTGATTTCAATGTTTTTAATTTTTTTTTTTTTTTGTTATACGCTGAGATCGCGCGATATTTGAAGGTATATTAAATGAATTTGTAACGATTTCTTACGACAAATCGATCGATACTACGAGTCATAGATCATTTCGAATGGATTGACGTTTTTTAATTAAAGAAAAAGAAAAAGAAAAAGAAAAAGAAAATAAAGGAAAAAAAACAAAGAAAATCCATAGTAAAATCGACGATACCGATCGTGTGTTCGATGAGCGATGCTATTCGAGCGACGGATTAATAATGAACAATAAATAAATAAATAAATAAATAAATTAATTAATTAATCGATCAATCAGTCGATCAATTAACCCGATTAAAATTATTGTTGACAACGAGGGCGGAATATAAATCTGTACAAACAAATTTAATTGACGGTCGTGTTATTTCACGTGATTCGGATTAAAAAAAAAAAAAAAAAAATAAAAGAAAAACAGAAAACGAATGAAACGGAACAAAAATATTTTTTCTTGACAATTGCAAAAATATCGTGACTTGTTTTTCAACTTATTACACTTCTCCTACTTCTTCTTTGTCCTTTTATTTTTTCATCTTCTTAGTTTTTTATTTATTTATTTATTTTTTTTTTTTTTATTTATTTATCTTTTAAAGGCGTATTATTGTACGGAAACACGGTATGAAAGCGATATGTACGGGTGCCTAAGACAATCGTGACGGCATATATTCAGTGATAAGATAACGGAATCTGAACGAGATTGTATTTTCTGAAAGATCTTCGTCATCTTTGAAAGCAACCAACCGATCGTACGTACAATTTGATCGGGGAAATGCACATTATCAGTACGAACGATCGATA
>OU426862.1:7031104-7036104 GCA_911387685.1 Dolichovespula media
TCTGTATGTAACGTGTTTTATTGACGACTGTATATATGGAGAGAGAGAGAGAGAGAGAGATGGGCGAGAGTGGGAGAGGGAGAGAAGTGGGGGAAGATACGTTTTTCAACAACGATCACCGTCAGTTCTCGGTAAACAGCCGAGTTGATAAGACGTCTAATAACGAGCACTCGAAATAAAATAATTATTAATAATATTAATTAGAAATCGATTATATTCTTATGAAAGATTTAGAATTATCAAACATTATTTATTATATAATTATTCATTATCGATGATTATTTATTATATATATATATATATATATATATATATATATATATATATATATATAATATATACATATATTTTTTCATGTAGAGGGTATATGCATGAATTTATTGTTAAATCAGCCAGTATATTAACGTAGAATTTTGTTTTCCTTTTTTTTTTATTCAATTAGTCAATTAATCAGTCTCGGTATTATTTATCAAAAATTCCAGATATTTTTCATTGATCGAATTAATACATAGATACGTTCTTATATATACGTACGTATATTATATAAAATACGTTACGTAACGTACGTTTTATATAAAATAAAACATTAAAAAGATTATATATAAAAATTATATATATATATATATATATATATATATATATATATATATATAACGACGTATGTTTGTATGTTCTATAATAAATAAACAATCGCAATATTACTCCGATAAAAATTCTAAAATTATTTGTCGATCTAATCTAACACATACACCGATATATATATATATATATATATATATATATATAATATACACACCATATATATACATATACGTGTACAAATATATATACCGGCAGATAACGTTTAACCAATTAACCAATAACATCGACAAATTCTAATTAAACCTAATCAATATTATTTCATACGAACCCTGATATGATTTTATATAAATGATTTGATATCAAGGCAAATATTAATAGAAACTATTAATTTCTAACTATAATATATATAACATTTCGATATGTTTATCGAATGAACGTGTACGATCTAGTGAAAAACATGTTAAAGAACTAGACGAGCAATAGAAATAGATAAATGTGGATAGATAGAGAAATATATATATATATATATATATATAAAGAGAAAGAGAGAAAGAGAGAGAATGCATCCGTGGCGCATGAGCGCCCCTTAATCCGTTAACTATAGATAATCAGATCGGTGAATGGTACGCTTAGACTAGGTCACTCCATAGATATTGCGCTATTATAGACAAGGTCGTTTCCCTCCCTACCTCTCCCTCTCACCCTCGATCACTCCCACTCTTTTCGCTTTACCCCCTCTCTACTCTCCACGATCCAACTTATATGTATATAACTGTGTGTATACGTATATACACAATACTTTTGTATATATGTTATATTGTGGTGTAACTATATGGGACATGCACATTAAACAGTTGTATATTATAGTATATACAAATATATTTATATATATATATATATATATATATATATATATATATATATATATATATATATGTATGTATTTATGTATGTATGTATATATACAGTCTGTGTCAAAAGTTTCTAGATGGGTCTAAAAGTTCCTAGACAGATCGGAAAAGTTTCTAGACTATCGTTTAAAAAAAAAAAAAAAAATCGATTGGTCGTTCCCTCTCGAGGCCTTTTCAAGTTTATTTTCTATATATATTTTTTTTATTCTTCAGTTTCTTATTTATTTATTTATTTATTTATTTATTTATTTTGTTTTGGTTTTCTCTCATTTTTCTTCTTTTTTTTTTTTTTTTTTTTTTTATAATAATCGAACGGCAAAGCTACGGAAGCGAGCCAAACGAAATACAGCGTGGTCCAATAGAACTTTTGGAGATAAAAAAAGAAAGAAAAGAATAAAAAGATATAAAAAAAACAATGAAAAAATATAATTGACGTTTGAAAGCAGTTAAGAACTTTTGGCTGTGCTTGTAGCTGCGTTACTTTATGGAATATTCGTGTGTACGTTACACATGTATGTATATAAATCTATGTAATAATCTATTTATCTATCTATCTATGTATGTATGAATATAGTTTACAGCTCAGTACGTTTCTAACGTTAATTCTCTATTCCACATAAGATGTAACGCCTCGTTTCTTCTTCGTTCTCGTTCGTCCAATACTTTCGAAAATTACGTTTGCTAAGAACCAGAGTCATATCCATAACACTCCCATGAAACTCTCTTCTTCTTGTCTGATTATTGTTAACTCAATCATCTTATTTATATATATAACATGTACATATATATATATATAATATATTTTTATTTTATATATATATATATATATATTTATATTTCTCCGTCTAATCTCTCTTTGAAATATTTCTACAACAATTTTTATACTTTTCGTGAAATACCACTGACACGTTCGATTATCGACGTTCGTGCGAATATCTGTATATTGTTTGTTAAAAAAAAAAAAAAAAAAAAAAAAAAAAATTGTTTCGTGTTGTATTCTAATAATCGATTTTTTTTCTTTCAATATCTTAATTATTTTCTTTTTTTTTTATTTTTACTAAACAAATCGTCGAGCAGATATGTAATAGTCGTGCAGATATATTATTATTATTATTTATTTTTCTATTATTATTACTGTAGTTATTATTAATATCATTATTATTATTATTATTCATTGTTTATGTTATTTTTTTTATGAAAGATAATGTACATTCATAATATTTATATATATACATATATATATATATATTTATATATTTTATTTTCTTTAAATATTTAATTTCTTTTCTAACAATTGATTTCAAAAAAATAACAAAATAAATGAATGGATAAATAGATAAATAAACAAATAAATAAATAAATAAAATAAACACGAGGAGGACAAAAAAGGTAGCCTTTTTGTTTTCAGCATCGTATTCGTGTCAATCGAGAATCGATAGTCGAAGTGTCCTCTCTCCCACTCTCTCCCCCCCTCTTTCTCTCTCTCCGTTGTGTAATAAAATTTTTTACAAATAAAAAATAAAATTACGCATTTTACAAGTAACATTACGCACGAACGAGATCGTTAAGTATTATCGTTACTATTTATCATATATATATATATATATATTTTTTGTGGCGAGGCGGCTACGAAAAACAAAAAAGAAAAAAAAATAGAAAGAAACAAACACAGAAAAAAATCATTGCCGAGGCTTCGAGAATAAAATTCGCACGCGCGCGCTCTTTCGCGAACGGCGTATATATGCGTATGTACGTACATAATATCACATATATATATACACACCTACTAACACCTGTAATACTACCGGAGATATATATATATATATATATATATATATATATATATATATATATATACGAACAAAGAGGATAAACGCTGTGGGAAACCAGTTCTTTTTTCTTTTCTTTTTTTTTTTTTACATCGTGGATACATCCTAACGGCCATTGTACCTGTAGGAAGTGCATAATAGAAGCAGAAAGTGAAGTAGGCGGTCTTCTCTTTCTTCGAAATAAAAATCTTTTTATTATTATTTTAATTATTATTATTATTATTATTATTATTATTATTATTATATATACACTCATTCTCTCTCTCTCTCTCTCTCTTTGTTTGTTTTTCTCTTTTTATCTAATGTATATATATATATATATATATATGTATGTGTGTGTGCGTGTGTAAATATATATTTAATTTTTTATAAATAATCTTTTATTTTCAAATATTTATTATTTAATTCAATATTAAAATTTCACATATCACTTTACAGATGTGTGTGTTACGTTTATCTTGAAAAATTATTAAGAAAATTCATTTTTTATTCTTTTATATGTATGTATGTATGTATGTATGTATGTATGTATGTATTGGTTTAGTCACGAGATATTTTTCAATTTTTTTTCGAGGTAAATGGAACATCCCGTATATATATGTATTAAACATACATGCACATAAATTTTCCTTTAAATGTAAAAAAAATGACTTTTTTATTCGGGTATTCTTATATGTGAATATATGTACATATACTTATACGTACCCATATATATATATATATATTTCCATCGAAAATTTATAGTTTTAACTATATTCATGTATGTATCCCTGTATATATGTATATGTATACGTATATACTATATAATATATACACTTGATGTTCCTCAAAATTTCTGTATTTTAGTATATTCATATATGCAATTATATATGTATTCACATATATATATATATAAACCGGCATATACATTTTGAAAAAATTTCTGCATTCGACTAATATTACGGATTTACATAAATTTACTCGTACAATTTCAAATCTTCTTCGACTTTGTTTGCAACTCAAACTTTATTAACATTCGTTGAATCCTCTTTCCTCTTTTGATTTCTTTCGTTTGTAATTTTTCGATTTTTTAATTTTTTTAATTTTAATTTTAATTTTAATTTTAATTTTTTCTTCTTCCTCCCTTTTCGAACTTGCAAATTTATATCACAAAATATTAATTGAAAGAGTAATGATTTTTGCGAACTGGGTTTATTTATTAATGCCTAGCGCAGTGTTGCCAACGTACCAGTTTTCCTTGGCACCAAACTCTAGTTCTTTCCTTGATCTAACTTAGTAACACAACTTTTTATCACACGTTACACGGGAAGGAGGGGCGGGGAGGAGGAAAACAACTCTCTTAGACCCCATTGTTTTATTATAATTCAGATTTAATTCTTGTGTAAGCAAAGTCGAGACTTTGAGTAAAGTTGGCTTTTTTTTTTTTTTTCTTTTTTTGTCAAAATTCCTAAAGTTCTCACTAATGTATATAGTATGTATGTTTGTACGTATATATGTATGTATGTATGTATGTATATATGTATGTATATACGTAAGAAACTTTCACTTCGAAAAAAGTATTATAAACACATACGCATAGACACAAACATATACATACATACGTACATGCATACATGCATACATATATACATGAATACATACACACACACACATATATATATATAATATATACACATAA
>OU426862.1:7043604-7056104 GCA_911387685.1 Dolichovespula media
GACTGACTGACTGACTGACTGGAATGACTGACTGACTGACTGACTGACTGACTGACTGACTGACTGGAATGACTGACTGACTGACTGACTGACTGACTGGAATAACTGAATGATTGACTGAATGACTGACTGACTGACTGACTGACTGACTGACTGACTGGAATGACTGACTGACTGACTGACTGACTGAATGATTGAATGACTGACTGACTGACTGACTGACTGACTGACTGAAATGACTGAATGATTGACTGAATGACTGACTGACTGGAATGACTGACTGACTGACTGACTGACTGAATGACTGACTGACTGACTGACTGACTACCATTTCTAAACGAATCTTTTATAATCTATAGCCATCTAAGCTGTCATCGAATCATTCGAACTTCAACTCACGTTGTCCTGCGTAATACTTCTTCCTTTTTATTTTCATCCTTTCTCTCTCTCTCTCTCATTTTTTTTCTTTCATCATCATCATCGTCCTCTCTCTCTCTCTCTCTCTCTTTCTTTGTCGCTTATTTCTCTTATTTTTATTTTTACTTTTATCTTTCCTTTTTTCTCTCTCTCTCTCTTCTTCCTTTACATCTTCCTTTTCTCCTCCTCCTCCCCTCCTCCTCCTTCTTTTTCTTTTTTTTTCTTCTTTTTTTTCTTTTTCTTTCTTTCTTCTTCTTCTTCTTTCCTAACTTTCAGTAACTTACGTTTAACCACTGTCATCTCGTTTAACCAACCACGCTCGGTTGCCCTCGATCGTTCGTGAAACTTTTTCGATATCATCCTTTTTTTTTCTTTTCTTCCTCCTTCATCTTTGCTTTTTCTCTTCTCTCTCTCTCTCTCTCTTTCCTTCTTTTATCTTTTCTTTTTTTTCTTCCTCCTGTTCATCTTCTTCTTTTCCTTTTTATTGTATTTTTTTTTCCTTTTCTTTTTCGTCGTCTTCCTCCTCCTCCTCCTCCTCCTCCTCCTCCTCCTCCTCCTCCTCCTCATCCTCCTCTTGTACACCTATCTGTCCATTAATTATCCTCTCAATCTTATGATAATAATTCAGGCAATTTATTTCTCGTTAAAAATTTCACGGAGTTTCTATTCTGTCGTTGGCCGATAAAGTAAATGTCTGTCTGTTGTTTCTGTGTGTATGCGTGTGTGTGTATCTCTCTCTCTCTCTCTCTCTCTCTCTCTGTGTGTGTGTGTGTGTGTGTGTGTGTGGAATTTTTAATTTAAAACAGAACGAAACAAAGCACATAGGAAAATAAAAGGAAGGAAGAGAAAAGAAAAGCAAAGAGAGAGTGAGAGAGAGAGAGAGAGAGTGTGTGTGTGAGAGAGAGAGAGAGAGAGAGAGAGAGAGAGAGAGAGTAATAATTGTCAATACATTGTTTTGATTTTATTCGGACAAAAATATTGTATAATACATTGGATAAACGTCGATCGAGTATCTTTTTTTCTTCTTTTTTTGTTAATCCTTGAAAATTATTCGAAACGATTATTACGCGTAAAAGTTATTCTTAGTGATTATTAAACGTGAAAATTATTCGTAGTGATTATTAAACGTGAAATTAATTGGAGTCCGTTGTTGTACAAATCTTCTTTTTTGTAATATTATATTTCGATAAATAAATTTAAAAAGTAAAAATATATACATGTATAATGATTTAAATTCTACGAAACGAACAAAGTTTAATTAATAGAACAAAAAAAGAAAATAGAAAAAAGGGGGGGTAAAAAATAGAAAAAAAATGAAACAAAGTAAAAAATGGAAAAAATTTTCGTCTGTTAAAATACGACGTCGAATAAACGATCCATAATAAAATATCTTTATATATATATATATATATATATATATATATATATATATATAAATATTTATTTTAAATAATATATTTATTTACAATATAAATACTTTAAATATCCGTATATATGTATATATATATTTTTTTTATTTTTCCAATTACTTTTTTTTCTGTTTTGTGAGCGAAGGTCGTCACGGTAGGATTACAATGAAGAGCTCAGACGATTCGTCGAATTTTTACGGACCGTAGAAGGACTTGGGCGATATAGTTGTGAATTCGAGCGTGTACTTGGTAACACAATGAGTGAAAGTTGTTAGGTGGTCGTGATTGCACGGGGAAAGCAACGAACGGACGGCAAACGTCGTTGTCCTCGGATCAAAATGTCGTTTCGTTTCGTTTCGTTTCGTTTCGTTTCGTTTCGTTTCGTTTCGTTTCGTTCTAATCGTGGATTTCACCTTAAACTGCCAACTCCATTTTGTAGTCGATACGTGTAAAATTAAAACGTTACTTAATGTCGATAGAAGGGAGAATAAAATAAAAAAAGGATGAAAAAGAAGAGAAAAAAAGTTGGAAGGAATACGCGAACAATTATATTTTTTCTCTCTTCTTTTTTTTTCTTTTTATTTTCACTCGAATTTTATCGTCGGAATTTTGTCGTATAAATTATTGTGGATTTTTTTCTTTTTTTCTTTTTTTTTTTGTAGAACAAATAACGTCAGAATTTTTTTTTTTTTTTTCAGAAAAAAAAAATATATATATATATATATTGAAATAAAAAAAGAAAAACAATGGGAGGATAATAATTTTGTTCGAAACAAAATTTTCGATTCATACTATATATATATATATATATATATATATATATATATATTAATAATAAAATTATTGCCTTCTATAAGGAAATTGTTTTTCTTTGTTTATTTTTTTTTTTTTATTCCCATCGAATTATCATCGCCTATAAGAAAATTCTCAACTGTTAAGTATCGTTTATACGCCTAAGTAAAAAAAAGAAAAATTTCTGAAATCCTTACGATCAATGTCCGAATGAAATTAATATCATTTTCGCTTGCATATTGAATACTAAAAGGAAAAATTCAGAGAAAAAGAAAAAAGTAAATAAAAAATCTGAAATCCTAACAAAACCTATCAATATTAACTTTCTCTTTCAATTTCTCCCTTTCTCTCTCTTTCTCTCACACACACACACACACACACACACGCGCACACACACATAGATATCAAAACAGGGGATAAGATTTTATGACGATCGTGTCGAATGAGAGAGAAGAAGAAGAAAAGAAAAAGGAAGGAAGAAAAAAATTAAGTAATCATAAATCGACCACCCCGTCGACGCATTAAATTAAAAAATTTAATGCCGATAAAACACTCTCTTCCTTCGTTTAGTTTCATTGAAAACCTCGTCCGTAAAATACGTTCAAAGGGTTTTGTGTTTAATGTGGGGAAGGGCTTTGGTTGAAACGGGACGAATAATTGTTACTACGCGTATAAAAGCGATCGTATTTATAGTACAACCATTTACATACATACATACATATGTTTATATATATATATATATATATATATATATATATATATATATATATATATACTTTCAGTAAATTCGAAAAGAGACTCGCTTTGAAAAGTTGAAAGATGTTAGAAAGACCGTCTCCCTAATTCTTCCACGTTACAATACTTTCGACTTTTACAGTCGTTCATCCCTTACGAATACACACACACACACATACACACACAGATAGGAGACACATAAAAAGATACATAGAACACATAAACGGATATATATATATATATATATATATATATATATATATATATATATATATATATATATATATATATAGAACGGATGGACAGATAGTAAGGACATAGACGACACTCTTGGTTAGTCGCAGACGTAAAATTATTCGTGAAAGCAAAGACGAGTTGACACGATCGAAGTAGCGTTTCCCGAATGAGATAAAGAGAGATAGATAGATAGAGAGAGACTGAGAGACTGAGAGAGAGAGAGAGAGAGAGAGAGAGAGAAATGCTGACATGTTCTTGGAACAATGTGATGAAGAGTGAAGTGGGATTGGTGGGGGAAGAGGTGTTGGTAAAAAGCACGTTTAACAACGAACGTTTTTGTTTGTTTGTTTGTTTGTATGTATGTATGTATGTATGTATGTATGTATGTATGTGTCCGTGTGCGTGTTTTTGAGAGAGAGATAGAGAGGGGGGGGGAGAGAGACAAAAGTATCATTCTAGTCAGAAGACAGAATCCAAGCTTTGTGTCCTGTAACACAGTGGAAACGGTCGCAGTTCCGTCAGACAAAAGTAGAAACGCAAAGCAGACGTGCCTACCCTTTATATTTACTTTTTATTTTTATCATCATCATTATCATCATTATCATCATCATCATCATCATCATCATCATCATCATCATCATCATCATCATCATCATTATTATTATTATTATTATCGTTATTATTATCTCGTTCTTTATCGCTATATCTATTTTTCTTATTCCTTTCTTTTTTTATTTTTATTTCTTTTGTTTTTATTCTTAATACTCTTTCCTTTCTTTTCATTATTATTATTATTATTATTATTATTATTATTATTAATTATTTATTTATTTTTCCTTTTTATCTCGTTCATTCGTTCTATCGTACGACGTGTACTCCATTAACATCACACACGAATAATCGTTTTCATATTAAATTTGTATTTAATTATCGATCATCATATCGCCCCTGTGTGACATTATACGTATCATTATCGCAATTTGAAACATGGCACACTAGCTCTCGAATACGTAACAATATGAAATATATTAACATAATAATATAAAATATATGAACAATGATCGAACGTACGTGACGGTAAATCTTTCAGAAATCTTGGTATTCGATCATCATCATCATCATCATCATCATCATCATCATCCGTCGTCATCGTCATCGTCATAGTGCAGTTTCCTCTTTACTTACCGGTCTTCCTTGTGAGATTTTTTTTTATTACGAAAAAAACAAAAAAAATTATTAATTAGACGAATTAAAGTCGATCTATATTAACAAAATCGTACAGATATTTTTACCATATTGATTTTATCAAATAAATATTATTCATTTAATTTTTCTAAATTTTTATATATATATATATATACATATATATATATATATACATATATATATATATATATATATATATATATATATATATATATGTATTATATGTGTAGAAATATTTTTTTTTTCCTTTTTTTTTTCTTTTCTTCTTTTCTTAACTCCTCCATCAAGAAAGATTCACATCGATCGCGCACACGATGGTGGGGGATGGATAGGAAATCGCGATCATGAGTCAAGACCGTAACGAGTTCGACTAGGCACGAGCCTGTAAAGAACCCACGTCACGTCACTCGTACCAAGCGTACACACACAGAAAGAGAGAGAGAGAGAGAGACAGAGACAGAGAGAGAGAGAAAGAGAGAGAGAGATACAGGACAGACATATACAGACCGAGAAAGACGGATAGAGATAGAAATAGAGACCAGAAACGGACATACAGAGAAAAAGAGATGGACAGATGGAGAGAGATAGATAGATAAATAGAGAGAGAGAGAGAGAGAGAGAGAGAGAGAGAGAGAGAGAGAGAGAGAGGAATAGAGATAGAGATAGAGACAGACATCAGAGAGAGAGGAATATAGATAGAGATAGAGAGAGACATACAGAGAGAGAGAGAGAGATAGAGATAGATATACAGAGAGAGAGAGAGAAAGAGATAGACATACAGACAGAGAGACACAGAGAGAGAGAGAGAGAGAGAGAGAGAGAGAGAGAGAGTGAGAGAGAGAGAGTGAGTGAGTGGGATAGTAAAAGAGAGAAGAGAGAGGGACAGAGAGAAAGAGAGAGAGAGAGATACATAGAAAGGTGGGGTACCTTGCAGAGAGTACTTGGCGGTTTCGAAGGCTCCTTCCTAGCGGAGCTCAGCCAGTCAAGTTGAAACCGCGAGAGAGTTGCGATATTAAGTGCGAGCTCGTCTAACACTTCCCTCGGGTTTCTTATTATTATTGTTATTATTATTATTATTATTATTATTATTATTATTATTATTATTATTATTATTATTATTCTATTCGTTTTTTTTTCTTTTCTTTTTTATATTCTCTCTCTCTCTCTCTCTCTCTCTCTCTCTCTCTCTCTGTGTGTTCCTATCTTTCTCCTTCATCATCTTTTCGTCATCAAGTATCTCCTCCATTTGCTCTTTCTCTCTCTCTCTCTCTCTCTCTCTCTCTCTCTCTCTCTCTCTATCTATCTATCTATCTATCTATCTATCTCTCTCTGTCTCATTCATTTCGTATATCCACGTTACTCCCTTATTTCTTATCCTATAGTCGTCGTCCGTTTCTTTTTCTTCTTTATTTCAATTTATTTCATTTCATTTCATTTTCATTTTTATTTTTATTTTTATTTTTATTTTATTTTTATTATTATTATTATTATTGTTGTTATTGTTATTATTGTTGTTGTTTCGTTTTTCTCTTTTATTATTATATTTTTAACGTCGCAGCGAAGTGAAGACTCGCGAGAAGGTGGCCATATTTTCGAAGTTCTCTTCGTCGTTGTTGTTTTTTCTTCTTTTTTTGTCATTTCTTTCTTTTCAAATTTTTTTTACTCTCTCTCCTTTTCTCCCTCCTTGTGTGCGTTCACTTACGTACGTGTTGTTTCATGGTGGACAACGACATATCAAGTGAAGTGTTGTTCGCGACGTACTCTCGAGAAAATCGAGATTCGATTCGTCGCTAATTTTATTTCTGTGTGTGTGTGTGTGTGCGTGAGTGCGCGAGTGCGCGAGTGCTCGGGGATCGTATAAACATGTGAGAGATCATTGAAATCGATTCGAGAGATTCATATATGTATCGTAATACATTGTACGTATTGTACTTGTGTACGTACATACGTACATGCGTATGTTCCTTCTTTTTCTCTTTTTTTTCTCTTTTTTTCTATTTTTCTATTTTTTTTTTCTTTCTTTCTTTTTTATACGACATATTCCTAATGATTAATATATCATTAATTTATTTATTTTCTTATTTATTTATTTATTTATTTATTTACTTACTTATATACGCATACGCGAAATGAGAAAATTGTTTTATACTTTTACATGTCGTCGATCGGATGAAAAATAAAAAAGAAAAAGAAAAAAAAATGATAAAACGATGAAATTGCCGAAAAAAAACCTTTATGTGAAATCTTTTGTTATTGACAATATCTTTTCAAATTTATGATCGACGCGACAATTGAATCGAATTAAATCGAATTACATAATATTCCCTTTTCGACTGGTTTAATTTTTTTTGTGTCGATTAAAATTCGATTGTATTAGAATTCGATTAGATTTTTCTTTCCCTCTTCTTTTCTTTTGTTAATTTTTTCTTTTTTCTTCTCTTTCATCCATCCATTTGTTCGTCTTCTTTCAAGTACTATGTCACAACGTGACACGAACGGGTGGGTGGGGGTGGGGGGTAGAGTGGGGAGAGTGGAGGGGGTAGGGTAGGGTAGGGGAGGGTAGGGGAGGAGATGAGATCGTTCGAGGCGTCGTTGTATGCCATAAATTTATGATAATCGTGGAATGTTAAAATTGGCACCGTGCGTCATGGTGGTTCTTACTGTCACAGAAAACACGCGGCCAAGCTGGCCAGCTCGCTTGCCTAACGCGCTTGTCCGACACGAAACGCAGAACAACGCATTGGTTCCACTTTCGAAATACTCCGTGACGATTTCCACCGAACGATTTATTTAACGCTCGACAAAGAGAAGGGAGTTCCTTCGTTTCGCGATACGTCCCTCACGATTATAACTCTCGTCTACGAAAATAACAACAACAAAAAAAAAAAAAAAAAAAAAAAGAAAGAGAGGAGAAAAAAAAATTAGCCTTCCCTTCCAATCCTTCCTTCTTTCTTTTTTTCTCTCTTTTTTTTTTTTTCTTTCTTTTTCCTTTTTCTTTTCGTCGATTTTGTTTTCTCGATTTTTTTCCCTTTTTTTCTCTCGTTTTTTTTGTTCTTTTTTTTGGTTTTTTTTTGTTTTTTTTTTTTGTTTTTTTTTCCTCTCAAGAACGTCTCATCTTATCCGCGAAAATCGAAAATGTTGACGACGTGGTGTGGCGTGGGAGCGAGTCGAAAATAATTTTTTTATTTTATTCTTTTTTATTTTATTTTATTTTTTTTTGTTTTAAGTTATTATATTATTTGTTTTATATTTTATTATTTTATCTTATTTCTTTATTTATTTTTGTTATACCACTAAGAATTATATAAGAGTAAACCGAGACGTGGATTATTATATATATAATTTAAATTTTATCCTTATAATATATAAGGTCGGTCCAGTCGGAGCGACTGTCTATTCGTAATTTCTGTGCGATTGCGAATTTCGTAAGAAAGAAAAAAAAAATATATATATATATATATATATATATTTATATATACGTATATAATATATAAAAAAGAAAGGAAAAATTTAATCGCTAATACAAATCCAACGTAATATCATTAAACGCCATTAAAAAAATTATATTTATTTTTACGAGGGCGAATGGTTAGGAGTTTTTTCTTCCTTTTTAATTTTAACTTACCAACGAAGTATACAATTTTTTTCAACGAAAATTCGACGTAACGCGAGAGAGAAAAAAGTAACAAACGAAACAAACAAGTAAATAAAAAAATGAGTGAATGAATCAGAAACAAAAATTAAAAAAAAAAAAAATCGAAAGGAAACGTTCGCATAATTCGAGCTGGTGTATTTCGTTAAGTAATTTCTGAAGATATTTTTCATAGACTTTTTTTTTTTTTTTTGAAGCAAAATCGTACGGATTTTATACGACTTAGGTAAATCCATCCGTTCTAGTTCGCTCATCGATTAGTTTTCCCGATAGCGGATCAGAGGTATATGCGCGCGCGCGTGTGTGTGTGTGTGTGTGTCAGTGGATTAGCTCGCATTGATCGTACCACCACTGGTGATAGGAGGGAATATGTCAGGGTTGAAAGAGATCGTTTAGAGATCGTTTAGAGATCGTTTTACTCTCGAATCGGTTAGCAACGTAACGCAAAGCGTGTTAATCGATATTATTATTATTATTGTTATTATTATTATTATTGTTATTGTTATTATTATTATTATTATTATTATTATTATTATTATTATTATTATTATTATTATTATTTTATTGACACCTTATATAAACCACTCTCTATCTCTATCTCTCTCTCTCTCTCTCTCTCTCTCTCTCTCTCACTCTTTTTTTATATATACAATATACAAACAAGTTATAGTAGTCTATAAAAATGCAAATTAAAAAAATGTGTGTGTGTGTGTGTGTGTGTGTGTTTGTGTGTTCGTGTTCGTGTAAAATTAAAAATGATGCATATATTTTCTTTTTTCGTGAGAATCATATATATGGATTATCACAACGTTCGTTTATTTTTTTTTCCATTTTTTACAATTGTTTTTTCCTTTTTGTTCATTTTTTTTTAAGATAACGATTAATTATTTCTTTATTCTCCTTTTGTTTTTTTATTAAAAGTACTCGTAGGATATTTAAAATTTATAGTTAATTGATAGGATTATTTGTTATTATTTTTTTTATATTATTATTATTATTATTGTTATTGATTGATGTTTATGTGAGAGTTTTTATTTATAATTGATTTATTTATTTCTCATTACAATTTTTATGTCAACGTATCTAACGTTTTATCAATATATATATATATAAAAATGGCGAATTAATGAGTGATTAAAAGGTATTAAGAAAAAAGAGAGAGTTCGGCTTTCTAAAGAGATATTGTCAAATTGATTATTCGAATTGACTTAGTTTTTATCGATTAACCTTATTTTGCTTTCGAAAAATTTTATACATTAATACATACATAAATATATATATATATATATATATATATATATATATATATATATATATATATATATATGAGAAATATAGGTAATGTATTCCTATCGTTAGTGGTAAAGATTAAGATTCAGCGTTACTTTTGGAATCTATTTCGAGATAGAAAATAAAAAAAAAAAAAAAGAAAAGAAAAAAATGAAATGAAAAAGACCATCAGAGCGAAGCAATCTATCCAACGAAAGCTTCGAAGATAACCACGAAATGGATCTGAGAAACGAGAGAGATAGAGATATGAGAGAGAGAGAGAGGGGGGGGGGTGGGGAGGGAGGGAGGGAGAAATAGAAAGATGATAGAAAAAGATAGAGCATGTATACACAGACTTACGTACACGTACACAAATACGACGAATTCATATTGAAAGAAGCTAAAAATATGGACTGACGGTACGAAGAATATAATGCGTCGAAATTCTGGTTCGTTGCATATCTCAAAATGCAAATGTATATATGTACCTAAGTACTTGTTTATATATATATATATATATATATATATATAGTCGTATAAAAAATTTTTTTCTTTATTTTATACGCGTCTATATTTCACTATAAATCGAGTAGAACGAATTATCGGTTTTGTTTTTGTTTTTTATTTATTTTTTTCTCTCTTAATATCTCCAATTAAAAAATGTCGAATCAAACTTTCCTTTTTACTCTAATCGAGTTCAATGCCCCATATGTTAATATTAATGATAATAATAATGGTGAGAATAATAAAAATAATAACAATAATAAAAATTCAACAAATTAATATTTATATATATATATACAGTATAAATTAATTAATTAATATATATATATATATATATAAATTAATTAATTAATATATATATATATATATATTTAGATAAACGTTGAAAGATCGATTGGATAGCATTAATTATCATGTTGCGTGATGTTAAAAAAAAAAAAAAAAAATAAAAAGGTATAAATATTTGTACATCGTTGTGGGTTAAAAAGAGATGCCGGAACGAATGGGAAAGAATTTTAATCTACATTGGAAAGAAACAGTGAAATTTATTTTCTCATCTTACGTGATTCAACAAACTTGCTCTTTATCGTTCGTTTCATATTTTCTCACGTACGTGGAAAAATAATGGATTTTAGGTGGGTGATGGGAGGGGGAGGGGGGAAGGGGAATAGACGTAGAGGGATGAGAAAAAAAATTAAGGAAAAGTAAATGAAATGAAAAAAAATTATTTAAAGGAAAACATATATATATATATATATATATATATATATATATAATAATATATATATAAAATACATTTTATATATATAAAAAAAAATAAAAATAATATATAAATGATATATATACATATATATAAAATATAAATATATGTATATATATATATTTTTATAAAAAATAAATATATAAAAAGTATGAAAAAATTAATATATATATATATATACATATATATACAAAAAGTATGTAAAAGAATTGGTATATGACGTCAGCAGACGACTATACTCATGCAAATAAATATTAACGTGCGTGCGTCGTGCGTACACACCCATGCATCCATTGCGTGTATGCGTGTATGCGTGTATGCACGTATGCATGTATGTACGTATATGTGTTTTTCAAGTATTATTCGCCTATATCTCGCCCGCGCACACTTTAACGGTACTCACAATACTATTTCTACTACGTTTGTCCAATCCACGTGTTCGATGCGTGTGCATAAGCATGCCCCGTGTTAAGCGTGTTTATCGTGTTGTGAAGAAACCTTTAATAAGGTTTGAATTCTACTTTTTCTTTTTTTTTTTACGCGCGCATGTGTGTGTGTTCGTGCGTGTGTTTTTCTCTCTTTTTCTGTCTCTCTCTCTCTCTCTCTCTCTCTCTTTTTTTGCACGTTACATATTAGCCGATAATGAACTCGTACTAATTGTATATTTTTCTCTCGTTTTTGTTCATTTTCTTTTCTTTTTTTATTCTCACCTCTCTTTTCCTTTTTTCTTTCTCTCTTTCTCTTTTTTTTTCTATTTTTCTATTTTTTTTTTCTTTGGAGGCGGTGATACATGTTTTTACGGATTGTTCGTTTCTAACGATTCTTTTACTTTCTCATCATACTTTTCGTTTTTTTGTTTCTTTTTTAATAATAATAATAAATTTTGAATTTTCGATATTATGTGAAATTAAATAAATAAATATATATATATATATATATATATGATTATATTATATTTTGATAATTGTTAGTAGGCACTATTATTTTTTTTTTTTTAACAAAATATTGATACATATATACATATATATATATATATATATATATATATATATATACATACAGACACACATCAAATTATAGTTTATAGACACTGATTATAAAATCCAGTGAAACTTGAGTTATTATCCAAATTTTAGATTCTTATTTACGATGGATAATAAATACATAAGCATGAAATTATAAATCACGATTAAAACGGTCGAGATAAAAAGAAAAGAGCATATATATATATATATATATATATATATATATATATATATATATATATTAGTATGGATTAGATTGGATTAGAGTGATAAAAGAGGATCCAGAAAAAGGTTACACACACACACACCTATGTGTATATATATATATATATATATATACATATACTATTTAGAAATGATAAATAGGAGAATAGAAGAAGGAAAGTGGATGATGATGATGATGATGATGATGATGATGATGAAGAAAAAAAAGAAAGAAGAGAAAAAAAGAAAAATGCTTTCAAGTGAAACGTCTAAAAGTAGAAAATATCGAA
>OU426862.1:7063604-7066104 GCA_911387685.1 Dolichovespula media
CGGAAAAAGAAAAAACGAGTGAATGAAAAAAAACGAAAAAGAAATAAAGATCACCAGATATAATTATTATTAATATAAATAATAATTATAAATAATAATAATATAAATAATAATGTTGTAAATAATTTTATTCATAATAATAATAATAATTATTATTATTATTATTATTATGATAATTATAATATTAATTAATAAATAATAATAATTATTATTATAATTATAATCACAATAATAATAATAAAGTAATAATAATAAAGTAATAATAATAATAATAATAATAATAATAATAATAATAATAATAATAATAATAATAATAATAATGATAATGATAATGATAATGATAATGATAATAATAATAATAATAATAATAATAATAATGCATGTTCGACATTTTTCATCGGGACACTCTATACATATACATACATACATACATACATACATACATGCATACATGCATACATACATACATACATATATATATGTTTGTATAGCTGTATATGTGAGTATGTGTGTATAAGAGAAAGAGAGAGAGAGAGAGAGAGAGGATACTGGAAGCTTTCTCCCGATCAGTAACTTTTACTTTTGCTGGAGGCAAATCGAACATCTTGTTAGGTTCGTTCTACTATCTATTTACCTATATTTACATACGTTATTATATACATACATACATACATATATATATATATATATATATATATATATGTATATATGTATATATGTATGTATGTATGTATCTTTTATGTAGATAATATAATATTCAATCGTCGCAATGGCGCACTTGTAAAACCTGAATACGTTTTGTTACCTGCCAATTTAATTTGATCGAATCCAACGGATAGAATGAGAACCTCTGGAGGAATTTTTTCTCTCTCTTCTTCTCTTCTTTTTCTTTTTTTTTTTTTTTTTTTTTTTTTTTTTTTTTTTTATCATTCTCTCGCTATTCCCACGAACTCCTAAAGGATATCGTAGATTACAGCTGATCACCAGGAGGGATATTCTATTTTCTCGTTTCGTTTCGCCGTGTTGGAAAACGACGCTCGAATTTTACTTTCAAATTACACGCTTCGACTTCCCCTCCCCCGTCCCCGCCCCACCGCCCCTCTCCCACCCTATCCCTTCCCAGTTCCCGTTCCTTTCGTCCTCCTTCCTACTCTCTCACTCTCTGTCTCTGTCTCTCTCTCTCTCTCTATCTCTCTCTCTCTCTCTCTCTCTATCTCTCTATCTCTCTCTCTCTCTGTCTCTCTTCGTGAATCTAGTTATCTAATATTAGCTCTTATCCGAGAAGTTCGTGACGACAAAAATTATAATGAATCGCTCAATTTCGAGGTAGACGGTAGAGTAAGAGAGAGAGAGAGAGAGAGAGAGAGTGAGAGAGAGAGAAGAAAAAAGATTTCTACAGGTACGGTCAGAAGTCACTAGGTCACTAAGCAACGTTGTTAAATGCCAATTTAATTTTCTTTCCTTTTTTTTTTGTTCTCTTTCCTCTTTTTTTTCCTTCCTCTTCTTCTTCCTCTTCTTCTTCTTCTCCTTCTTCTTCTTCTTCTTTTTTTCGAGACTTTTTAAATCGACCGATTTATTTTCTTTTTATTTCTTTTTTCTTGTTTTTTTTTTTTTTTTTTCATTTTATTTTATTCTCATTTTATTCCTGCTTTTTTTGTCATTTCATTTCATTTCATTTCATTTCATTTCATTTCATTTTATATTATATTATTTTATATTATCGAATTATACGAACGCCTTCCTGGATTGTGTAAAAATAAGAAGAAAAAGAAAAGGAAGAGGAAAGAAAGCGACGAAAAAAATAACGAAAGAAAAAATATTGAATTCTAATTTATATTCGAAATATTAAATCTATGTTAAATTCGAAGTTTATATTTCAAAAAAGAAAAAAAAAAAAATATCAAATTCGCACCTAAATAGGACTACATAACTAGAATCTCGAAGACCGAATCGATTTAAAAAAAAATAATAAAAATATAATAATAATAATAATAATAATAATAATAAAAGAAAAAGAAGAAAAAACTATCTAGGGACTTTTCTATCTACATCCGACCGCGTAGTACGACGCTCGAAGTTCTAACGCGCTACTTTTGAATCCTTAATTATTATTAATTTTTTGTATTAATTTTTTTTTTTAAATCAAAGACTAATTGCACATCTAAGAACTGCATAACGTAGATAGGTATACATAAGTACCATATACAAAAATATATACATATGTACGATACATAAATGTATATTATAAATATTATGAATATGTATATATATGTGTGTGTGTGTGTGTGTGTGAGTTTGTAAGACAAATGATTACGTACATAAATACGTACGTACGTGTACGAGAGTGAATAAATATATATATATATATATATATATATATATATATATATATATATATATATATAAAAGAAAAAATAAATAGAAATTTATATAGAAAAAAAAAATGAGAAAAATGAAAAAATGGCGCGCGGACTTTCCGTACAATCGAATGCGCCATGTC
>OU426862.1:7073604-7083604 GCA_911387685.1 Dolichovespula media
TTCGGCCGAGCTGACGCGTCGAAAAGAAAAAGAAAAAAAAATTGTAAAAGAAAAAGAAAGAAAGAAAGAAAGAAACGAGAGAATATCCCACACGATCGGTGGGTGGAGATGGGCGGTGTGTGTTGGTAGAGAAGAAGTGAAATGGGGTGGTGTCAGGGGGTTGGACGAGGAGGAGGAGGAGGAGGATATCAAAGAAAATAGACGTTTTAGGAAATCGAGATGGATGGATATCTCGAATGTTCATTCAGTCTCGAGAAACGATTTCTTTTTCATCTTCTTCGTTTTCTTCGTTTTCTTCTTCCCTTCTTTTTTTTTTTTTTTTTTTTGTTTGTTCTTAAATTAGACTATTTCTAGAAAGAGAGAAGGATTTTTACGTTTAAAGTGAAGTATGTGTACAGTGATATATATATATATATATATAATATAATATAATATAGTGTTCTACAATAATTATCTTTATAGCGAGTATAAAGTGTGATAGATTAAAAAATAAATAAATAAATAAATAAAAATAAAAATAAAAATGAAAATGAAAATAAAAATAAAAATAAAAGAAACTTTCGAACGTGAAATAGGAGGGATAAATACATAAAAAGAATATATATATATATATATATATATATATATATATATATATATATTTATATATATTTTAATTGTTCATTCAATAAAAGATATACGGTATCTTCGTTTCGCGCGTTACACACGACGCTTTACATACATACATACATACATACATACATACATACATACATACATACATACATACATACATATATACATACATATATATGTATGTAACTTATGTAAATAACAATCTGTTTGTTTACCACGTAATCGCAAAGTTTATTTGAACATTCGTATTACGGAAGTAAAACGAACTATGCGTGATATCGACTAACAAGGAAATACCGTTCTTTCTTGTGCGTTTTCGATAAAAGTGGACTAGAATGATATTAGAAAGAGAGAGATAGAGAGAGATAGAGAGAGAGAGAGCAAAAATGTAATGTTTATAAATGGTGTACGTCGATATAATTGATACCACGCGTGTTCTTCTCAAATATTTTCTCAACAAATATTTGCGTTAGGAAGGAGAGCGAAAGGGAGACAGAGAGAGACAGATAGATAGATAGATAGATAGATAGAGAGAGAGAGAGAGAGAGAGAGAGAGAGAGAGAGAGAGATCGTGTTATGATATCCTATAAATTTTTGCTTTACATCGTGCTTCGTTCTTTATATATTGAAAAAACAAACAAACAAACAAACAAACAAACAAACAAACAAATGAACGAACGAACGATTTGATTTATATCTTTGTTTGTTCGTTTATTCGTTCTTCTGTTCGTACTTTTTTTTTTTTTTTTGTTTTATTTACTACCTCCTTTATTTTATTTTATTTTCTCTTTCTTGATAATTTCATTATAAATTTTCTTTTTTTTTTTCTACCAGTTCGTCTATAAATACCTCGTTTATCGAACCCTAATTATATAATATAATTGGCAGAACGAATTCTTCGTATATAACACTATACTACATAGCTTTACGATCGATTTCTATCGATTTTTATTTACCGCGAGTTATTATTGATTTTGGCTCGACGAATTTTTATACAATTTCAAAGGATTGATATATATATATAGAATACATGCACACACACACACACACGCATACACATATCGTTAATATTGGGAATTGTGTAAAATCAAATCTCACGCTTGACGTTACGTAAACAAATGATAAATATTCTATTTATTTATTTATTTATTTATTTTATTTTATTTTATTTTATTTTATTTTTTAATTTTAAACTTCCTACGTTTACCTCAATTAAATGGAATAATGAAGATACGTGTAAATCTATGTTAATGAGAGGAATGTAACGATTTTAAAAAAAAAAAAAAAAAAAACCAAAATTACTTAATATATTATCGATATAATATTATATCGATTTAAAATTCGAATATATATATATATAAACATGAATCCCTTAAATCTAATAATTAACGCGTAAGATAAAAATGACAAATATTGTTATCATTACTTCATTAATTTATTTTATCAAAATCTCTACGTTAACTTTAACAATTAACAATAATAACAAAGAGAACGTATCGAATCTGTATTAATTAATTAATCAATTAATTAATTAAAAAAAAAAAAAAGAAGAAGAAGAAAAGAAGAGATAAATAAAATACGTGTACTTAAAGTTACTTAAAACGAAATGTGTTACCGATGTTACGTAAAAGCAAAAACCGAAAAAAAAAAGAGAAAAAAAGTAAAAGAAAAAAAAGAAAATAAATGTTTCAATACGTAATTGAAACACGATGAATTATATCGGGTGTGTTTAAAGTCGATTGTTAACGCGAGTACGTTTGACCGTCTGTCAGAAAGAAAGGAAAAAAGAAAAAAAAAAATCGAAGTCAAATCGAAATAGATTCCACGTGGAAACGACTGGAAGGAGAGATTATGGGGTAATAGTAGATAGGACTAGATGATCGAGGAGGAGGAGGAGGAGGAGGAGGAGGAGGAGATTGAGGAGGATGAGTGAGATTCGAAACGTGTACGTTCATTACTATTCATTGTCTTTGATTTTTTCCGAACGTGCGCGCGTCCCCAATACCGAACGAGCTAAACAAGAACAAACGGTAGTATCCCCTCCTCCTCGTACTCCTCCTACTCCTCCTCCTACTCCTCCCCCCCTCCCACCAGCCCACCCAACCAACGACCATCCGTTTTCAACGATCATAAACTTTTCCGGTCGCAATTTGGTGTCGCACCTTTTTAAATTATCTTTGACCCCAACTCGAGTCAAACGATCGTTCGAAAAAAAAATATATATATATACATCATACGTGTGTGTGTGTGTGTGTGTGTGAGCTGGTCACTTGACAAATCGATTAACTTCATGAAAAGAAAAAAAAAAAAAAAGGTTAGAGAAACGCGATGAAATAATATAAATTGTTTTTTCTCTTCTCTCTCCTTTTTTTTTATTTTTTTTTATTTTTTCTTTTTTTTTAAATTCTCTTTAAAGCATCGATTCGAAAAGTAAACGTGTTGGAGCGTAGTCCTTTTTTTTTTCGCAAAACCGTTTACGTGATCAAAAGAACATTAAATAGAGAAGAAAGGAAGAAAGAAAAGAAAAAAGAAAAGAAAAGAAAAGAAAAAATTAACAACGGCAGAGAATATTCGTGATAACTTTTAGTGCCTAACGTCCAGGGGATCGACGTTTAAAGTTAAACGTCGAGTTACGGTTAATGCGATTAGAAGCTCTCTAATCAAAAGTCACTCTAACGGGTATCGCGTAGATAAACACCGGACGTTTAGGCCGTGATAAATTTTTATTTATTTATTAGAGAGGCTGACTACCAAATTCGTTTCTATTATATTATTATTATATATATATATATATGTGTGTGTGTGTGTGTGTGTGTGTGTGTGTATATATGTTTAAGATTTTATATATTTATTATTATCCTTATTTAAAATTATTATTATCCTTCGTTGAGTACAATAATACCGAGTTGGTATATTGTGTGTGTGCGTGTGTGTGTGTGTGACATAGAATATATTACATAGGATATTTACTATATATATTTACTATACATGATATGATAAGTATAATAAAAAGAGTATACTGGGAGAGTAGAGTGTATTAAATTGGATTACATAAAGTAATCTTTATTGGAGCGTATAATATTTGTTTATATTAAAATATATCATAGTACGGTATAATATATAACGGGATATTATAGTACATAATTCGAGTACATACGCGTGTACGTTCATTGAAAAACACACACAGAGAGAGAGAGAGAGAGAGAGAGAGAGAGAGAGAGAGCTCGTTGAAATTCGTTCGAAAATTCAAAAAAAAAAAAGAAAAAAGAAAAAAAAAACTCGAAAATCGTGGATTACTCGTTTACGAGTAAACGAGACCGTATCGAAATCGTCATCGAAGCATTTCAAAGCGTGCGTGCATATTAATCGTATGTCGTTAGAAAGTCGTAACGATTCGAGTTTGCGAGTCGTATCGAATGGAAAAGAGGAACGAAGCGAAATCGTGATACTCTTTGATAGTTAACTTCTTATGTTTCCTATGTAATACACTCTACGTATATATATATGTGTGTGTGTGTGTGTGTGTGTGTGTGTGTGTGTGTGTGTGCGTGCGTGTGTATGTGTGCATTTATTTATTTGTGTTTACGTACATACATACGTACGTACATACATATATACATATATACATACATACATACATAAATACATAAATATATATATATATATATATACATACATAGATATCTATATATATATATATGTATATATATGTGTGTGTCATACGATAATATATCTATTGAAATTAGGTGAAAGAATTAGCGACATTTTTATTCACACTGTGTTCGTGCTTCCCCATCATCATCATCATCATCATCGTCGTCGTCGTATTTATTTCGTTATATTTCTAAAAAACGACGCGTAAGGATTTTCGCGCGATCCTTTTCTTTTTTTCCCCTCTCCTTTCTCCTTTCTTTTCTTCTTTTCTCGTTCTTTTCCTTTCCGAACGATTAAATCAATTGAAGAAAAAAAAAAAGAAAAAAAAAGAACGTAAACTCGAGATGAACGAATTTCTAGAAATACGAAATATTTTTTTTTTAAAGATATCTACAAACTTTCTCTCTCTCTCTCTCTCTCTCTCTCTCTCTCTCTCTCGAAACGATTTCCAGATCTCTCTATGTATATAAAAAAAAAAAAGAAATACTAATAATAAAAAAAATATTGTTAAAAAAAAACCAATAGCAACAACGACAACAACAACAACAACAACAACAACAACAACAACAACAACAACAACAACAACAACAACAACGATAACGATAATAGTTCTTCGTTGGATACCGAAATGTATCTTAACTGAACAGAACGATATATCGAGAACGTAGTGTAGGGGTGGGGTGAGAGGGAGGGAGGGAGGGAGGGGTTACACATGTGCGCGTGTCAATGGTGTCACCCGGTGCGGGACGAGGATCGGTGAGACCAAAGAAAAAGAATAATAATAATAATAATACTGTGATAAATCGTCGATTGAAGGATCATCGGACAATTTCGACGAATTTATGAATGATCGGGCGAAGATCGGACGATCTTTGGAAAAAAGGAGGAAGTAAAAGAATGGAAAGAAAGAAGAGAGGAGCATAGTGGTGGTGGTGGTGGTGGTGGTGGTGGTGGTGGTGGTGATGGTGGTGATATGACGAGAAGTATAAAAACGAGCGTGTGATAATAGTTGTGCTGTGAAAAAAAGTGATCATCGTTGTTATTATCATTATTATTAATAATATTATCATCATCGTTATTATTGGTATTCGATGTTATTATTATTATTATTATTATTATTATTATTATCGTCGTCGTCGTCGTCGTCGTAGTCAACGTCGTTATTATTATTATTATTATTATTATTATTATTATTATCATCATTATCATGTTCACCATGATAGAACAACGCGATAGCGATAGGTCGCTGTCGGGATCTAACCAACAAACTCAGCACCATTGTTATCAAGTGATTAGAACAACTAGAGTACATCATCAAAGCTCGCGAAGTACCAGCAGGATGGTCAGCGTACAGGAAAAGGTTATAAGATCTAGACTGCAGTTAGGCTACTCCACGCCCACGTCCTTCATCAATCGGTATTTTTCATCCTTTCACTTCTAACTTTATTTATATATATATATATATATATATATTTTATATTCTAACTATTGTACGCTTATTATTAATCTATGTAATTTTGTTCCTCTTCTTCTTATTCTATTCAATTAATTAATAAATAAATTAAATAATTTATTCAATTAAATAAATTATTTAATCAATTAATTAAATAAATTATTGAATAAATTATTTTTAATTTATTTCAAATAAGTTATTAATTGACATCAATAATTCAATTAAAAGTAATTCAATTATTCATAATTCTATTATAATTTAAATTATTGATTCAGAAAAATAATTTAATTAATAATAATTTCAAAATAATTTCTACATTAATTTTATTATTTAATTTTGTTATTCAATAAAGTTAATTAATTAATTAATTAACATTGAATAAATCATAATCGATAAACTTCGTGGACACTTCGATCGCAATTTTACGATTTCGAAGAAAGAAAAAAACAAACAAACAGAGATAGTTTCGTTCGGTAAATATAAAAACGTTACGAAGAGATATTCTCTCTCTTCGATATTAACTGTCGTAACACGTCGGGCCCACATTATTAACGTAATTTACAATTCACAATTTACAATTTACAAAATATCGTTATATATTCATTGGCAGTATGTATATTGCGTGGAAGATACGCGATTGCATGGAAGATATGAAATTGCATGGAAAATGTCATAGGCGACGCGGCTGGGAATGGAAATGGGGATGGGGAATGTTGGGTGGGTGAGGGGTTAATACGCTCGAGAGAAGTGGGGTTTAAACCCTATACGAATCCCATGGAATAAGTACAATGGTTGTTCCGTCGGCCCGGTTACGTTTTGTTTACTTTGAACGGGTGTTTCAATCCCATAATTCGATTAAAACTCGTTCGGTGGGATATAATTGTTGATGCGATAAGTGTGTGCATGTGCGTGTGTGTGTGTGTGTGTGTGTGTGTGTGTGTGTGTGTGTGTGTGTGTGTGTGTGTGTGTGTGTGTATGTTTGTGTGTATACATCGTCGAGTACATTGTCCATGTTAGTCGAATAGTCGTAACAGCTTGACGTTTTGGAAGAGAAAGGACGGATTGAGGGGATGGGTGGGACGGGAGAGGATTTGGATAGGAATTGTTAGTCGTGAAAATTACACGAGAGAGAGAGAGAGAGAGAGAGAGAAAGAGAGTTCATGAAATTTTAAACGAACACGATGTTGTTTGACGGAAAAGCGATTAAAGTTGATCGAATAAAAGATAAATAAATGAATGAATATATAAATGAATAAATAAGTGAATAAATATTATCGAATGAAACGTTAATATCGGCGTACGAATGACTAAATCTCCGAGAATGGGGGAAGGGGAGAACAAAAATAAGAAAAAAAAAAAGAAGAAGAAAAAACATTTCTGTTGAACGTTTGATCGTTGAGAAAATTGAAGGAAAACGAGTAAAAAAAAAAAATTAAAAATTAAAAACAAAAAAAAAAGCAGAAAATATATCCGCTCTCCGATTGTAAGTAATATCGAACGTTAATTAAGGGTTACGACGCGTGCGTGCGTGTGTGTGTGTGTGTGTGTGTGTGGGCGGGGGGGGTGGGTTGCACGGGGTAATTTATGTATCATTTTTCTCTCTCTCTCTCTCTTTCTTTTCTATTAAAAAAAATTTTTTTTCAATAAAGAAAGATATATATATATATATATTTACGTCTAATTATTATAATTAAATATGTCTAATTTACTTTTTATAATATTTCTCTCTCTCTCTCTCTCTCTCTCTCTCTCCCTCTTTTTCACTTTCACTCTCTCTTTTTTCACTCTCATACACCTCTACATATAATTATCATCGTTAAAAGTGTATTATTATCTCTTTTTCTCAATTGCATCTTTCTCTCTCTCTCTCTCTCTCTCTCTCTCTCTCTCTCTCTCTCATTTATTTTCTTAACTAAGTCCTTCTTATTTCTCCATCTCTCTCTCTCTCTCTCTCTCTCTCTCTCTCTCTCTCTCTCTACCTACCTACCTACCTATCCATATCTCTCCATCTCTTTTCACCCATTTTAGATACTCATTATTATCTCTTTCATTCTCATTTATATAAGGAAGAAGGGAGAAGAGACGAGACCTAAACAAAAAAAGAAAAAACGAAAACGAAACCAAAAAAAAGAAAAAGAAAAAGAAAAAGAAGAAAAAAATAAACGACAACGACAAAAGGAGAAATAGAAGCGAAGAGAATGAAATGGAGGAGATAAGTTGGAGGAAGAGGGATAGGGGGAAGATGGAAAGAGAGAGGAACGGAAAAAAAAAACAAAAAATGAAGATATCATTTCGAATGTAAAGCGGCGGGGGCTGGGGGTGGGGGTGGGGGGAGGGGGAGTATATCACTCTTAACGTACCAACGTGCATTATGTTTGCACCGTTAATCCCAAATCAACGATAGTTGTAATTGCTCGCGACGATAATTACTACGAACGAGGAAGGAAGATGCAACTCTCCCCTCCCCAACCACCCACCGACCCACCCATCCCCCCGCCACCACGCCAAGATACAAGACGATATATCCAAATGCCAATGCGAAACGTGCTTTAATAATTTCCTTTAATTAATACGAGAGACCGTCGATCGTCGACCCCCCCCCCCCTAGCCCTAGCCATCCCATCATCCTCTCTCTCTCTCTCTCTCTCTCACTCGCTCTCGCTCTCTCCCTTTTTCTTTTTCTTACACGACGAGTCGCATTAGCACACTTACAGAGCGTTGCATTCTAATATACGGCGTTAGAACAAAAATTAGATCCGCGAAATTATCCATCCAATCTTTCGCGCCGTTATTATCGTCGATCCTCAATCTAAAATCTAAAATCTCAAATCTCTAACCTCAAATCTCAAATCTCAAATCTCAAATCTACATCTCCACTTCTATCTTCTAGTTTTCTCGTTTATATTATTCGTTTTTTTTATTTTTATTTTTTACTTTTATTTCTTTTTTTCTTTTTTTTTTTTTTTTTGTACTCGTTCGATATAAACCGTAAACACGCTCGTCGCGTGAACTTTGACCCACGTACGTTACGTATACGATATATACAGTCGTGGATAATAATACGATGAACGTTAACGCACACGTAATACGTGCCATTAGCAATTCGCATCTCGTTTGCCCCGAGTCATTCTACAAGTTTCAACGTTTTCTTGTTTCATTTCATTTTTCCTTTTTTTGTTTGTATTTCTTTTGTTTTTTATTTTTTCTTTTTTTAAACTCGAAAGATTCCGACGGTGTTACTCCTCGTTTCGTATATATATATATATATATATATATATATATATATATATATATATATATATATATATATTATTATATATATATATATTATTATATATTATTATATATATATATATATATATATATATATTTATTCTTATTCTTCTTTTTTTTCTCTCTATCTCTCTTTTTGTACCTTTTTTTTCTTTTTTATTTCTCTCTCTCTCTCTCTCTCTCTCTCTCTCTCTCTCTCTCTCTCTGGAAAATCTGTTAAAAAATATTTTTCGTCTACTTAGCTCTCCTTCCTCTCCCTCTCTCTCTCTCTCTCTCTCTCTCTCTCTTTTTATCTTTTTCTCTCTTCTGGAAATTGAACATGTACGTAGGAAATGAAAGAAAATAATAACCTCGAGCTACGATCTTTTATTTATTATACGAAAAAAAAAGAAGAAAAGAAAAACCGATTGGAGATATCGGAAAATTTTTCCTCGGATGATTTGATCGATAAAAAAAAAAAAAAAAAAAAAAAAAAAAAAAAACGAAAAAAAGAAACAAGAAAGTCGAAAGGTCGAGAGCGATGCGGGGAGTGACTTGTAACGACATATAATTTTTATGGTATTCTTTT
Source organism: Dolichovespula media (assembly GCA_911387685.1). NCBI lineage: Eukaryota > Metazoa > Arthropoda > Insecta > Hymenoptera > Vespidae > Dolichovespula > Dolichovespula media. The sequence goes on from OU426862.1 coordinate 7,083,168, forward strand.
CTTTTTTTTGTAATATATATTATACATAATTAAAAATATAATTATATATATAATTAAAAAAAATAAAAAATTGAAACGATGCGATAAACAAATGAAAACTAAATTCAAGGATGTTAAAGAAAAAGAAAAGAAGATATTAGCAACAACAAAAGTCAGTTTTTTTTCTTTTATTTATTTATTTATTTATTTATTTTTTTTTTTTCTATAACGAACGCTCGAAATTGCGAAGAAAAATCGTATATATGTGAGCGCACAGACGCGACTAACGCACGCTCATATTATAGTGACGTTAAGAAGTGAAGTGCACACGTACTCGAGACTTGAGACGGGAAAATGAATTTTGAAAAAAGAAAAAATAAAAAAGGGGCACAAAAAAAAAAAGAAAAGAAATCTTAGGTGAGCCGACTATATCTCTCTCTCTCTCTCTCTCTCTCTCT
>OU426862.1:7091104-7101104 GCA_911387685.1 Dolichovespula media
GGTTTATGGTGGTGGTTGGTTGATGGTGGTTGATGGTAGTGGTGGTTGGTAGCGACGGTGACGGTAGTGGCATTGATGCCTGCTGGTTCAGGGAAGGGACTGTGAAGTGAGGATGAGGAATAGGTGGGTAGGAGGGTGGGCGGGAGGGTGGGAGGGTGGTTACTACGATGGTAAGACTGTGTCGGGCCTTGTCTGAGGGTTTTTTCCCCGGAGACAAACGGAGACACACGCGTGTACCATAAGTGTACCCGAGGCTAGGTTATACCCATCCTTCTCCCTCCCTCTCCCTCCCTCTCTCTCTCTCTTTCTAAGCTCTTCTTCTACTTTAGTCTTGTATCTATCTATCCCTCTATTCCTCTCTCTCTCTCTCTCTCTGGCTCTGTCTGTTCGTCCATCTATCTCTCTATCCTTCTCTCTCTCTCTCTCTCTCTCTCTCTCTCTGTCTGTCTCTCTCTTTCCTCTTTCCCTCCTTCCTTCTTTTCCTCCTCATTGTTTCTCAAGCGCAGAGTGAACGCTTTCAAAGTCAAAACGATCCTCGTCTCTCTCTCTCTCTCTCTCTCTCTCTCTCTCTCTCTCTCTCTCTTTCTGTCTCTCTCACTCTGTCGCACTCTGTCGCACTCTGTCGCACTCTCTATCGCTCACTTCAAAGACAATAGAGAGTATAAGATTCTTGAGTGAGGATTAATTGCGGACCACAAAGAGTACAGTGATAGTGTAGGAGTGTAGTGTTCATGGTGGGAATAGCGATGGTGGTGGGTTGGTTTGGTATTCGAGTGGTACACTCGAAAAGGTACAATCCGCGTTTCGATCCTGACTATTTGAAAAGACACTTCTTATTTAATAATATCATCATCATCATCACTTTCGACTTCTTCTCGAAGGTTATCCATCGATCAATCAATCAATCGATCGATCGATCAATCGATCTATCTATCTATCTATCTCTATTCCTATCCCTAACTCTATCTCCTTCCTTCGTTCTTTCGAATTTAAATCAAGGAAAAAAAAAAAAGAAAGAAATAAATAAAAAGAAAAAAATTGAAGAAGAAACGAAAGGCCAAAAACAAAATCAGATCCGTACTTGACGACCAGATTCGAAGTTTCCCAAATAAATAACAAAAAGATTGAAACAAATTTCGTAATAAATTCGAACATTGAGGTTAATCGATAAAGAACAAAGTTACGTGTCTGTTATCATTCGCGAATCTATCAGGTTATACGTTCACGTGGAAAATATGGATAGATAGAAAGTGAAGGAAAGAGAGAGAGAGAGAGAGAGAGAGAGAGAGAGAGAGAGAGAGAGAGAGAGAATCAGAAGAAGAAGAAGAAGAAAAAAGAAGCGATGCTTTCGGTCGAACGGCCAAACTATCTTCGAGGGGAAAAAAACATGAAGCCAGGTGCACGTCGGAAGCACACGTTGTTGGTAGACCTAACGTTTCATATATACCAATATATATATATATATATATACGTACATAAATCATATATATATATATATATATATATATATATATATATATATATATGTTTGTGTGTGTGTGTATCGAGTTAGAAGCACGCGCCCAGTGCAGAGCACGAGTCGTTCGTGAACACCCGACAGGCAGATGTTCCTACTCTTGGGAGGCTTTAATGCCACCCCTTAGTTCTCCTTCGTCATCGTCATCATCATCATCATAATCATCTTCTTCTTCTTCTTCTTCTTCTTCTTCTTCATCTTCATCTTCATCTTCTTCTTCGTCTCGTTCATCTTCATCCTCGTCTTCCCCAATTTATTTTTCTCTTTGAAACGAACCGTGCGCGTGTGCGATATCGGCCACTACGACGGAAAATTCAACGAGAGTTCCATTTTAACCCCTCTCATGTTTCACACGAATACACGAATACACGAATAAATGAATAAATGAATGAGTGGGTAAGTAAATAAATTAATTAATTGATTAATTAATTAATTAATTAATTAATTTATTTATTTATCGAAGTGTGCGAGTTATAATTTTCCCTTTTTTTTTATTTTATTTTATTTTATATTTTTTTTCGTTCTTTTTTTTTTCTTGCGCACTGCAGAAGGGTTTAAGGGACGAGATGGATTCTAAGGTACGATATAGATTTTAAGGGACGATAGATCAGGGACGATAGACACCCGGTACACGTTCGTCCGAGGGACGCAATTGTAGATCGTAATCGAGATAGAAGTCGAAATAGAAATCGAAATTGAAATTGAAATTGAAATTAAAATTGAAATTGAAATTGTAATTGCAATTGGAATAAATTTAGAAAAACAAAAAAAAAAGGAAATTTTCTTAAACGTCCGTATTATATTATAAATAAAAAAAGAAATAAACATATACACACATACATACATGCATACATGCATACATACATACATACATAAGCGCATACTTCGTATGTACACACACACACACACTTCGTATGCACGTACACACATATGCACGTACTTTCAATGTGTTTATGTACGTATGTACATACGTATATAATACATGCATCGAGCTAATAGTGATAAATACGTAGAATTGCGTGATCTATCTTAACGAAATGAGATTTCTATTACATAAGTCTCTCTCTCTCTCTCTCTCTCTCTCTCTCTTTCTAATCGACGATAGAGAAGGTGTATGAGATAAGAGTAAAGAAGGTACGTCGGATTATTACGTAAGGATCGAAACGACGACGGATCCTCTAAGGACAATTCGTTGAACGAGGAGAATGAGTGGAGTGAGTGGAGTGAGTTAGTAAGTTAGTGAGTGAGTGAGTGAGTGAGTGAGTGAGTGAGGTTCGAGTGTCACGGTCGAACACACATGATGCATCTTTCCTCTCGATATCTTCCTATATACCTGCTGACAAGGTAAAGGAAGAAGAAAAAAAGAATGAAGAAAAAGAAGGAGGTGGAGGAAGGAAGGGGTAGGAGGAGGGGAGGATAAGCACACATGGAATAAGAAATAAAAGGGATAGGAAAAGAAAGTTAATAACAAAAATAATTAAAAAAAAAAAAGAAAAGAAAGAAAACTAGAACGAAGCAACGAACCTGAACAAAATTCTCAATTTGGAGGGGAGGTGGAGGGGAGAGTAAAAACAGGACGCATATAGAGGACACTGTTATTATAAAATTAGATTATATATAAAATGTGGAATAAACAAATGAGGAGTAAAAATATGTCCAGGTATGGCGTTACGACGGGACGAAAAATTAAAAAAGAAAAAAAAGAAGAAGAAGAAGAAGAAGAAGAAAAAAGTGAGAAAAAAAATTAGAGAAGAAAAAAAATAGAAAAGGAGGAAGAATAAACGACTGGGACGCGTGGCCCGTTGTTGTTGGTCCTTCTCTCCTTAAAACCCATCTCCCTTTTCTTCCACTCTTCACCCCCCCCCTCTCACACACACACACACACACACACACACACACACTTATACCGTTTCTTTTATCCTTCTTCTCGAAATTTTTCGTCCTTGTTCAACCACCTTTTGCATCCATCTCCCTTTCCCAACGTCCTTTACTCGAATGGAAGGTGGATATCTTCCTTCTTTCACGTGGCAGCTGTCGTTCTCCTTCAAGAACAACGAACGAATCCCAGCAACAGCTCCTCTCTCTCTCTCTCTCTCTCTCTCTCTCACTCACTCTCTCTCTCTCTCACTCTCTGTAGGTCTCTCTTTCTCTCTCCTTTCTTTCCAACGACGGTTGTGTTCAGTCGATCTCTTGCCCTCGAACTCGCAAGACGCTTCGAGAGTTATCTCCTTGTGTACATACACCCAAGGATATTACATTATTATATATTAGTTTTTGGCGGTGAATTTTTTATTTTATTTTATTTCATTTTATTTTACTCTTTTCTCTCGTTTTTCGAATTTATTGATCTTTTTCTCATTCATTCATTCATTCATTTCTTTATTCATTCATTTCAATTTTCTCTCACCGGCGTGTACTCCGGTTAAAGCCAAATTTCGTAAATATTTTTTATTCGTCCATTTGTATTTATTTATTTATTTATTTCTATATATATATATATGTGTGTCTTTTTGTTTTATCAATTTTGATATCCCCGATTTATTTGGTTTTACGATTGTTTTTCTTTCTCTCTCTCTCTTTTTTTTTTTTTTCTTTTTTGTGGTGATACGGTTACATCGTTGACGGTCGTCGAATGATTCGATCGATCGAACGGTCGTCATCGGCGTTGACAAATTTATTTTTTGTATTTTCGCTTCCCTATCGTTTCGCATCCTGAATTAGAGACAAGATTAAAGTGAATATTATTAAAGTGTGCGCGTATGTATGTATTTATGTATGTATTTATAAAGGATCGCTTTTAAATGCATCGTTTCGATACTAATACGTTTTGATATATATATAAATATATATTTATATATATATATATATATATATATATATTACAAAAAATAATAAAATAAAATATGTAAATACGCCATTGATAATATACCGATAACCGTTAAAATATATCTGATTTTATAATCGACGCGTAGAAGAAATAAAAAATATACAATATCAAAATAAATAAATAAATAAATAAATAAAAAGAGAGAGAAAAAAAGAAAATAAGAAATTTCGACGATAAACAATGCGAGAGAAAAGATCGAGATTACGGGACGTCCGTACGAATTCGATCATCGATCGTGACACTCGAAGGATTTCGAGACTAGACGCGAATCATTCGAAATTATGTGTATCGAGTTTCGTGCCTAATCGTTCTCAACGTTTCTCGACTATGTGCGTGAATTATTCGAGCGAGATGACGCGTTATACCAGAAGATCGAAGAGCGGTCTTTATTTGGAGGAGACGCACGTAGGGGAGGCCCAAGATTTTGGTAACCTTCGTAACTCGTCTTCATTGTTGGGGTACGTGTTTTTAAAACCAGAAATACCATTTTTCAAAGGATCGTCCAATCGAGTACAGTACTACTACGCTTCTTCTTGAACTGGAAATAAAAAAAGAATAGAAAAGAAAAAAAAAAAAAGGACAAGGGTGCATTTTTAATTCGAACCAAAAACGATTTTATTATTTGTCCCATGCTCCAAGACTACTGAGCTTCAAATTATCACATAAATATATTTATATATATTTATATATGTGTGTGTGTGTGTGTGTAATATCACATTTATTTATATAATAATTATAATATTTGATATAAATGTTTTATATAAATATTATAATTAATAATAATAATATATATATATATATATATATTTATATATATATATAATAATTATAATATTTGATATAAATATTATAATTAATAATTTAATATGTACAAATGGATAAATATTATAATTTATAATTAACAATAATAATATATATATATATATATTATATAAAATTTTAATTGAAAATATTTTGGATTAGAATTAATAAAAAAAAAAAAAAAGAATAAAGAAAAAAAAAATTCCATGCACGCACACGTATTTAGATTAAAAGTATTAAAGTGATTTCCTTTTTCAAACGGTATCACTTTATATATATATACACACACCATATAAACACGTCACGTATATTAAAAGTAATACCTAAAGACTAATTACTATACTCTTGGCTCCGTGAGAGAAAGGTGAGATTGTACGGAACGTTTTGAAGGATAGAATTACAAGGTGGGAAAATCGTTCAGCGCTTATTAAACAACGTTTTCATTATATTCCTTCTTTTACTTATTTCTATATCGCTTGACTTGTTGACATCGTTTACGTCGAGTAAATAGGTTAAACGTCTTTTCTTTTGTTTATTTCTTTTTTATTTATTTATTTATTTATTTATTTTTTTTTTTGTTTAATTCTCTCTCTCTCTCTCTTTCTCTCTGTTTTTTATTCTCTTACGACATAGAAAAGTTTTCTCGTTTCTTTTTCGAAAACTCCTTCCTCGTTTGAAATTCACGCGTGGTTGGTAAACTTTCATTGCTAAATTTATTGGACACCCTGTGAATAATTGCTCGCACCTGGAGACCAAACCACAACTTCTCTCTCTCTCTCTCTCTCTCTCTCTCTCTCTCTCTCTCTCTCCTACGATTATGAAAACTGTATATTATTGATTTTGTGGAACGTGTAGGAAGAAAGAGAGAGAGAGAGAGAGAGAAACGAGCTTTGAGTTGAATCAGTGATTACGAGAATGGTCCTTTAAATCATTGATGAGCAAGCAAACTTTGTCCCAGCAATTTTGGGGCCCAAAATTGAAAACTTTAATATTCGAATCGAATTCGATATTCACGACGAACGCGATAATTAATGTCCTATCAATTTGCTAATTAATATTTGTATCGTACGATAAAAAAAAAGAAAAAAAAAATTACAAAAGATAAAAAAAAAAAGAAACAAAAATCACTCCCCGATTGATTTGAATTATTTTTATACGACCGAGTGAAAAATCTTCATGTGACAATGAATGAAGTTTCATGTCGCGATATTCGAAATATTCCTTTTTTTTTTGCGGTATGAAAAAAAAAAGAAAAGGAAAGATTCGGAGACGACGTTGTTCCGATTGGAATTGTTTGAAAGTTGTTCTATTAATTTTTTTCTTTTTTTTTTATTCTTTTTCTTTTTTCTCAATTTAAAATAATTTCTTCTGATATATATATATATATATATCATTGATGTGTCAAATGACTTATATTTATACGGCCACTCTCATAATCGTCTGTCTCGCTTATCTAATCTTTCGGTATAAATGCGAAATAAAAAATAAATTAAAAGAATTAGAAGAATTAGAAAAAGAAAAAAAGAAAAGGAAGAAGGAAAAGAGTAAGAAAAAAAATAAATAAATAAAAATCATGATATCATCGTGTACACACTCGGGGAACTTTATCTATGAAGGACACTTTTTCATTTAGGATCGATCGATGACCATCGACCGATCGTATATCGAAACAATAGGTACTTCCCTCATTCTGTCTCTCTCTATCTCTCTCTTTATATATATATATATATATATATATATATATATCCCCTTCTATCTTTCAATAATGAACGAAAGCCCCGAGAAAATTGCATTTGCTAATCACGCGAAGCGGATATTAAAAAAGAGAGGCACGTCGCTGGCGTTCTTTAAATGAGATAATAAAAAACGGGGAATAAGTATAATCGCGTTGACCTTCAGTATGATTACCCCGTTTCCACGCCCTGCCTAGAAATATATATATATATATATATATATATATATATATATACATATTTAAAGTGGACTTTAAGTGGATCTTTCAAATGATTTCCTTTTCTTCCCATTTTCTTTTTTTCTATCTTCTCCTTCGAAAAATATATTCTCAAGCGTTTATATTTAGAAACTAGTCTTGTTTAATTTATCGTTCGAAAATTATCGGGATACGAGCGATATTATGCGTTGGTAGTTGATCGATATATTTTATTCGTGGGCTTCGACGAGTCACGATAAATCCAATTAAAACGAATTTCTTCCATCTCATTATTATTATCATTATCATCATCATCATCATCATTATTATTATTATTATTATTATTATTATTATTATTATTATTATTATTATTATCAATATATTAGTACGTGCGAATAATATAAAATTATAATACTACAATGGTATTCATTACAATGCTAACAATATTATACCCGATATTATAGTGACGCGCTGATAACGTTAATACCTATGAATATTAGTATATAATAGTAAAATAATATATATATATATATATATATATATATATATATATATATATATCACGATCATTATTCTAACCTATACACTTACCGATTATAACATACCGGTACAAGTAATCATAAATTATGTTACACGACTATCGACAAAATTTTAATCCACCCTCTTACTATTACGACAACAAATCTATCAACTGATATTATTTTATATATTAACGAACATTTAACACGATACCACGTTTATATACACGTTCATTTATATATATATATATATATATACATTATAAATAATACGTACGAACGCTACGTAAATCTATCATAACGTTTTAACGTCAATCTAAAAAATATTCGAACGATCGGAAGGACTTTTTATATATTTGATTCGTCGTCATGGATGAAAATTCGTAATTGTTACATTTATTTTTCATTGACACATTTATTTATTTATTTATTTACTTGTAGTGTATACATATATTTTTTTAAATATATTTATATCTATATATGTATAGTTGATACATTTAATTTGCCTTGTTTCTCTCTCTCTCTCTCTCTCTCTCTCTCTCTCTCTCTCTCTCTCTCTCTTTACAAATTTCATCCTTGACGAACATATAATACATAATTTAATTAATAATTTACTTAATTTATAATTTACCAATTAACAAAATAATTTACTAATTTATTTAATATCTAACATACATTACACATATACACGTATAAAATACGTAATACCCGTATATATAATACCTATAATAATATATATACACATATAAACACCGTCTAACCATTAAAAAATTTACATTAATAATAAATTTTCTCGTTCTAGTTTACATATATTAGACATATACGCGTATAATACATAATACCCGTATATATAATACCGGATACATATAATATTATAATATTATAATAATACCCGTATATATAATATATATATATATATATATACATATAAACACCGTCTAACCATTAAAAAATTTGCATTAATTATAAATTTTCTCTATTTTCTAGTTTCCCGCAAAAGATGGAAAGGCCGTCGTCGCACAGTTCGAACGTCAATCAAATGCACATTGGCGGCGGTGGCGGTGGCGGGGGCGGGGGCGGGGGTGGGGGCAACGTACACGGCGTTTATTCGTCCGGAAGTCAAACGAGCCTTTCGGGGTCCTACGTTACCGGCCAATCATACATGCAGGGACAAAATTACGTTCACGGTGCGTACTCATCGCCCAACGTACATACGACCAACTATCCACACGCCGGTTACTCCCAGCCCCAAAGTTATGGTACCATGGTACAAGGATACGGTGGGCAACCACAAATGGGCTATCAACAGAATCATCTTAAAAAGGGTACCGTGCGAAACGGCGACGTCTTGAAGAGATGCAGACTTCAAACTGCGTAAGTCATCGTTACTGTCCTCGTCTTTCCTTCAACTCCTCCTTTGTCTCGTTTGTTTTTTCTCTTATTTATTTTTCATTTCTTATTTCTCTTTAAACCTTTTTTTTGAATTTTTTGCTTTTTTAAATTTATTTATTTATTTCTCATTTCTCTTTAATTCCTTTTTCCCTTTCTTTTCTCTCTCTTTCTCTCTCTCTCTCTCTCTATCTCTATCTCTCTCTCTCGTTTCGTACCTCCTCCTCCTCCTCCTCCTCCTCTTACTTCACGTGTCTCTCATTATCCTTCTCTTTTTACATCTTTCGTCGATTTGTACATATACGATTAAAATAACTAGGAAGAATTATACCTGTAATAATTTAAAAGTGTCCGCGAGCACAATACGACAGAGAGAGAGAGAGAGAGGGAGGATACTTCTTCCTGACCCAAAATCTTGTTGAAGGTTTTTGTCTCTCTTTCTCTCTCTCTCTCTCTCTCTCTCTCTCTCTCTCTCTTTCTATCTATCTCTCTTTCTCTCTACCCGTCTCTGTCTCTCACGTTATTCCTCTTATATAGGATACACGAGTCGATACACGAGTCGATACGAGAGTCGATCCGATCGATTACGGTCTTGACTTACTTTTACGGTTGTACCTGCTTACTCGCCAAGGTTCGATCACGTTTTTATGAAAGAACGGTCGAAGTTACGCGGGTGAAGAAAAGAAGGTTGAGAAGTAGAAAGATAGAATGAGAGAGAATATGAGAGAGAGAGAGAGAGAGAGAGAATAGTCCGTGAGACGCTTGTTAAAAGGTCGACCCAATTAACAGAGAAGAAGATGTCGGGAGATGAGGTGGAGTGGGGTGGGGTGGGTTTGGAGTGGAGTGGGGTGGGTTTGGATGAGGTGGGTTTGGATGGGGTGGGGTGGAGTTGGGTGAGGTGGGGTGGAGTTGGATGGGGTGGGTTTGGATGAGGTGGGGTGGAGTTGGATGGGGTGGGG
>OU426862.1:7106104-7121104 GCA_911387685.1 Dolichovespula media
TGACACCAAATATATTGCGTCTTTGCGTAGGGAGTGGACTTACACCACTTTCGAAAGTAATCGTATTCGTAATTTCATTCTTTGACGACCAGCGTAAATTTATATCGACAAAAATGATGAGAAAAATTTTGAAGGATTTTTTTTGTTCCTTGCGTGAACAGTTTACAGATAGAAGAAAAAGACTTTTTTTGGGGATCAAACAAACGGACTTACACCAGTTTCAAAATTAATCGCATATAACTAATTCAATCGCCCATCGTAAATTTATATTGAAATATAAAATTTATATTGAAAAATGACGATAAAAATTTTGAAGGATTTTTTTGTTCCTTGCGTGAAGAGTTTACAGATAGAAAAAAAATTAAAAAGACTCTTTCGGGTCAACAAATGGATTTGCATCGCTCGTACAAAGAGAACGGCTCGAACGAGCGAATAAAAAAAAAAAAAATAAATAAATAAATAAATAAATGGATGCGTGTATTATCTCGGTTATATTAAATCGGCACGTATAACAATAATAATACTCCGTAGATTATCCTTATGGGATAAGATTGTCCCAACGTGTCGACGGTAAGGTCTTAGTGACGTTCAACGCGAGGAACGAACACGACAGATGTAAATTCGTCGAGGATCTTCGGGAGTCGATCAGCGAGATGGACGAGATGGAGACGTTGAGGATCGAGACAGAATTGGAACGGCAAAAGAGTAGCAGGGGTGCCAGGGGTGGCGCAGAGAATAGAGATTCAGGGGTGGCTGACGTAGAGGTCTGTCCTTGTCCGGGACCTTGTTCGGAGAGATCGGAAACGGTCGACATGGATACGCAATTGAAACGTTCCGCTCTGAGTAACTCCTTGCTAGATATACACGAACAATGTAAGGATTTGAATAGATAAAAAAAAGAAAGAAAGAAAGAAAGAAAAAAAGTCACGACACGAATCTCATAATAATCTTACATTAATACGATTAATGATCTCTCTTCATACTCGCGCGAACGTACGTGCGCGTCTTCGCAAATAGTTCTTTGTGATTTTTTTTCTTTTTTTTTTTTTTTTTTAATTTTAATTGACATAACGCATAAATTATTTATCACGATATATATGTATATATATATGTGTGTGTGTGTGTATATGTATATATTTTTTTTCCCTTTTCTTTTTCTTTTTTTCCAGTCGCCGGTGAGAAACCGCAACGCCGTGGGAGCGTAGGCTCATTAGATAGCGGTATGTCAATTTCATTTCAATCAACTTCTGCGAGCTCTATGAGCCAGGGTATTAAACATCCTGGACAACAAGTACATCCTGTTCACCCAGGTGCCACGATTCCTGGTGGTGGTGTTGGTGGCGTTGTTACCAAAGGTCTCACTCAACAGCCATCTTTTTTAGGCGGGCTCTTCGCTAAACGCGAACGAAAGCTATCGCAATCGGACGACTCCGCGACACCTTACAGCCGTACTACGGAAGTATAATGTATCCTTCCTCCAATGATATATTAGTATGCTAATGGTAATCAAAGGATTACGAAATAAGAGAGAGATGGCAAGGAAAGGAAAGGAAAAAGAAAAGAGATAAAAATAAAAAACAACAACAACGAGAAAAGATTCGTGTTGTTTAGGATTTTCTTTTAGTACGCTTTGTGAAGAATACTTGATCGTCGTGTTGATTATAAATTACGATTATATATATATTTTAGGTTAGGGGAAAAAGAAATCCATTACTTTTACGTGAACCTGAACGAAAAAATAATGGATTTGTTTTTACCCACGATCCGATATTAAATATTATGATCGGACAAAGAAGAAAAAAGTTGCGAATAAAAAAAAAAAAGAGGAAAAGAAAAGAAAAGAAACGAAAAAGGTGGAAAAAAAATCGACGTGGGTATACCGAATTCGAATTGAAGATACCAATCAATTTTATATATATATATATATATATATATATGTCATAATCGTATACCTATTGCAACAACAATAACAACAACAATTTCAATGACGACAACAACAACAACAATTGTTTCTCGTTCGTCATCTTTTTACGATACCATTTTATTCGAAATTTTACGTGTTTTATGATTGTCCCAATCGGTTTTTTTTTTTTTTTTTTCTTTTATAATAAATCGTCATATTCCTTATTTAACGTGACGTTATAATCGAAAAATTAAATTAAATTAATTGCACGGCTCTTCTTTGCGATCGTATTTTATCATGCGAACACATTTTATATTCCTTTTTAGCGTTATTTTATACCTGTTGTTGTAACAATCGAATCTTTTCAAGTCCTTTCAATTACGATGCGTTGAAAAGTTAAAGAGAAAAAAAAAAGCCGATTTGGAGAACGGGAGGGAGGGAGGGGGTGAGGGTTCTAAGATCCGAAAGTTCCCGAATGGGTCAACAATTTTGTGGATCGATTTTAGAGATATTTAAAAAATAAATAAATAAATAAATAAATAAAAAAATCACGAAAAATACGTTTTCTTTTTCTTTCTCACTAGGAAGGAGAAAGAAAAAGAGTAAAGGGAAATAAAAAAAAAAAAAAAAAAGAGAGGAAGGACGGATCGCAATTGAAAGGGAATTTTGTTTGAAACGACGACGGGAGGGTGTGTGTCGCGAAGCGCACTAAAAAAAAATAAAAAATAAAAAAGAGAGAGAGAGAGAGAAAAAAAAAATTGAGAGGAAAAAAGGAGTAAAACGAGAGAGGAAAGGAAAGAAAATGAGGGAAAAAAAAACAAAAAAAAAATAAACAATAACTTACGAACATAAGGAATAACGTAAATTTATGAGATTGGGCAGGATCCAATCGTCACATGGGCGTACATTCACAAAATAAATTAATAGGAAAAAAGAAAAAAAAAAAAGAAGAAGAAGAAGAAGAAGAAAAGAAAAGAACGAGAGAGAAATTTGTTCTCTGTCGCAAAAATATATGTGTATAGTATTTATTTGCCCTAATGTCTAACGCGCATGATGGGGCCTCACCCTTTTCATATATACACTATATTTATGACGTAAGGAAAAGAATGTTTCGTTCGTTTGTGTGTGTGTGTGTGTGTGTGTGAGAGAGATAGAGCGTGTATATGAATGAACCCATTTGTATTTGTATTGTAGATAATTATTACGTTATCGTGGCACGTGTGTATATCTATCCATCGTGATTAGAGATTTGAAAAAAAAAAGGATTATGGAATTTGTTTTGACAAAGTAATAGAGATAAACAAATTCGATTTTTTAATAGGGACACTATTGATGTAACGATGACGCAAGTATTATTGCTATTATTACTCATGCAATTGTAAATAATAATAATAATTATTATTATTATTATTATTATTACTATTATTATAACAAATAAATAAAGAAATGAATGAATAATAATTAGATTAACGTTATGTTCATTAATTGTTATTATTATTGTAATTGTAATAACAATTAATTAATGATGATATAATAATAATAACAACAACAATAACAACAGTAATAATAATAATAATAATAATAATAGTAATAGTAATAATAATAATAATAGTACTAATAATAATAATGATAATAATAATAATTATTATAATTATAATTATAATTATAATAATGATAATAATAATTATTATAATAATAATAATAACGTGAACAAGTTACACGTATAATAATTCATCAATGTAACAGAAGCTTAAAGCGATGAATTTATAAGTAATCCCTTTCAGTGTTTTAGGTGCATGTCGATGTTTTAACGATTTTCTAACGATAATACATTTTTTGGTGTGACACACTTCATTGATCAAGATTTACGAAAGTATAATGTTATACATGCATACATACATACATACATACATACAAACATACAAACATACAAACACATACATACATATATATATGTATATACATGTATGTATAATTTTCATTATAATAAGATAATACACTATAATTCATTTGAAAATCAGGGTCGAAGAGATATGATAGATATTATTTATGTCTAAAAATGTGTAACACATTTTTACATACTGCGTACCAACATATACACCCATGCGTCTAGTAATTATATTACTTGTAGACAAATTTATAATAATCAACTCTATTTATTGAATGTTAGAGAGAAAACGAGAGAGAGAAAAAGGAGGGGGAAAAAATTTGAACTTGTAGTAAACATTTAAGAGAAAAAAATAGAGAGAGAGAGAGAGAAATATTTCTAAATGCGACACGTTACTGTCAACACACACACACACACACACAACAAAGCAATATCTTTTTAACTATTGCATTTAACAGAAATATTTTAAACATATTTCCTTATGAGAATGAATGAAAAAAAAAAAAACAAACACACACACACACACACATACATACATACATATATACATATATACATACATATGTATGTACACATGCACGTACACAAACGCACGCACGCACACACACACACACACACACACGTAAGGAGACTAGCTAATTGAGTGCCTTTCATCAATTTTTATTTCAATATTCAAATATATATTGTAACATCAATCGTGTATATTCAATCCGATGATAAATTAATTTTTTTTTCTTTTTCGGAGTGACAATGAATTTGATATTTCCTTTTTTTTTTCTTCTTCTTCTTCGTTTTTCGTCGTTGTCGTTGTCGTTGCTTTTTTCTTCTTTTTTTTCCCTCCTTTCTTTCTTTCATTCTTTCAATTTTGTTTTCAATCGTTTTTCGAAAATAATAAACATATATTCGACGTTCTTTTCAATCTAATTTCATTTCGTATAATTAATTCGTTTAATCAATTCGTCGAGCCCGTGTTCGTGTCGTCAAAGCCGCCCCTCTCCCCCCCCCCACCACCCATCGTCCGACCCAATTATTTTTTTTCCGTCAATTCAAATTCAATTAAACAACAAGAATTTCAAGCTAGTCCGTTTCTCGTCTCAAAAAAAATATATATATATATATCAAAGTAATTCATTAATTAATAATAAATAGTATTCAATTAAATGGTTCCACAGAGTGTATTCGAGTACTAATATATAAATCTGGTAATAATAGTAATAATAATAATAATAGTAATAATAGTAATAGTAATAGTAATAGTATTAATAATAATAATAATAATAATAATAATAATAATAATAATAATAATAATAACAATAATAATAAACAAAACTTACGCAGAATGGTAAAAGGCGAATATTTGTAAAAACGGTATAGAAAGAAAAGAAGAGATCCATTTTTGGATCCATGGTCGCATGTGTAATTGAAAAAAAGAAAAAAAAAAAAGAAAGAAAAAAAACAAACTCGTGCTCGTTGTAATTACGTTACGAACGATGTATCCATTACGTTTTCTGTTTTTTTTTTTCTTTTGTTTTATCCTTTCTTTTCTTCTTCCTCTTACGTCTTTTACATTTCACGTTGCACCAACGAATCGTCGTCAGACATATTGTAATTATGATCGTACGCGACGATCGAAGCGAATTCAAAAAAATGAAAAAGGAAAAAGGAGAGAAATAAAAAGCAGAAGAAAAATATATATATATATACATACATACATACATACATACAAACATACATACATACATACATACATACATACATACATACATACATACATACATACATACATACATACATAAATAAATATAAAATAAGATATAAAGTAAAAAAGTAAAATAAATTCACATTCAAACATAATATGTACGCGCGGCATGATGGTATTACGAGAATTAAAGAGAGAAAAAAAGGAAAGAAAAAAAGGGAAGAAAAAACAAAACCAAGAAAAGGGATCGAAAATCATCTTTCGCGGCATTTATTTTAACGAGATCATTATAACGAGTTATTCATACGTGGTTGAATGATATTTATTGGATCTTAACGAAGGTGATGAGATAAAAAAAAAGGTTCGAAATATTATCATAGAAATGAGATATAATAATTGAACGGGCGGTATGTATGTAACGAATTCTGTTATATATGAAATATTTAAATAAAGAGCAATAGCAGGGATGTATTATTCGTATGCCTTATATACTGCCGATAGATAAATTCATCGTAAATAAAGAAAGAACGAGAAACAGACTTAACGCGTTGCAAAAGAGAAAAAAGAGAGAGAGAAAATTAAAAAATAAAAATAAAAAAAAAATAAATAAATAAATACTTTACTATCCTTAAAGGGTCTTGTTCTTAATTTAGAAAAACGTATATTCTCGATCCGCAAGTTAAAAATCTATAATCGAAATTGAAAACGAAAATGCGATGTCGACAGAGAGAGAGAGAGAGAGAGAGAGAGAGAGAGAGAGAGGGATGAAAATGAAAAAAAGAAAAAAAAACATTTCAACGAAAGTAATAAACTCGATGAGCTTTTGGTGAAGAGTAAGAAGAGGAAGAAGAAGAAAGAAAAAAGAAAAAAGAAAAAGATAACGTTAAAAAAAGAAAAAAAAAACATGTTCAATGTCGTATATATATATTTTTTTGCTTCGAATTCATATTCTACGATGTATCGTATATTTCGAACGAGTTATTAAAACCCGTTTTTGAGAATTAATAATGATTAATTTAAACGAAACATTAATTATTGTGTAAATACATACATAAGTACATGAGTACATCATGAGTACATGATTAACATAGGATACATAAACACGCACGTATATAAATATTGCGCAATTATGTGTAATACAAACCTAATGATATAAAAATAAAACGTGACATCTACAAATCGATATGTAAACGGATTTATACGGTGAAAACAATAATGATCCGATGGTAAAACGGGAGGGTATGGAGGGGGTGGGGGAAGAGGGGAGAGAGATTCGATATATCATCGACCGTGATTTGTATTTTATTTTATTCGATTTTATTTATTTGTTTTTTTTTTTTTTCCTTTTAACAATCTTTCACGAATATAAATATACGACGACGAAACGCGTTCGGTCGTTCGTCGGAATTCGTAAAATAGAGAAAAAGTACGAAAATAAAAATAATCTTGGCTACACACGTGTTTATTCTCGATAATTAATAAATAAATACGGTGATTTATTTATCGAGATATATCGAATCTATTCGTTTAATCGAGCAAAATTATCCGATCGACAGATGGATGGATCGACGATAAAAATGAACAAGATAACAACACGGTCGAGAGATAACGTTCGACGAAACTTTCACGGGGTTTTTGGAGGGGTTGGGGGTGAATGGGGAGGGGGGTGTTCGTAAACGCCATGATACTTAAAAAAAAAAAAAAAGGAAAAGACGATTTAGAAGTGTCCGTAAGCGACGATCGATCAAACAAAATGATTTTATGGATCAACGATGACTCCTCTATAATTCTCGCGCGCACACGCTGACCCAAACCCACCCCCACTCATCCATCCATTCATCCATCCACCACGCCTCCTCCAACCTCCTTCTTTATGACAAAAAAAAAAAGAATTCATCGTATATGCCGTTAAGTAGTAACCTATCGCTGAATGATCTAAAAGAAAAAAAAAAAAAAAAAAAAGAAGAAATGGAAAAAAAGGAAAAAGAGTTGTTAAAACTTGAACGATTATAAATAGTAAATAAAATAATCTCGTTAAATTGATAATCGATTATAATAACGATTTTGTCACTTCCAATGGGATCGCGTCAATTTGTGTGTGTATATATATATATATATATATATATATATATACAATCTTTATAAAAATTGCTTTCATCTATTTCCACGATATGTGAATCATTACACAAAATTCTGTGATAAAATCTAATACGAGCGAAGAAGACTGATTAGGAAGGTCAACTGTAAAAATCTTTACAAATGCAAAAGTCTTATCGAGGAGATTAAAAGAAGAAAAAAAACAAGAAGAAGAAGAAGGGAAAAAGGAAAATAATAATGACGACGACGACGACGAGGACGATGACGAAGATGAAAAAAAAAAAAGAGAAAAAAAGGATTACGTGACGAGCTTTGTCCTTTCCTTCCCTCCCTCCCTCCCTCCTTCCCTCCCCCCTCTCCCATCCCAAGAATATTGAATACGTTTGTTTCACCT
This sequence comes from Dolichovespula media, assembly GCA_911387685.1. Classification (NCBI taxonomy): domain Eukaryota; kingdom Metazoa; phylum Arthropoda; class Insecta; order Hymenoptera; family Vespidae; genus Dolichovespula; species Dolichovespula media. The sequence continues at coordinate 7,114,086 of OU426862.1, forward strand.
TTAAAATAAGAAACGATTACGTCATTCGTACGAGGAATGTAATAATTTATGTAATAATAAATAAATAAATATATATATATACATATATATATTAATATATAATTAATAGTAATAATATATATATATATATATATAGATAGATAATCGGGTTTAACCAAACAACCAAATTGAGATGAAATATCGAAGAACGAGATATTATGTATACTAATAATAATTATTATTATTATTATTATTATAATAATAATAATATATGTGTGTGTACGTACGTGTGAAAAATTTGTTATCTCATTGACAAAATTATTAGTTCCGAGTACATATCTTTGATGAAAGAATTATTTCATTAGTTTAACTATTCAATATAATAACGGCAATATATATATATACATATATATATATATATATATATATATATATAAATTTGTCTAAGATAACAGATTGTGTGAGATGATGAGAAATGAAAAAAAAAAAAAAAAACAAAGAAGAAAACAAGGAATGATAAAAAGAACAGCAAACAATTTGACGCGATTCCACCCCACCCCCTATCCACCACACACCCTCCTCTACCCCTGCCCCTTTCGTAGCGGCGTAATTAATATTATCAACCTTGTAATTAATATCATATAAGAAAATGAATGATATTGTTCGACGATTTTATATAATATGAGACGTTGCGTATAGGCGTATAAAAATTGTTCTTGTTTTTTCTTTTTCTTTTTTTTGTTCTCTCTCTGTAACGAGTATCGCAAAAAAGGAACGAACTGATAACGAATAATCATCGTAATCATTGTGCGAAACTGAATGAAATGAAATTTGTCCGTATCTATCATTATTATTAATTATTAATTATTAATTATTAATTATCCATCGTCGTTAATGATCCACCATCGCGTTGACTTAAAGAAAATTAAATGGATTCGTCAAACATATATAATCTATTAAAAAAACCGTATTTACATTTATAAATTAATACGATACAAATTATAAGTAGAATTTATTATTTATCGATAGTAATAATAAAGGTAAAATCGTAGGACTGATATATCGAACCATCCAACCCTCCCACCACCCACGCTCATCCCCTTCCAACCTCTTTTCGAAACCGTCGAACTTTCGTAAAAATTTGGAAAACTAGAGATACATTGATTGATGCTCGATATTTACACGTAGATGATTCTTAAATATAGAAATATATATATATATATATATATATATATATATATATATATATAAATTTACGAAGATAGTAAATACAATGATTGAAAAACTCATTGAAATTAATTTTCCAAAATTCCCGACGCACTTTTATTCTACGATTACATTACTTTGAATTTATTTCTCATTATCGTCGGTATTAAAAAAAAAAAAAAAAAAAAAAGAAGGAAAAAAAAAAGAAAAATTGAAAAGTCATAGTCCTATATTTAAGAGAGTAATGTTTTTGCTACTGATTAACAAAGACTGACAGATACAAAGAACTTGTATTAATATTTAAGGGTTATATACACTGTGACTAATGGGAAAGTGCATAATCGATAGAAGGATAAATATTCTTCCCAGTAATATCGCATTATCTATTAACCTGTCACATTAATAACTCTATAGCTCGTGTAATTGTTATTAAATTTTGTTGTATTTCTCGCAGAATGAACATCATTTCGTATTATTAAATTTATAGCACATTAATATTGGGGTCCTTTCTTTTTTTTTTTTTTGTGAAACCACTGTTATCAAAAATGTATTATTTGATAATTACACCTTATAGTATTGACCATAAGCTATATATTGATTGTAGAATAGAATCATAATATATCATAGAAAATAAAAGAGAGAGAGAGAGAGGGAGAGAGGGAGAGAGAGGGAGAGAGAGGGAGAGAGGGAGAGGAAGAAAGAGAACAATTATGAACTAAAACGACACGTGCGAAGCCAAAAGAAACTGACAATATAGATTACATCTGAATAAAAGTAAACTCATTTGTGTGTGAGAGAGAGAGAAAGAGAGAAACAAACTGAAGACACTTGTAAAATATTAATTCCAATATATAATCTGTAAATAAACAATTGTTGTGAACGTTACAGTAAGAATAATAATAACTATTATTATTATTATTATTATTATTATTATTATTATTATTGTTATTATTATTATCAGTAATATAATCGATGAACATTAATCTTATGGAAATTATTTAGAAAAAAAAAAGAAAAAAAAAGAAATTATGAAGGCACGATTGTACATTTATATTCACGAGTCTTGGTAGATGAACCCCTATATATGTATTACTATTATTTTACGATGAAAATAAATTGTACTTTGTAGTCACGTGAAATGAAATTCTACTTTATCTCTGTTTTTCTTTAAACGATTTATAAATACTTAAAAAAAAAAAGAAAAGAAAAGAAAAGAAAAAAAAAAGAAATTAACCAGAAATATTTATCCATTTATTCCTGAAAGTTTCCTGAAAACTCTTAGAATTCCTTTCTAGGTACAGTCTTGAAACTTTTCTTCGATAGATTCAGAAGCCATCATAGGCCGCCGATGCTTCTTACTGGTTAGTCGCTTCCTCTAGAGATCGTAGAGAAGCGACAAAGCTCGTAAAGTCTTCGTTCTGTGACTGAGAAAGGTTCGATCCCATTCTCAGCTATGATCGTCGTCTTCATCGTCCTCCTCGTCGACAAAGTCATCGTCATTACCTGATAAATTCTCTGTCTTCGTCGATCAAATCCCTGTGAACGAAAAGAAATTTAAACTTAACGTTAGCCTAGAATTTCTTTTGTTTGCATTTAAACTCAATCGCTTTTCGTTCAATTTGCACAAAGCTACGTAACGACATATAAAATCGTATGAAACGAGATAGAACTATTAACGATTATTGAAGAAAACTGATGAGGTATGACAATTATACCTCGTGACAAACTATTCACGTATCGCGTCAAATCGAAGAAATATAAAATAGAATGACTGTTAATAAATATATACTTACAGCATTGGAGGTCGATCCTCGATGACGAGACGAGACATTTCTCAAGAAAGAGAATAATCGGCTTACCGAGAAATCAAGCTAGTTGTTTTGGCGTAAACACATCTCGTCAGCTATCGCGCGCACTCTTTTTCTTAAACTTCTTCCCTTTGTTCGTTTCATTTCTAAATGAATCCTTCAAATCCTTAAATTTTCCCTTCGTTTGCTCTTTCGTACAAACATTTAAAACCATCCCGATTAGTTCCCGACATAACCTCGCGAAATTGCGTTCTCGTACGTTTTTGCGCATAAAACTTTCACTCGTAGTATCCCCGTATATTTTGTACACTCCTAAAAAGACGCAAAAAGCCATCTCTTGATCATTTCAATGCTTCCGTCTTCTTTCCAATTTGTTCTCTCCTCGCACTTCGTCGAACGTTAATTAACGATGAAATTACGCGATAAAAGACAAATTTATCAATGGCACAACCCAAATACGATTCGAGGTACGAGCGAACTACGCAAAAATCGTGACTCGACTGTTACCATGCATTACCGGATTGAGCGGGGGGAGAGCAAAAATCGGACGGTAATAGGAGATAGTAGTATAGTATTTAGTAGTAGTAATAGTAGTAATAGTAGTAATAGTAGCAACAGCAGCAGTATCGTAGTACAGTGTAGTTAGTGACGGTAGCAATCGTTAGGATTATTAGGTTAGTTTAGTCGACGTATCATAAGACATAATTCACGTCACGTGACATACGCAAGTGACGTATAGACATAGGAATGGTAGTGGGGGTAATTTGACGTCACGTATTTCCCTCGTGAGAGAATTCTCTTGGCAACCAACCAACGTGCGATGATCCCACCGATGATGCAGTTTTTTTTCTTACCGCGCAGTTTGTTTATGTGTACCTTGGTGGTATCGAATCTCCGCGACCCTTTGCCCTCGTACTCTTGTAGTCCGATTTATTACTGAATAATAATAATAATAATATGTGTGTATGTGTGTATATAGAAAAATATAATTATACGTTATTTTAAGATACATGAAAGTCGATGCATGGAGTATCCTGAACAATTTGCAACGACAACATCGGCCCGAATAAAAGACCGATGGAATTTCAAATTTGGCGCTAATGTCGACACTTGGAATGCGCTTTGTCTTTATTTGTAAACAGAGAGACATACACACATTCGCGCATTTTGTTTCTGTTACAATGGATAAATTATATTACTTTTGTTATCTTTGATTTGTTAATGTTTAAATTTACGGCGTATACTACCTCTGTTATCATTCGAAATGGAAATACGTATATATATAATAATTAAGTGAAAAAAAATTGCGTTTAATAAATGTTCGTGAAATGATTTGGTTTAATAAAACCAACAGTTTTGTACATATTTTCATGTAGCCCAATGTAATTGTTTTTGAACGGTCATGGAAAATCGAATTCATGAGGAATTAATTATAAAAGAGGAAGAAAACGGGGAGGAAGAGTGTGAATCTTCGGCAAGCAAAAAAGAAGGTAAAATTTTTATCAAACAACCGACATGGAATAAATTTAAATGTTATTGCAATCTAAAGGAACAACGCGAGATAACACTGAAACGGCAATTGGTATACGACCAAGGCCTTTGATCTATAAACCAGATAATGCAAACATAGGGTGTAGGTCAGAACCTATAGAAAGAAAATGGCATTGGGCGCCAGGAGCATGGCAAGACGCGACCAGAACCAGTGCCTTTCAACCGTACAAGGTATGACCTTTCTGATTCATCATACGTCAAGATATACATATTCCTTACGTTAATCATTATAATGATCCTCTTACAGCCACCAACTTTATTAACTAATTTGCAAAGAGGTAATACGCGAACAAAAATACCACAGCTTTACGGAAGAACTGATATTACATTTCATACATTGGCCGGCCAGGGTGAACTTACTCCTGAAAGCATTCAACCAGGTTCTTTTTCTTTCTTCTGTGACGAAACGATACGAATATTAAATAATTATTTATGTTTTATATTATACCGTTTTATATCACAGGATCCGTAGATCTTCCGGATGAGAAAGGTTTAACTGGTCTTATGTGGGCTGCTGGATACGGACAATTAGGTAGCGCGAGACAATTGTTGAAGGCTGGTGCAAATAAAAATTATCGCGGTCACAACGGGGAGACCCCTTTACATCTAGCTGCCGCTTATGGACATCACGATCTTGTAAAATTACTTTTGAATCATGGCGCCGATTCAAACGCAAGCGACGAGGTCTATAAAACTTATATATATATATATATATATATTTGTGATTATTTTAATACGTTGTACAATATAATAAAAAAAAAAAAAAGAAACGTGTGATAATATTCGAATGTGTTCATTTCAGGAAGGAAACACACCTCTCATTTACGGGGCTCATGGCGATCATCCGCATGTTTGTTTTGAACTGTTATCCAGAGGGGCAGATATTACGCATCGTAATGTGCACAATATAAGTGCGTATCAAGCCGCAATAATAAATAATTCATTAACTGGTAAGAGTACGAAGGATCAAATCAATGTGTAATAACAGAATTATAACTAAAGATTAATTTGAAAAAAATCATTGAGAATAAACATATGTTTTCGTTTCTTTTTTTTTTTTTCGCAGCCAAAGCAGTTATTGAAAACTATCTGTTGCAGCAAGTAGTGAATGTACCATCGGATATATTGCAATAACTTGTTAATTATATATTGTTTAGAAATTTTTAAAACGTTGTGTAAATATTACCATTATTATAATAAATATTATATATTATTTTGTATATTTAATGTCATTTTTATACCATAAATCATTACTTTTTTTTTTTAATATATTGAGTAGTTTTAAATACTAGTAATAAAATAAAAATATTTAAATGTACATGAAAAGAAATACAAAATACCGAATATATATATTTCTCAAGTTGGACACAAAAAGTAGCTACATATTAGATTCAATGGCAATTATAAGAAAAGTTAAAGATATAATAATTACATTAATACCAATAAAAATAATTTTATTATAATATATATATATATATATATATATATATATATATATATATATATATATATATATATAGACTCTACCTATTACTCTCTTAATATTAACAATTTCTACACATTGGTGAGTTAATGATCAAGATAGATAAATAATAATTTCCACCCTTTTTTATTTTAGAATATCCCTAAAGATGACCCTAATAATTTTGAAAAATTTAAACAACTCCTGTTTGCTTACGTTTAACATATCCATTGATAATAGTATCATTCGTATTGAATAGTTTGCTTCGTTTTAAGCATGTATTAATGAACAATAAAATATATACTTTATTATTATTATGTTTTTAACTTTATGATACATACTTCCAAGTATAACAATATGAAAGTTTTATTATTTATATACATGTTTTAATTAATAATTAATACGAAATGGCTTTATAAAATAGAGTCAAATAAATTCATTCAAAAATAATCGAGAAATTGTATCTCAGAATGTTTATATAAAAAGTAATAGCGCATATATGTATATGCATAAATATGGCTTAACTGTGTTTCGCTAGTACGTATTAAAATTATTAAAAGATAGAAAAAAATTTTTTTCCAATGCAAGGATTAATACGTTTTCATTTTGGTTTTTTTTCTTTTTTTTTTTTTCCTTTTCTTTAAGAAAGTATAATATGTTGTGAAAAGAAAATAATATGATTTGTATAATCATAATATCTATACATACATATATATATATATATATATATATATATATATATATATATTTATGTAATAAAAAAAATATTTATAAATTTTGGTAACTCAAATTAAAGTCACATCGCTAAATGCTTGTTTATACATAATTCTAGTATAAGGATTAAAGGAATTGGTGCAACTATAACATTTAATAAATTATTAAATGAAAAAATTCTCTGTTTACAATTTTATGTTCTTTTTTTTTTCTTCTTCCTCCTCCTCCTCTTTCTTTAGTACACTATATCATCATATATGTATGTAACAATGCACAAAAGGCATATAGACAGTGAAATT
>OU426862.1:7126104-7128604 GCA_911387685.1 Dolichovespula media
TTCATTTTTAGTACGAATACTTTATCACGACACTGACAAGACTATTAAATCATCCATTGTCCCAAAACATAAAACAATTTCTGATGGAGTATCGAAATGTATTATCTACAAACATAAATGACATGAATACATTACCCGTAAGTATATTTTCCATATAATAAATTATATAGAACAAACAATTTTTTTTCCTGAATTGTAGAAACGACAAATATAATTAATTAATATAAAATTTATAAATAAATAAATAATAAATAAATAAATAAATACGTTCCTTTTTTTGTTCTACGGTAGAAATATAAATACAAACGTTTTTCTATTTACAGATAGAGTATAACGAAGATGGAAAACCGTACGTTGAAGTTTTCCGTAAGTTCTCTAATAATATTTATACAGATTAAGTTGTGTAATAGATTTCAACAGAGTTTGGATATGTTAAAAACAGTATAGTAATGGAATTTTCTTTTCTTTTTTTTTTTTTTTGCTTCATCGCAGCCTGTCAAAGAAAAAGTTCAGTTGCCACAGTAAAGGTGTTCGGTGAGGGTACGGGGAAAATAACGATCAATGGAAAGGACATTTCTTACTTCCACGACATTCTATCTCGACAACAGGTAAGTCCTCGTTACAATCATCAATTTCATTCTCGATTATAAAATATATTAAATACGAATATTTCTTTACGAATGATTTGAGCCATTTAATAGTCCGAATCAAATATTTTACGTTACAAGAACGTTTCTTGAACGTCCAATACGCCTTCGAATCGTGTCAAAATAATTTTTCCATAACGACGAACGTAGAAAACGAGCGTATTTGTTCTAGAGAGAGAGAGAGAGAGAGAGAGAGAGAGAGAGAGAGAGAGAGAGAGAGAGAGAGAGAGAGAGAGAGAGAGAGAGAGAGAGAGAAAGAAAAAATAAAAAGATATAATTCTTTCGATCAATTCGCGAAATTATAAGAACATTTTCCAAGAAAATAAATGTCTTTTATCGTTTGATACGATTACGAACACTTTCTACGATGATATGAATGTACATGAATGTAGAATTTTGAGATAAATATTATCGGTATTACCCCTCGAACGCGATTTAATAAGATCACCCGGAGATTATTTGCGTCGATTGTAATAACAAAAAGAAAAAAAGAAAAAAAATGAAACAACACGTATATAAAGATTTTTACGTAACGTAAGATCCGTGTATGATATAATTAACGAAGATGATTTCACCGGTGTTGTAGTAGTGATGGAATCTGGTTGAATCGATTGCATAGAAACGAGGAAGACGACGATAATATTTACTCCTCAACTTTATTCTTTATGGTACAAGTTACAAAATTATAATAAACGCCAATCCGAAGTTCTCGAACCGAGACCGGCCGACCTTCGGATCGTATCGCTTATTATGAATCTAACTTCAAGATGAAAATATTTTTTTATCGAAGAGAATAGCTCGCTGTACAAGTGACTTTCGGAAATATTCATGAAAAGCTAAGGAAGGATTTTTCAATTTTTCTAATTTTATTTTATTTTTATTTTTATTTTTTTTATTTTTTTTCGATAAATGTTTACGGTCAACTTTTATATTTATATTTTTTATTTTTGTAAATGTAATTTACTTCTTTTTTTTTTCTCTCTCTCTCTCTCTCTCTCTCCAAAGTACCTCTCCAATGTAATCGGATACACATGATCGAAAAAAACGCGACCATAACTTTCTCTTTTCGATTTGCTACGATCAACTTGTATGTATCGCATCTTTCACCCACTCAGTTCGAATGATATCTAAAAAAAAATAAAAAAATAAAATAAAATAAACAAACAAACAAACAAACAAAGGAAATAACAGAAGATAATATCTAGACTTTACGTATCAACAATGAAATATATGACTGAACGTAAAGAGACTCAAAGATATATCAGTTATCTTTTTTATTTTTTTAATGATTCGACGTTATAGAAAGTGAGGCATTAAAGAGAAAAAAAAGAAAATATGGCTGCTGATACTACTACTACTATTACTACTACTACTGATATTAACTCGTTGAATCGCGAATGCTCCACAAACCTTGCTAGCAATTAAAATGATTCATACTACTTTCCTTTCGAGTACCAATTAATCTCATCGATTAGCGCGAAAACATTTAGAAAAAAAAAAAAAATAAACAAACAAAAAATCATATCGACCGATAACAAACCTCTAATATCGTACGTTGTTATTTGTTTTTCAAAAATATTCTTTTCCGTGGTACCGTCGCGGGACACTTCAACTCGAACGAATTTTCACGAAATAAAGAAAGGAAAAAAAAAAAAGAAAAGAAAAGAGCGAGAAAGAGAAAGAGAGAAATGAATTACGATCATTACGACACGATTATAATGAAACGTGTACGATTACTCGTCAGACAATAATCAATTTTTAATATCAAATTATTTCGAATAATAATAATTATTTAATAATAAATATTTATAATAATTAATAATAATAATATAATAATAATTATTTTGATACAA
>OU426862.1:7131104-7161104 GCA_911387685.1 Dolichovespula media
CGAATATTTGCTCGGCCATGGGGCCAACGTTAATTGCGGGAAGGGTCACACGCCGTTTCATTACGCGGCCTTTGGTAATTCCTACGAGGTGGCACGGTATTTCTTACAGAGGGGTATAATAAACGAGGAAACCTCGCACACGGGGACGACAACGGTGTCGGACGAGACGGTATTACACGTGGCGGCGCGTAGCAACGCTTTGGACGTTTTAAAGTTATTGGCGCCCAATAACGTGTCGTTGAATCGATTGGACGTAAACGGATTTGCACCGATACATTACGTCGCCGATAGGGGCGATCCGGCTTGTCTTAGGATACTACTGCAAGCCTCCACCTGTCAGGTCGATCTGTCGAGCAGAAAGGGTGACACCGCGTTGCATCTAGCCGCCGAAGCTGGATGCCTCGAGAACGTCGATCTATTGTTGGAAAGCTATGCTAACGTCAATTCGAGGAACAACAGGGGACAGACGGCCTTGCATTTGGCGGCTCGTTCTCATTGTTTGGACTGCGTCGAACTTTTATTGAGGAAGGGCCATAGCGATCCGAACGACGAGGACATTGACGGTAGAACGCCCTTACACTTGGCTTTGGGTAGATCGTTGTTGGCGTACGACGTTACCGAAACCCTTATCATTTGGAGGGCGAACGTTAACAAGGTCGACAAATACGGTTACACGCCCCTACACGTGGCCGCACTGAACGAACTGTCGCAGTGCGTCGATATACTGATACAACATAACGGTGATTTGAGCGCTAGAACTAAGGGAGGTACAAGCGCACTCTCGATAATACTACGCAAAACTCCGACATCCTTGGACGTATTCAAGCAAAGATTGGACGCTTCCATAACCTTGCATCAGCATAGATCGGCCGCCGGTGAGATTGAATTGAGATTGGACTTTCATCCACTTTTGCAGCATCAACAGAAAGGGGAGATCGGTTATTTGGGTACATTCGTCAAGGAGGGTTACAAGGAGATACTAGAGCATCCACTTTGCCAATCCTTCCTCCATCTCAAGTGGCAAAAGATAAAGAAGTATTACATCGGTAGATTGTTGTTTTATCTGCTTTACGTACTCGTCTTAACCGCTTGGGTGATAACAGCGCTTGCGCATAATTGTTACAACGAGTCCCACGGACAGGTAGACGATCCAAGTACAACGCTATGCGCCAATACCACAGGGCTAAACGGTTTTCTCTATAGACATCCGGTGGTGTTGGAGGTCGAATGGTACGCCCTGGTACTTCTAACCGTACTGGAAGCACTTAGAAAGTTGACGGGTATCCTGACTTACCTGTCGGTCAAACAATTCTTCACTCAGGCCGAGAATATGGTCGAATGGTGCGTTATACTAAGCGTTTTCGCTACGTCCTTCGTATACACCGGCAGGACATACACGTGGCAGAGTCACGTAGGTGCGTTCGCTGTATTATGCGGCTGGAGTAACCTGATGTTGATGATAGGTCAACTTCCAATGTTCGGTGCATACGTGGCCATGTTTACGAGCGTCCAAGCCCAAGTATTCAAACTATTGCTGGCTTACGCCTGTTTACTCGTCGGCTTTACCGCCAGCTTCTGCGTCATATTTCCACGATCGAAATCCTTCAGCAGCCCTCACACAGGTCTGATCAAAGTACTCGTTATGATGACGGGCGAGTTAGACTTCGAGGATTTGTTCTTCCCGGGCGAGGAGGAAGGTGGTAAATCGGTGGACGTTAGTGGCACCTCATGGATCCTGTTACAGGTGTCCGCCCAATTGTCATTCGTATTATTCCTATTATTCGTCACAATAGTATTGATGAATTTGCTCGTAGGCATTGCGGTTCACGATATCAAGGGTCTACAAAAGACGGCTGGCCTCGCCAAATTGGTCAGACAAACCAAACTCATTTGTGACGTTGAGAGGGCACTGTTTCTCGGGCTATTGCCGAATAAATTGACGAAACTTTTATGGTGGACGGCCGTCGTATTGCCGTCTCCTTTGCGCGCCATCCTAACCGTTAGGCCGTTGAATCCACGAGAAACTAGATTGCCACGGGACGTTTTGACGGCCGCTCACAAGGTTGCCAAAGACAGGAAGATCATTGGCGATACCTTGACGAGTAAAAAAAGTAACAGCACGTATTACACTTACGTTAAAAATGACGGCAATTACTCGACCATTAGGAATCGTTTTAACGAGAACGACGTCACGCGCGAGGACAACGGGAATAACGAATTCAAGGACGAACTTTTAGAGGTTAGGAAGATCTGTGAGAAGAATCATCAACTGATACAGGACCTCGTTATAGCTCTAGCCATGGACAAGGGTTACGATAAAGAACAGCAAGAGGATGGGAATCGGCGTAGGGAAGGAGAGGGACCGGAGATTAGATCGGATCCGTGATCAACAAGAGAGAGAGAGAGAGGGAGAGAGGAAAAGAGAGAGATATTAATTGGATAATTAATTTCTTCTAACTCGTTAAGATTCTAATCAACGACTATCGAGATGTTTATCGAACTTCGTTTATTCTTTTGTTGCTTTTCCTTTTATTTATTTATTTTTCTTCTTTTTCCTCCTCCTCCTCTACTTCTTCTTCTTCTTCCTCTTCTTCCTCTTTTCTTGCTATTTGTTATTTTTAAATCATGGACTTCCTATCGCTGTGCGAAATGAAATAAAAAATTTCATTAGTCACTATAGTCTTATGTATCGTATATATTAATATTATGGGTATCTCGCGGCATATAAAAGTTTTTCTTTTTTTTTTTCCCCCTTTTTTTTCAATCCTTTTATAGTCCATGACAAATTATCAAGGATGCCAAATTTTGACAACTAGTCAATGTAAAAATTATTAAAATGTATTCGGTTAAATGATATACGAGAAATATGTACGATATTTTTGTTTTTTCTTTTTTTAAACTGGGATTTAATTTTACGAGTGAATTTATGAACACGAAAAAAAAAAAATAAATAAATATAATGTAAAATCAATAAAATTTTTCAATTCTCGAATTCGTTATATACGTGGAAAACAAAATGTAATATTGGAATAATGCATTTTTAATTTCTTGTTTTTTTTTTTTTTTCTTTTTTTTTGTACCGCAGCGTCATTAGGAAGAAATCGAAATGCATCAGTTTTTCTTCTTTCTTTTTTTTTTTTTTATTTTTTTTGTATCGCTGCCTATATATCGCGTTACGTTTATTGCGTTAACAATATTTTTGTTTTTATAAATATTATATACACACACACACACACACACACATATATATATATATATGACGATTCATATTAGTATAATTTTTTGTAACATATAAATCAATGTAAACGCGATGTACGTGAATTTTTTTTTCCCTCGTCTTTTTTTTTCGTCGTCCTCCCCCCTTCCCTTTTTCGTAAAACTCCAATAAATTTTTTATTAACGCGCTACTAGTTGCCTATCTGTGTTCCGTCCATGACACAAATATTTTATAAAAGATAACAGAGCCAGATTAAATATCTCAATGAGCTTATTGGTCATGTATAGAAATTAAATACAACATAAGTATAACGTTGATAATAAATTTATTACAAAAATAAAATATGCAATTTTGTATACCTAATGTCTCTTTTTACACGCGCTCATGCACACATTTCTCTGCAAAAACAAAAACAAAAAAAAAATAAATTATACATAAAACTTCAATCCGGCTTATGCAATTTTTTGTTTAATAAAAAAAAAAAAAAACCGGTCACGCTCGAGATGTTTGAAAGAAAGAAAGAGAAAAGAAAACAAGAAAGAAAAAAAAATAAATAAACGAAACGAGGAAAAGAAAAAGAAACAAACAAAATCAAATCGTTTATCCATATAAAAAAAAAAAAAAAAAAAAAAAAAGAAAAAAAGGAAAAAAAAATGCCCCTTACATCCCCACATCTCGTACTCGTGGTATATTAATTAAATATACATAATCGATTTGCGAAGCCGTGTTAAATTCTTATAAACCAAACGAAAATTACTTTCCCATGTGTACGTATGCACGTAAGGAACGGGTATTTGTGCGTTCTTAAATCGTTTATGGTTGTCATTGCGTAGCGAAACGCGAAAGAAATTGGCTCTCTTTATCGAGGTATGTTGTAAGAGAAGAAAAAAGAGAAAAAAAGGAAAAAGAAGAAAAAGGTGAGGAAAATAAAAGAAAAGAAAAGAGAAAAAAAAAGTACACACATACGCAAGCACACACGCACTCGCGCGCGCGCACGAAGCAAAGAGAAAATCGTGACACTTGCGTTCCCATTATATTCATGCATTTAAAGCGGTAACAAACAATGTATATAATAATTTATGCGAATTGCTCAACTATCCGACATCCATCAACCTAACCTGATCCGATCCGATCCGATCCGATCCGATCCGATCCGATCACTTGGCAACGCGATCGTGAATATAAATTCAAAAAAAAAAAAAAAAAGAAAAAATAAACGAAAATGAAAAATAATTTACTTAAAAAAAGAAAGAAAGAAAATGTCAAATTATATTACAACTCGAAAGAAAATTTCGACGAAGTAATTTTGTTTTAATATCACATCGTACGTACAATAGTAACGTTTCAAAACAAACGTACATATGTATTACTCGTCGTAACAAGGCAAACTACGTTGAATGAACAATTATATTGAGACAATCATCGTTTAACGTCTTTTTACAGGGAAATAATCTTAAATTATCTTGTTAAGGTAATCGTCACATACGTATGTGTATCTCCTATGCGTATCTTCATCTTTGCAAGCGTCTACCTACTACGAGCATAATATTACACATTATTCTTCTTGATCTCCTCCAATAACTCTGTTCTTTTTTTTTTTAATTCTTTTTTTTTTCTTTCCTACGATGTTCCGTCGAAAGGTATCTAAGCCTTACGAAAATTTCTTTTCTATCCCTCGATCGATGATTAAGGATCGATTTTTGTAAACTCATCGAATACGAGTTCAATTCGGTTCGTAATATTCACGAGTCAGTTGGGCTTCCTGTTTCTTCTTCGATCTGAAGAATAAGAATAAGAAGAAGAAGAAGAAAAAATAAATATTCAAGTTTTTGTAGCGTCTCGAAAAAGTCTAATCGATTTTTTAATAACGATCGATAACTTTCGAACCGTCCTGTAGAAAGTACAAGCAAATGGATTCGAAGCTTGTATTTATATCCGGGTTTTTGTTTTCTTTTAATTTTTTTTTTTCTTTTTTTGTGAATTACCGACGTAAATAAAGGAGTACCGTCGAAGTTGTCTTTTAATGTTATTTTTCAATCAGGTTTTATTATAATAAGGATGACAGCCATGACACAAAACTGATCGTAATCGTTTTAACATTAGAAAATTATCAATGCATTTTAACTTCAATTATCTGTAAACGATCTACAGAGAGAGAGAGAGAGAGAGAGAGAGAGAGAGAGAGAGAGAGAGAGAGTAACCAGTCTTAACGCTACTCGTTGTAATCTAACGGAAGTACATTAAATATATGTTAACAATACGCATGTAAATCGCAATATGTTAATTGACTTAACGGGACGTTATTATATGTTAAGGTTGAAGGGCACTTCTTAAGTACGCGTATTGTTAATTTTATATGATGAAACTTAATTTAATATCAATTTTAAATAATATATATGTGTATATATATATATATATATATATATATATATATTTTTTTTTTTTCCTTGGCTTTATAAAGTAAGACAAATCTCTTGGTTCTTATATATACAAAAAAAAAAAAGAGAGAAAAGAAAAAAATTTTAATTTCATGTATTATTCCAAGTGTTCAACGCGAGACTACTCATTTAATATTTCGATCTTTGCAAACATACAAAATCTTTTGTCCTTCTTCTTCTTTTTCTTCTTCTTCTTCTTTTGGGGTTTTTGTATCTTTAAAAATTATAATAGCATTTTTTTTCTAGACACATTGTTTCTTTTATTTCTTTACGATTCAAAACATCAACTTGTTTAGTCAGTCACTTTATAATCCCCTCACACACATACACGCGCGCGCGCGCGCGTATACCTTCATCTCCACCTCTCTCCTCCAAAAAAAAGGAAAAAAAAAAAAATAGAAAAAATATGTTAGACAGAGACATTGAAGAATAGATTTAGCGCGATATCGTTATTTCTTTCTTTTTTTTTTAAATCTTGTATGCCAGTGAGAGCGTGGGTGTTCGAAAGATAAAATAGAAACGTGTCTCGAGACACAGAACAGGTATATAGTTAGAGAGTATTATATCGTGAAGATTTAAAATTCCAAAAACCTGTTACACTCCCGTCCAACTTTCGGATTTATTCGACGAAAATGGTTGGAAGGGCGCCATTCTGGATAGTAATGACCCTTTTAATAGCACGCGACTATGGACAAGGACGTTGAGTTTTGCAGATATTTGTAAATACAATGGATATATTTCAAGGACAATGATTATTGTTATGACGATGACGATGATAACTTAACGTTCCATAATATCAATTATTTAATTATCGAGATTGACTTATTAGCCTAATCGCGAGATAACTATTTGATTTGATTCATTAGAAGATAAATTTCTTTTTATTTGTTACAAGCTCTTTCTTAGCTTCTTTTTGTGATTAATTTATTAATATATATATATATATATATATATATATATATATATATATAAATCGCGCGCACGTGTGTGTGTGATTTTGTTCTAATTGTTCGTCGTTATAATCGTTGAAAATATTTCAGTATAATAACGACACACCCCGATAGCATAATCATCATCGTACAGTCGGTGAAAGGTATTAGCCAAGAGCGAAATAGAAATTTATAAAAGTATGGAGAGAGAGAGAGAGAGAGAGAGAGAGAGAGAGAGAGAGAGAGAGAGAGAGAGAGAGAGAGAGAGAGAATAAATAATACATCGGGTGGAACGAAAGTTTTTCGCTAATTTTTGAATATTAATTTTATTCAATTTCGAGACGTTTTTTCAAGCCTGTAGTTGGACTTTTGGTTCAACAGTCTTTCAAGAAAAAGAAAAGAAAATAATTAGCCAAAAAAAAAAAAATGTCTCGAGTACGGAACGATCGATTTTTAATATCACTCGAGAACTCTCGATCTATCTATCGCAATAATTGAAAGCCGATCGATCGTTTTCTTTTTATTTTTTTTTTATTTTTCTTTTTAAACAAACAGAATGCTTCGATTTTCCGTAATTTATATTAATAAAAAGGAAAAACAGAGAGAAAGAAAAGAAGAAAAGGACAAAAAAAAATGTAAAGAGACAAGACAATGGTGATAATGAAAGTATGTATAAATTAAAAGTATGCGCGCACGAAGTACATACATATGTATGTAGCAAAAACTATGAAAAAAGAAGAAGAGGAAGAAGAAGAAGGAAGAAGAGTTAAGACGATAATTTATTTATAAGAATTTTCATCGTCGTTCAAACACTTATGATAGTAATACGAAACGTATCTCATATCAAAGATAACACTCGACTTATGAATAAATATCGATATGTATAAGTATAAAAAAGATTCAATCGCTTCGACAATATTTATACAGACAATGAATATCGCATATAGTAAGAACAATCTTATTTCATATAACTCGATGATTGGTTACACCGTGTATATATACATATATATATATATATATATATATATATATATATATACGTACCATTATCGTACACGTTTTATTATTTCCGATTGAGATGAAAGAAAAGAATTCGTTTTTATCATACAAATACTCTCCATTATATTCGTTTAAAAAAAAAGAAAAAAGAGAGAGAGAGAGAGAGAGAAATAAAGAAATAAAAAAATCAAATAACAATCCTCGCTTTTGTCACAGCAAAAAGATAGAAAACAATTTTCCTCCCTGTATTTATAAACGCAAAAAATTCTTTTCTTTGAGCTTATTGACGTGAGGGGGAGGGGGAGGAAGGGGGGGAGAAAGAAAAGAAGAAAGAAAAAATCATCTCGTCTCTTAAAAAAAAAAAAAATAAAATTAAAAAAAAAATTAAAGAAAATTCTCTCTCCTTCGTATCGATTATATCCCTCCTCCTCCTCCTCATCCTCCCTCTCTTCCTCCTCCTTCTCTTCTTTATATTTGTTTATTTCGCATATCTTCTTATCCCACCATATGAATTCCTGCATTACCACTTCTTTTTTCTTTCCTTTTTTTTTCATTTTTTTTCTCTTTTTTCCTTTTCGTTTTTTTTTCTTTTTTTTTTTTTTTCTTTTTTATTTCTCCGCTCATTTTGTCGTCAAGCAACGAATTCTTAAGGAGTAGTACTCGCCAAGCAATCGTACGAACCGGTCGTGCTCTCTCTCTACGTGGCAAGTTAGCCTCCGGGCAGTGAGAGAGAGAGAAAGAGAGAGAGAGAGAAAGATCTCTATCGAAAATCATGATGGGTGATACGTGAATACATTTTCAACTGGGTCTATATATATATATATACATATATACATATATATTATTTATATATATATATACATATAGATTATTTATATATATATATATATATATATATATATATATATATATATATAAACGTTTGTTGTATCCGTAAAATACATTATAAATCTGTCGTCGTTCGATTAATTATCGACAATTTCTTACGATATTTTATCGACTCGCTTATTCAATTCGTTCGATAGCCGCGATTCCTTCGAAAAACGATGTAGAACGGAAGAAGAAGAAAAAAAAAGAGAGAGAGAGAAAGTAATTCATCACACAGATAATCTCGTAGATAACGTGTGGCACCTATCTCGATATCGTTATTAACGTGATCTTTTCGAAAATTCGACTCGGAATAAAGTCAAGGACGCGAGATTTCTTTTTTCCTTTTTTTTTCGTTGGTTGGTTGGTTGGTTGGTTGGTTGGTTGGATGATTGGTTGGTTTGGTTTTTTCTTTTTTGTTTTTTGATTTCTGGTTTGGATTTCGGCGAATGGGTGATATGGAAATTTGCATTTCGTAAGAGATTGCGATATATATATAACGTTAGAATAATTTATTCTTACTTATTTACTTAACGAACGACCGAGAGAAAATTTTACGTTACTCCGAGGCCTTCAAACGGTCATCGAAAAAGCATTCCTCGAGAACACGAACGATCGAACGAACGAACGAACGAAAAGATAAATAAATTTAAAAAACCAAAAAAAGAAAAAGAGACAAAAACAAAAAAAAAGATCAGGTACCCTTTGGCAGGTTACCAATAAAGAGAAAGCGAGATACTTTCATCGTGTTTTTTAAACGAGAGAAAGTCAATTCTTCTTTGTAAATCCGTCGATTTTGATTTGAAATTTAGCACGAACGAATATATATATATATATATATATATATATATATATATATATATATATATACTCGTAACGGTTCGTTAAAAATTATCTCAAAACCAATCCGATAACTTGTTACAAATTAAATATTGCATATTCCGGACGTGAGGAGGAGGAGGAGGAGGAGGAGAAGGAGGAGGAGGAGGAGGTGGTGGAGGAGAAGTTGGTAGAGGAGACGCGAGTGGTCCACGCGAGTCTGTTCGATGATAGTTCTCATCATCGAGGTTGATCCTTGAAACTGCATCATCTCGATTCACATCGATTCGTCGTGGGTGAATAAATTTTCCCTATCCTATTCTTTTCTTTCTTTTTTTCCTTCCATTGGAAAAGTTCAAGAGGAGAAAGCCAAAGTAAGCCTTTGTAAACCATCTCCACCGATGGACACTGTACTTGCTGGCTGATCGTATATATGACCCTGTCCCGTTAGTGGTTAAGCCCGTGAAGTTCACGGCCAAAAACACATGGGGTCGCTGAGTCCTGCAGTTGCTGAATCCAAGCGATAACGTCCTAAGTTCTATATATAGAACGCATATACCTCCCCCTCCACCTTCCCCCCTCCCTCCCTTCCCCCTCTCTCTTTCAACACACACTTACACACACATACACATTCTCGATCTCTCTTCTCTCTTTCACACACACACACACACATTCCTTCTCTCTCTCTCTCTCCCTCTTTCTCTCTGTACAATCCTTTCTCTCTCTCTCTCTCTCTCTCTCTCTCTCTCTTTCTCTCTACCATCGCAATGCTTATAACGCAGAAACGATATAAGTCACTCGGCCGAGCGACACCGGTAGTCGCGTGTGTGGTGCAATGACGAGAGCGTTCTCGTTAAAACGATCTTAAACGACTTTGGGACGTGACGTGGATAGACTAAGAAAACGAGAGAGAGAGAGAGAGAGAGAGAGAGAGAGAGAAATGATTGAGATGTTCCGTGGTGGAGATCAAGACGAAAGATAAGTACGTAGTGTGGCCCCGAGTTACGTTCACGTCTAAAGCCAGCCTCTATCCTATAATCCTACTCTCGCGTCTTTGAAGAAGCCGTGGATAGAATTTTGTTAAGTGTTTAGGAAAAAGGATTTTCCGTTATGAAAAAAATGAGTTTCGGTGAAATCGAAGAAACGAAGATGGACAGCCTAAAGCCACCGAGTTCGATAAACAACAACAACAACAACAACAACAGCAACAGCAACAGCAACAGCAACAGTAATAATAATAATAATAATAATAATAATAACAACAACAACAACAACAACGAAGGAAGACGAAGACTCTATTCCATGTCTTGCCTGAACGATCGTCCCAACGGGGAAGATCCATTGTCCGTGAGACTTGCTTCGACTTATAGGTCAGCAAGATACGTACACCTAAACGATCATCGTCCCGAACAACGACGTATAGTCGTAATCGAGGAGGACTCAACGACGTCGAATACAACGAAGAAACACGAGGAGATAGACGCGGGCGAGCCACCGCCCGCCGACGAATCCCTTTTCTTCGATAATTTGGAAGCACTGAGGAACGCATTGCGCGTGGACGGTAGCAACATAAGGTCGGTATTTTGGTCTATACTCGGGGTCGCGGAGATCAAACTTTTATTGGAAATGGAGAAGAACGGTATCGTCCCATCGGAGATCTCGTCGAACGAACATCTGAAGAATCTATCGTACGTATGGGCGTGCCATCGAGGGCTATCCAATATTTTACCAAAACTCGAGGAATTGGGTGCCGACATTAATTACGTCGAACCTTGTACCGGGATGAACGCGATACTAACGGCGTCGTTGAGCGGTAACGTCTCCTGTTTGGAACACCTTATCGAAAAGGGCGTCGACGTTAATTGCGAAAATCCAACGAATCATTACACGTCCCTTCACTTCGCGGCCTCGGGAAAGTCGAGAGAAACGACCGTTCTATTGTTGGACAACGGCGCCAAGTTGAACGCCGCTTCCGCTTACGGGGAAATAGTCGAACCGGTACTTCACTGCGCCATACGGGCGAGAGCATTGGACGTGGCTAAGGTACTCTTGGAACGGGGCGCAAGCGTTGTCGAAAAGAATCATCTCGGTGAGACGCCGCTTCACGTGGCATGTTTCGTTCAATCGATACCGTGCGTCGAGCTATTGTTAAATGTACCTGGTGGTAACGTTAATGCCGTAGATCGTACGCACAGGACGCCGTTGCATTTTGCCGTTATGAGTACGGATTCGTCGGCGGTTTTGATCGAACTGTTGTTGAAGCACGGCGCCCTGGTCAATGCCGCGGATCGAACGGGCTTCACGCCCCTTCATATAGCCGCACTGAACGAACAGTCCCATTGCGTCGATACATTGATTTGGGCCGGTGCCGACGTAAGTGCTACAACCAGCGCCGGCCTATCGGCTTTGAACATAATATTGAGAAAGATACCCGAATCCCTCCAGGTATTTCGCGAAAGGCTAGACGCCTCTATCAGGCTAAGGCGTCCCGTACCCCATAACAGAGAATTCGAAATGAGATTGCACTTTGACCTATTGTTTCCCAGCAACAATCAATGCGAAACCAGTTTCATCAATACCTTCGTACAGGAACGACGCAAGGATCTTCTGTCTCATCCTTTGGTAATGGCCTTCCTTCATCTCAAATGGGAAAAGATAAGGAAGTTTTATTTGATGAGAATCTTCCTATATGCCATGACGGTTATCTGTATGACCACTTATGTACTAACGGCACTCGCATACAAATGTTACAATCACGACGATTATCCAAGTTCGAAGATTTGCAACAGCAAAAGAATATCGGGCTTTCTATTCAGAAAGCCTGTCATAGAAATCGAATGGTACCTGTGTCTCGTATTAACCTGCGTCACCATACCAAGAAAGATATTTGGCTTTATGGTTTACAAATCGTTGAAACAATATTTCTCGAACATCGATAACGTCCTCGACGGTATAGTGATAGTTAGCGTTTTCGTAACGTCATTCGTTTACACGGGCAAGACGTACGATTGGCAGAATTATGTCGGTGCATTCGCAATACTTTGCGCCTGGACGAATCTAATGCTTATGGTCGGACAATTGCCAGCTTTCGGTACATACGTCGCCATGTTCACCCACATACAATTTGAATTTGCCAAACTATTATTGGCTTATTCCGGATTGCTGATAGGATTCACCATAAGCTTTTGCGTTATTTTCGTTGGCGAGCCGGCCTTCGGTAATCCCTTTACCGGGCTCATCAAGGTATTGGCAATGATGGCCGGCGAATTGGACTTCGAGGGTCTTATCAATCAAGCGGATCAAGTTGCCGACGGTCCATTCGTCATTTATCATCCGTTATCCGTCTGTTCGCAAATCCTCTTCACGCTCTTCATCGTTTTCGTAACGGTCATATTGATGAACCTATTGGTCGGTATAGCCGTACACGATATCAATGGTTTGAGGAATCATGCGGGACTTACGAAGCTCGTACGTCAAACCAAATTAATTCTGTTTACCGAAATGGTACTCCACAATGCTTCAATACCGTATACATTTAGAAAATGGATGACCGATCATAAGATAGACGTTGAAAATCGCAAACACGTTCTCGTCGTTAAACCGTTGAACCCATTGGAGAAACGATTGCCCAAGGATATTTTAAAGGCCGCTTACGAGATCGCGCAAAAGAACATGCCGTATATAAACGACGACAATATCAGTCTAAGCGACCACGTAACTTGGATGAAGCAACAAAGCGAAGAATCCTCCGAGTCCGGTCTTAGATTGGCCGTCGAAGAATTATCAGCGAGATTGAATGCTAACGAGGAAACTATAAAGTCTCTCAAAGCTCAATTGTTACATACTAATGTTATATTGGAGGATATTGTTAATCGTTTGGCGAAGGACAAGAGTATATGAGTTGGGCAAAGTGTACGTGAACGTGAACACACAATTACATCTATATAAATGGATATATATACATTATATATATATATATATATATATATATATATATATATATATATATATGGATTATTGTCACACCTATTTGCCTTTTATCGATAGAAAAGAAACAAACAGACAGACAAACAAACAAACAAACAAAACTCACTTAATGTATTATAAAGACTGACATATAAAGGGACCACATATCTCAAGATGATTGATTTGATAGAATTTATAAATTGATGAAAATGTAATTTTTCATTTCTTTCGCCAGGAAAATCTGTTCGGATAATCTGTTACGATGACGTTTCTTGCGAACAAATATTATAACGGTTAGGTATAAATGTTAGTAGCTATATGTATATTTTGTGTGTATGTGTGTGTGTATGTTATATTTAAGATTTGATTTTCATCGGATAATAATAGATTCTTTCGTATAACATACCTCGTCTCTCGTTAATTCAAATTTACAAATATATTTTTAAACGAAATTAATCATATACTTTGCAGATAATATTTCCATTAATTTTTACGAATATGATTGAGAAAGTTGACATCGAGGCCACTGTTGAAAATGGAGGACCTACTGGACAGTCAGGCGCTATTAGGTGGGGCATTTCGTGGGGTCTCCGTAGTTTCGTTACTCCTGATGTTATAAATGATATGAAAATTGGTGAGAACAAGAAAAAACGTAGACTTATCATTATATATTTACATATTATAATTTTTAATTTGATATGCGAGATAATAAATAATTTTGAAATTATTTAGCTGGATTACTGACGAGAGATTGGAGGAGACGAGAGAGAAAAAAGTTTGGCCAAGAAGGAGCAAGAAGGAAATTTACGTGGAAAAAACGTTAATCCTCGAAATATCTTTCGTTTCGTTTAAATTAAAAAAAAAAAAATAAAAATAAAACAATTATACATGTATATCTCTCATATATAGAATAATATATTTAAAAATAAATTTCTTTTACCTTAAAATTAATCCTTGCCAAATATCGCATGCATTTTATTCGTTTCATTGTATAGAACAATTGGCACATATATCCGTCAAACGAGGACATTTATAAATGTTAGAAGAGTAAAAAGAAAAACTTCCAATCCCTTTTCACGACGATCATAATATATTTGATAGCTTAAGTATTAAAAGCTTAATTACATTTTTTTTAAAGGTGTTATACCGAGCAATTTCATCCCCTCTGCGAGAACATTTCTTGCCACGTGGAACATGAGTAATCTTTGATCGCCAATATCTGCCGTTTCCCCTTTAACTTTCAATGTTTTTAAAGCTTTGTTGATAGTGTGGCTGAATAAAATAAATATTTATAAATATACATAGTTACAAAGCGTCATTATATAATTATTATGTTGTACGGACTGACCTCAATCGAAAAAGATAAGTGACTAAAATGCGTGGTTCTAAATTTTGATAAGATCTTAAAACTGTATTTTCGAAATTACTAATTACGCATATCAAGTCGTCGACTATTGGCTCTTTCAAAACTAACGGATAACATTCGGTTGGAAGAGTGGCCCCAGAATTTTCTTCTAAATTAAAAAGACGACAATGGACGTACTGGAGTCTTGTACCGGTGTCTCCTTCTATCTGATATTGAAGCGCAAATGTATTCTCATAAATTGTTACATTGCCGCACATTTTAATGAGATCAAAAATTATATGAAAAAGAAAGAAAAAAAAGAGAAAGTCTCACATCGAATGCGGCATTCCAATCAAACTTATAATCTCGCTCTCTCCTTCGTCTTAAATCGTTAACTATCACAGCAGAAATACCCAATATATCGGAACTATTGTCGGAAATGTCCAAAGAAACCTTAGTCGCTAAAATATATAAACGGCACTTTACAATTTCTTTCAAACAATGAAGCTTTTTTTCTGTAAGTGACAGACCGTGTGAAAATTAACTTACTGGGAGATTGAATTTGTTTTCCTCTCATCACTTCTCTTATCTCATTTAAAATATCCTCTAAAAATATAGCTGTACCTTTTCTAGTACTCATACCAAGTATTCGTCCATACCTTATATGCTTTAATCTCTCTGCCCAAGACATGTTCATTTTATGTAATATTTCTATTAGATTTGTAAAATGTTTACTTTGCGTTTGGTCAACAACATAATACATCAAATCAAATTTATACTTTTTATACCTGTCAATGGCCGCTCCCACATCTCTCGTTAGATAGAGCGACGTTCCATCACTCTTAATAATAGGTATAACTTTTTCTGAATTCAAACTTATCACTTTCCTATTTTCTTCGTCGTACGTCAATAAATTCATATTTTCCATTAATGAAATTGTTTCCTTTATATTCGCTAATCTGTACATAGATTCCCAATGGTATTCATCAAAAGTAATACCTATTCTATCATAAGTTCTTTTTAATTCCTCTGTTGTACATTTTCTAAATAGTTCCCATTCTTTATACGCAATACTTTCTCCGGTTTCTAATTGTCTAAAGATTTCTCTAGCCTTATCTCCAATAGCAGAATCATTTTCCATCGATTTATTGGCAAGTACATAAGCGTTATACAAACTTTTAATAGCGTCATTTTGCATTTTCTTACTGTCAAGATTGGACATATCTATGCCAATCTGAATTAAGCCATATTGAGTACCCCAATCACCCAAATAATTTATTCTCTTAACGTTATTACCCAAATAACTATTTATATTGGCGACATAGTTTCCTATAATTGTCGAACGCAAATGTCCTAAATGAAATGGCTTTGCAATATTTGGCGAACTAAATTCGACTATTACATTTTTATTGTCGTTGACAAGTATCTGAGGAACAATTTTATGACAGTTGCCTTCAAGAAATCGCTTAATGTAATCTTCTCTAAATACATTAAAAGATAATGCGTCCTCTTCAACAGTAATATCACTTAAATCTGATTTTATATCAGAGTTTAATATAGCTTTTATGTTATTTCTTAAATCATACTGTTTCGTTTGTAAAGGTAGTATAAAAGAAAATACTCCCGATTGTCTTGGCTTCATGTCTAAATAAGAAATTATATTACTCGCATCCTCTACATTTTCTATAAATCTTGCAATCTAGAAATTAATACGATTTTATAAATATTTCTTTTATTCTTTCAAAAGCCGGTATCCTAACCTTCGAATGTTTGTAATATTTATACAAAAATATTTTATACCTTCCTGTACAATACGTGTCTTACGTTAGTAGCCATTATAATACGTTATAACAATAAATAACAATTAATTGTTAATTAATATTTGTTCGTATATATAAAAATACTTTTATTTGTATAAATACACAAATGTTAACTTAGGCTGAAATTTGGTTAGAGTATACGATCTATCCTTGTGGTAGATGATGTTAGCATCGCTGGTACGAGCCAATCCGATGAAAGCATTCTGTTTCTTAAATACAACCAATCAGAATTAAGATTACACGTACGCGGCAAATACTAGCTCTTATGAAATTTCGATATTGGTAGTGTTGCATCGTTACGGTTTGTTTGTTTGATGTCTTCCATTTTCGTCGATACGCGTTCTTCTTGTATGCACGTATTATTTTAATAAAAACGAATCCGCATGTATTTTATATTTAAATAACGTAGGATGAGATCATTGAAAAAAAAATATTAAATTTTTATGAAGTAAAAAATATACTACTTCTTTTTGTTTTCTTTTTCTTTTAAAATAATGCAACACATAATATTGTAATTAGATAATTGATCTTTAATGCACAGTAACAAATTTTAAAGCAAAGACATGATTTTGTGATATGGCCGAGTTGCATATTATCGGTCAAATTGCTTCAGCCAAAAATTTCAAAGAATCTCAACTTTTCTGTAAATGGAGCTTTCATGCTGGTAAAGAATAATCATTTACCTGTAATCATTATTTTTTTCTCTACATAATAATTTACTATAAACGCAATAAAATAATTACCATTTTTAATGAAATTATCTTGACAATGTAATAGGAAATGGTTGGAAAGTTATAGAAGGAAGTGAAGAAGGACAAACCCAAGAGAGTTGCGATGTATATACCAATGAACCAATTTGGGATCATCCTGTCGATATACATTATACCACGCAAACATTACATAATTCTCCAAAATTGCTTCTACAAATATTTTCTAGAGACAATTATGGGAGGGTATTATTCAATTCTTACGGCGTTTGTAACATACCCTTATCTCCTGGATCTCACTGCTTGAATTGCCATACATGGAAACCGATAGGTCGGTATAATATTTTTTTTTAAAGTTGCTATATAAATATTATCTATTTGTTTATATTTGTTTTCCTTCGATACAGGTGATTGGAAGGATAGATTAAGAGACAAATTTTTAGGAGTGGTTTTACAATTGAAATCTCCAAACGTTTTAGTCAACACGATAGATAGATTTGAGTTACTTACGGAAAGTATGGGTACTATACAAATCGATCTGCATATACTTGTCAGAAATTTTGACAAATTTGGATGTCATTTATGAAGACAATATTAAATATTGCAGAAAGATAGAGCTATATGATCTCATAAAATATATGATAATTTTTATAACATAAAAAAAAAAATGCTAAGAATATTTCTATTACTACACTTTACTTTTTTATCTAACAAATTAGTCTCTCCAGAGAGAATAGAAGACATAATAACGTGTTTGAAGGGAACAGAGTGCGATGAATTTGCAGATACTGATAATTATACGGAGACAAACGAGGAAGGTAGTCTTTTGTCGAACAATTTTCAGAATTTTACAGTTACAAATTTTTCTGAATCTACTTCAAGCATTAATTTGATTAATACAACGCAAAATCCACAATCCGAAATAACGACTACTGCACCATCAATCATAATGCATAAGTTTGATCCAGAAATAGAAAATGAGAGTATATATAAAAAACAGTCGGACATATGTGAATGCGATTTAACCGTAATTATAATATATTTCTATAATTTATTTTACATCTAGTGCGCTACATTGAAGTAGAATAATTTATTGTTTTATTCGTATAAACAGGTGGCATCATGCGACATCAATTGCTGCTGTGATATGGACTGCAAAGATCATCATTTAAAAGTATTCACTCATTGTAAAGATTATCATGCGGAATTGTATGATAGTCGTTACTGTTACAGTAGAAACTTTATTGAGAGAAATAATACTCCATTTATTCTGGAAAAGTTAGCTAATAATTTGTTCTGCATCCTTTACGACAATCTTCCACCTGTATACAGTGTCAATAATAATTTAGTAAGTTTATTATTATCGCATAAAAATTAAAATTATTTTATTACACAAATCATCGTTTAATTTATATATCTTTTTGTCAAAAGGTTATTAATAATCAAAAAGATTTATGGAAAGAGATAAACAAAGACAAACCAAAATGGAAGTTCGAATATCACCAAAGTATATTTACGTATAATATCACTAGTATTTATAAAGAAGGGGATCTTGTATGGAAATTACAAAATAATTATATAAAACCTTTAGGTATTATTATAAACTATTATAAACAATTATACGGATATAAACTGACATTTAGGATTATTTATCTTTTTGTGTGTGATTTCAGAATTATTACAAACAGGCTTTACAGGGAAATGTTCTTTTAAGAAGACAATTAGATATCTTCATAAGTGGAAAGATTCTTGTATGCAAGTTGAGTTAGCCGACACAAACGCTTTCTTGTTCCCTTCAACGTATAATAATTTTACGATTATTAAGTCTTTGCATTTGTTTAATCAAACTTACACTCTTTCGTCTGATCAAGTATGGATTTATAAGTGATACAATACAATTTATATAAATTTTCTAGTAAGTTAAGAAAATTGTATATCAATTGTATTTTTTTTTTCTTTCATTTTTTAGAGCTGTCCAAGGAACGTATGTTTATCTCCGATCAGTCATTATTGTAGGAACTCTTGGAATACATGCAATGACACAGAAATATTGGGTTCTTGCGCAAAGGGAGTTTGTCAGGATATTATCAAAGGAGTAAAATATCTAATAAGCCATAATGGTACTTTTGGCATAGATTCTATTAATATACATTTTCTAATGGGTAATGTTTCTCAACAATACTATCAAACCTTCGAGGTAAGTTACGAATGGAACGATCAGAATGAAAAAACAATATTTGATCGTAGCGGTAATCCTGGGTACATTCGTGGGAAACCTTTAATCATTGGAACCATAAAGACAAATAAGAGTAATAACATAGAATTTCGTTATATCGACTTTAACAAAACTAAAAGTTTTCTAACTTTGCCATTAGGAGAACAAAATCGCGAATGTAGTCAAATTAATAGACATATAGTAGCGTTCGGAGAAGACATCAAAGCTAAATGTTCTCTGACATTAAATACAACTAATTTTACGACGACAACTTGCATAGAATTACATAACAAAACATTAAGATTCTTAATGGAAGATACTTTGGTTAACGTGACGCAAACAGATCGATACCCTATACATATCTCAAAATTAGGTAATTTTACAAACAACGATACTACCGCTTGGATAAAAATCTTACTTGACAGATTACCTCAGCACGTAATAACTGGTCAAATATTTAATGGCTGGATTCGATGTTCCGGATTAGTAACTTCTATGAAATATGATATATTATATTCCGTATTGTCTAAACCGGAGAATTTAACAAATTACGAGATATTAGGCGTGGGGGTTACGTTTGCCGAAGAGAGAGATTTATCTTGGCCAAAATGCATGATCAAAAATTGTACGGACGTCCTTAAAATCGATATTACCAGTTTTGTAACCTTTCATGATATATCAAAGCCGTCACGATATTATTTCGCTGGTGGTCCTAATTTGGACTTGACATTACCCTACGACTTCTTTTATCCATTTCTAAACAACGGTGATGTAAGAATAAAACCGTCCATTAGTTTAATATACGTCGTAGTAGTAGTAGGTTTTTCACGTCGTTAATATAATGTTAAAAATAAGTGCACTGTGATGAACGTATTACTCGTTATTTATTTACACTTTGTATGCATCGTATATCTAATTAAACTTAACGTTATATTTTCTAAGCGCACCAAAAAGAGAGATTTGTAATGAACGATAACAAACTCGAACGGAAATAATGTATAACGAATATTTTTGGTATTTTCATTAAATACTACATTTATGCGTGATAACACTCGTCTTCGTAATGATTCTTCTTTTTCCAATCGTCATTTGCGTCGTATTTAATAATACCGTAACGTGTTTCGCGTTTATACCAACTCGAATATTATCCATATCCCATTCGATATAACATCGTATGTATAGTATAAAATAGAAAATATTTCACGAACAAGGTATATTACGAATCGACCAATAAGAGACAAGAGATTAGATCCATTCTTTTCGCGTTAGATTACGATTGGTTAAACTATTGGATAATTTTCATTTGCGCCCTCTGGCGTGGTAGCGTTTTAAATAATAAAAGCAGAAACTACGATACACTTGGGAGAGAGAGAGAGAGAGAGAAGAAGCGAACGTGCGTGTGAGAGAGAGAGAGAGCGAGAAAGAGTGACATAGAGGGAGTAAGGAGACAATACGATAGGCGCGCAAAGCAGTTGCGTAGTTATCGACCAATCAGAGTTTACGATCGATCCCACCTACCAATCTCGGTGCGGCCATTCCCTTCACTCGACCGTCAGTACGAACTCGGCAGCCTCGCGGTGCACTGTGGGAGAATTGGGTTGTGCTTCGGCTGGATACAAGATGGCTGACACTTGTTAGCCACCAGTGTATTTTTGTTCGATTCAATGTGCATTTAGAGTTTTTAAGAGGAAAAAAAAAAGAAAAAATAAATATATATATATATACACGTATGTATATATATATAGAAAGAGAGAGAGAGAGAGAAAAGAAAAGAAAAGAAGTAAGTGCCTTCGTAGAGAAAAGCGCGTACGCATTTACATATATACATATATGTATATATATATATACACATATACGTGTGTATATATATATATATACGGGATTTGGTAGGAGAGATTACGGATACGGACACGATCGTTAGAGAAACATTTCGAGACGCAGTATCCTTCTTAACGCCCATTTAAAAAAATATAATAATATATATATAATGCTCCGTCGAATGAGTTCGATCTTCTTAAGCACGAAATGTGCCGTGAAAGTGCAACCAATAAAATAATAATAATAATAATAACAATAATAAATAATAAATAATAATAATAAATTATTCGTCAGGGAATAACGTCGAATAATAATAAAAAAAAAAAAGTGCCAAGGTGAAGTGTTGATTATCGTGGACTACTCTAAGCAGCAGCAGGGTTTACGATCGAAGATTCTACAAGAGACGACGACAAGAAGAGAGTTTTCTTCCTCGTTGGTGTATATATCTTCGACTCCCGAGGGTCCGCCGCCTCTGCGTTGGGTGCCAGCAAACAAAAACGGATTATGTATGATATCTAACCAATTTCTTCTGAACACACACACGCACACACACATTTCTTTTTTTTTTTTTCAAAGTTTTTGACGTGAAAAATATCAACGTGACCATACACTGGGTGTCGCGTTATTAAGCGTCTGGAACGACATACCGTTCGAAAGTATACACACATTCTCTCTCTCTCTCTCTCTCTCTCTCTCTCTTTGTGTATGTGCGTGTACACGTCGTCGTCGTCGTCGTCGTCGTCGTCGTCGTCGTCGTCGTCGTCGTCGTCGTCGTGTATCTTCTTTTACTATGAGGCTTAATAGACTCTTCCGATTTCATGATATATCCTACTACACGCGAGAGTACACAGAGAGACTACGAACGTATTTCGTAAATGCATCGACAGAATGTAACGTCGATTGCGTCGTCGACGGCTTCGTTTGCGAGCTGCTGCTGCTGCTGTTGCTGTTGCTGCTGCTGCTGCTGCTGCTGCTGCTGCTACGGACGGCTCATATAATGGTCGACGTGGATAAATGTGAAAGAGAGAAAAGAATGAAAATGAAAATGAAAAGAGGCACTGTGTACGCTCTTTTTTTCTTTTCTTTTCTTTTCTTTTCTTTTTTTTTTCAAAACGTTATTAAAATATCCTCTTCTACTCCCCCCACCCCCACCCCGCTTCGTACGTACGTCTATTTTGCCGCTCTCAACGACAAAGATATAATATAACCTCCAAAAGTATCTTCGAATGATTTAATCTTACTTGCATGTAATATATTCGACGTTTTTTCCTACTCTTTCCTTTAATTTTTTTTTTCCTTTTTCTTTTTTTGATAACCGTTGAAACCTCTCTGTCTCTCTGTCTTTCTTTCTATCCTCAATAAATTCTACGAAAACATTGTCGTTGCGTCAAAGGCACAATATCGCAAAAAAAAAAGTATCTTCGAACGACGGATACGCGTTTAACATTCTTATTTATTCACCCGAGATACGTATGGTATGTACGTATGTACATAGAGAGAGAGAGAGAGAGAGAGAGAGAGAGAGAGAGAGAGAGAGAGATTCTTATTACGATTTTTCATAACATTAACCTCATATTATTAAAAAAATTATTCAAATTTAATTTTATCCTTGTACGCAGATATATAATATACGTTTTAATATATTTCATCTGTAAACGACAAAATCTTATATATCATATATATATATATATATATATATATATCATCGTAAGAATTTTTTATATCGTCTGGATACGAGCGAATTAATCGTATTTGTTTAATCACAAATTGTTGAACAAAAATGTCCTACGTAATCGTAAAAATCATGTACATATATATATATATATATATTGTGTGTGTGTGTGTGTGTGTATCGTATCTTTAAACGTAAATAACAGTCATGACAGACGTGAAATCCCTTTTTCATTGTGTGTTGTGCACTCCAGTTCGAAACCACACAGGGATATATATTTTAGCTTCGGTGTTGGACACCATCGTTCTCTCTCCTCGCCCGTCTAAAATAGGAAACGGCTTGAAGTTTTCTGCGTGAATTACACCTCGCCTAGTAAATTATTTTATAACGAGAATTCAATTTGTTCGTTAGTTCTTCTTTTTTCTCTCCTTTTTTTAATCGTTGATCCATCGAATAAATAAATATATATTTTCCGTAGCTAACAAGATATATATATATATATATATATATATATATATATATATATATATATATATATATATATATAGAAAAAGAGAGGTTAAGCGTACTTATTCGTCTAATTAGCGCGCATTTCATTAACGTTACCGAGGTATATATATATGTGTATGTATGTGTAACATAATCGACGATCGACATTAATGCATTAGAAAAAAAAAATATTCTTATTACGTATCCCGAATACGTCGTTAGAATTAACAATCGCAAATTTTAACATTCGTTCCGTATAGAATTGGAAGAGCAAGCCTTTTTTTTAACAAAAGTTAACCTAAAAAGAGAGTGCGCGTGTGATAAAGGAGAGCGTTCGATTTTAAAAAGTATTATCTTTGTGAATTTTTTGCCCAATCTCGCGTTAATACTTTTATTTAGAACGATAGGAAATTGTTAAAAAATATTCGTTCGATCCGTTTGTGATCGATAGAATTTTAGATCGATTTATCATTGATCATCGAGGGACATCGGACAATCGTTACTTTTTATTATTTTCGTCATTATATGCGCGTGATAGTAATAATAGTAGTAGTAATAGTAGTGGTAGTAAAATGATAATAATAATTCGTCTGTTTCTTTTTTGTACGTCGAAACAATAGGTAACGAAAATAACTAGCAATTCGATGGGTCAGATTGCTGTCATTCCCAACAAATTATTTATGATCAGGTCCGTCGTATTACCTTGGTTCTTTTCTTTTCTTTCCTTTCTTTCTTTTTTTTTTTTTTTTGTTGTAGTATCGTTAGGATAATGATCTTTATCTCGTAAATCATAAAGTCAACGATAGAGAAAGGAAAAGATCCTTTTTACACGTTAATATCCGAAAACATAACCTACAAAGGTGTTACGCTTTTAAATACCAGAAGACGATCGTTTACATTTAAAATGGAGTAATCACGTAAAATGCGTGCAAGAAAGAGAGAGAGAGAGAGAGAGCTTTCTTCCATTGTTCGTACAAAATTCTCGATCCATTGAAAGTTTATTTGTTTTGTCTAATATTAGATTCGAAAAGATCGATCGATCCTCTTTTTCTACGTACGTATGTACGTATTATATATATATTATATAGAAAAAAAACTATTTCTATTCTGATATAAGAAAAGCGTATTAATTCGAGCGTGAATATTAAAATAGTTTTCTTTTTTTTTTTTCTTTAACATCGTTTTATGCACTCGTCGGTTTTTTTCTTCTTCGTTAATTTCTTACTTATTAGCCGTATATTATAGCTCTCTCTCTCTCTCTCTCTCTCTCTCTCTCTCTCTCTCTCTTCTAGCTTTCAATCTTCGTTTAAATTATATACGTCATTCGGAACAGTTCGACTTGCTTACGTCATACCCCTCCATAGTGTGCATGTATATATATATATATATATATATATATATATATATATATATATATATATATATATATATAATATATACTTATTCGAAAGCTCGTTGATACTGTTTACATTCGAAGCTTGCCATGCCAGTATGTTACATACTATCATCATCCGAACATTACAGAAGTCAAACTTGTCTCACTTTCTCCCTCTCTCTTCCTCTCTTTCTCTTTCTCTCTCATTTATATCGCATCGATTTGAAAATTATTTACACACGATGGGCCACAAGTCCTTCATTGTCTCTAAAAGTGCTTAAACGATTTTTAAAAAAATCGATTATCATTCATCTTTTTTTTTTAACCTTGTAATTAGGTTATAAAAAGTCTTGTCGAAGCTGATGTTTATAGTTTTAATGATCTGGAAGAAAGAATCGTCTCGAAGAGTGATTTCGTAAAAAAAAAAAAAAAAAAACCGACAGAATTTTTGTTCCTTCTAGAATTTTTTGTTCTTTTTTTAGATTTTTTTCTTTCTTTTATATATATATATATAATTACAACTGGAACATATGCACGAGTAATGCATACATGCATGCGTTTGGATCGTTAGCTAACGGTCGTCACCGTTAACAAGCGCCATCTTGTCCCACGCGCCGAGTTATTCACACATCTCATTTTTCCTTCGTCTATCCTATTTAATACAATTAAAATATCGTCTTTGTTATAATGATAAAAAAAAAATAAATAAAAGAAGAGAAGAGAGAAGGAGGGAACAAAATAATAGTAAAAAGAGAAAGAATTGTAAACAAAAATTCTAAACGAATGTCCGATCTCTCGCATACCTCGTAAGATTCTTATTATTAATTAGAATAGATCGCCTCGGTTGTATTTCGATCATCATTGTCATTCAACTTGGGTAACATTTATGATTAAATCATTAAGAGAATGAATCATAATTTTTCATTCTGTCGGATGGTGAGGGAGTGAGGGAGAGAGGGACTCTTTATTAAGGATAACGATTAAGGAAAAGGACAATAAACTGACACCGGAGGACGAATACAAATTTTCGTTTCATTGATTAGTTTGCGTTCGATCGTGTTCCGAGGTTGGATCTAAATAACGGTAGTATAGCGTATTTATAATCATTGTTATTTGGACATACGTACACACGCACATGTATGAATAGAAGTGTGATTACAAATATTCGCGCACACACATATGTATATATATATAAGATATATATATAATGTACGTACACGCACGTATACATAGGTTATATTCATGCTACTGATCTCGAGCCTCTTGGGCCGCACCTCACACATACATTCTTACATATAATATATACATATATATATACACATATATATACTACCTTCTTGTACAATTAAATGAAAGGTAATCCGATGTTTGTTTCGACGATGTGAAAATGCGTGTGTGTGTGTGTGTGTGTGTGTTGTATATTTATATATACACGACACACGTAGACATACTCGAGAGAGGTATAACCTCTCTTCTTACGAACCGTGCTCGCAAACGCGTTCTTTACTCGTTCAATCTTGAGAACGAATCCCCATTTTATTACTTGCTCGGTCTTGACCTCGCTCACAAATCAATATTTTATTTTATTTTATTTTATTTTATTTTATTTTATTTTATTTTATTTACTTATTTATATATTTAAAAGTTTGTAATATAAAGGATCGCAAGTACATACATATTACGTTTCAAATATTTACACACACACACACACGTATATATATATATATTATATTATATTTATTTCTCTATAAAATCTCGAAACATTTAATTAATCGTAATCAGTTTGTATTGTTCGCCATTTTTTTCTTCCTTTTCTTATTTCTCTCTCTTTTTTTTTTATTTTTTTAACGATCGATGACGTCACATTCATCCTATTCGATTCTTTATCGTAACAGTAATGCCAACAATAAAATACCATTGTTTGCGTTTCTCTTCCGAGAATCTCGTTTCTAGTGGTCGTCCTTTCTTTCCTTCTTTGGCGGAAGATCGAAGTCCAGTGATAGAAAATGAGGTTAGAATTATTTTTTTTTCTCTCTTTTTTTTTACGATGAGTAATTTTTTTTTTTTTTTTTGAGGTGGGTCTTCCACGATTACATCACGTATCATTTCGTTTGCATATCATTCGTTCGTCATCCTGTAGATCTCCTGGATCGTATTGAAATATTTGTTAAATTTGTGACATATATTAGTCGTGCGATTATCATTAAAGGAGGTTAGGATTACGTTGAATCAGTAAGAACGCGATTCTTAAAAGGGACCGACGAACCTCTCGAACTAACGGAGTTTTCATACGTATCTATTATCTATTTATCACTTTAAATGATAATCGATGGATTTCTATTGGAATGATAGTTGTATTATTATGATTTAACAAGAGTAACCACAAGGAAGTATCGAGGTTAGAATTAGTTTTAATTAGAATGAACTTTAATACGATAAAGACATTTTGTATCTTTTATTGATTACTTAGTAGAATTGATAGATCGTTTTGAAATCGTACGATTTAGCAGTGGAACAAGGACAGAGTCATTTGTTCATATTCAAGGACTCAGGAAAGAGAGGGAGGGAGAGAGAGAGAGAAAGAGAGGAGACGTGTACGTACATACATATATACATATGCACTTATGTGTAGTATGTACCTTACGTATGTGTGAAGACGGAGACAGACATTTATCTTAAGAGAAGCGGAAAGTAGAATCGCATTTTCGTATATAAAGTTCCTTGAGTTTCGTCGAGAAGGTTAATAGATGCGGATGACTCGTAGCAAGTTTTTCTTATGCATACATACTCGTAAAGTTCTTCTCGTCGGTGTCATTCGAATGAATCCGTCGAGAAATATTTTATATTAATCAAATATACCTCTACGGGATTTTATTATTATTATTATTATTATTATTATTATTATTATTATTATTATTATTATTATTATTATTTATTTTTTTTTAACACGTTTTACAGATAATCGTATGAACGATCAGGCTTTATTGCGAAATTGATAAAATTGCGATTATAAAAGGATGGATGGATAGAGAGAGAGAAAGAGAGAGAGAGAGAGAGAGAGAGAGAGAGAGAGAAATAGATAGATAGATAGATAGATAGATAGATATCTTTCAATCGTGATTGTACATCGAATCAGACTTGTTAAACGTCGATTGAAAAGTCAATAAGTATCGTTTCAAGTCTATTTCATTATATATCCGCATGTTACGTATGTATGTAAGGATTTTCTACGCTTCGAGTTTGACTTGTGATTTATTAATTTCAAGTAATAAAGATCGTTGGAGTGTGTAGTACGGTACGACGGGTGGGGAGGGGGGAGGAGGAGGAGGAGGATGTGTCGGGAGGGGTCTCAAATGTCGTTAGATTGGCGAAAAAATTTTCTAGGCTTGTATTTTTACGTACTGAATAAAAACAAAAAAAAAGGAGAAACAAAAAAGATAAGGAATGAAAAGAAAAAGGGGAGATAATTAATGCGTAAAATCTCACGTAGAGAACTTTTCGTTTGTTAAATGTTAATTTTTGATCTGCCATATTCTTCTTCTTCGTTCTTTTTTCGATTCGTTCTTAATCATTTCTTTTATTTTTTACTTTGGTAGCATCATTGTTAAAAATTAATGTTTCTTTCTTTTTTTTCCTTAAAAAAAAAAGAAAAGAAAAGAAAAATAAAAAGAAAACTGTCACTGTATTTACTGTAGAATTTAATGTAACTGCATCGGTAACGTCGACGTTTCATGCGTCAGCTTTCTCGTTGCTGATATTTTTTTTTATTTTTTTTTTTATTTTTATTATAGGTTCAACAATTACGTTCGATACGTACGTAATATTAATTAAGAATATATATATATATATATATATACGAGGCCCTAATGCGTGATTATCCATATCGTGCGTTTTCTCTCTCTTCTTCTTTTTCTCGAAAAAAAAGAAGAAAAGAAAAAGATAAAGAAAAATTCTTCCCCCTTTAGTCCGATGTAAGTAATCGATTTGACCGTCGTCGTCGTCGTCGTCGTCGTCGTCGTCGTCGTCGTCGTCGTCGTCGATGTCTCGAAACTCGATCTATCGAAGTTTGAAACGATCGTATTCGGGTCACGTGCAACAATAGGCGACATGCAAAGAAAGAGTGTTGTGTGTTGTGATATCGAGGTTAGAGCTACGTGAAATGCCAAAGTGAGTTTAAGCGGATTCACACGGAATGTGCCACTGCTTTCCTTTTGGTACGCTTTTTTCAAAACTCGTTAGTACATAGTACCATGTGTATACGTACATACACATATATGTATATGTATATATATATATATATATATATATATATATATATATAATGTGTAGAAGAGAATTCCTAAGGTCACTTCTTTCTTCCTGCTCACGTAGTAACGTCGCTAGACTCTGCTAACGCATCGTTTTCCTTCCAATGAGCAAAATTGCAGAATGGATAATAGATAGTCCGTGGTTATTGGGTATGTACACGGAAAAAGAAAAGAGCGCAGATTTTTAATCTGATTTTTTTTTTTTTCTCTTTCGTTTTGTTTTCTTTTCTCCGGTCTGGAACAAAATTGACGTAATATGTAACTTTATATATCATAGTGACTCGTAATATGGTTATAAAGAAGAAATGTTATTATCTATAATGTACTGTAATTTTAGTTATATTATAATTCTATTCCCTAATATACATATATGTTTATATATATGTATATATATACATATATGTGTGTTACACTTGTACACGCTACGATATATTTTATAGGTTATACTGCAGTGTACTACTATAACCTGTTATTTTTTTCTCTCTATTTGTTAATAACTATATTATACTATAACAATTATATTTAATTTTCCAATACAGATAGAAAGAAAAAGGGGAATTGATTTTGTAGTTCACAAAAAAAAAATAAAGAATTCGATAACGTTTCACAAATGTACGGATGAGCTTGTACATAATATATATATATATATATATATATATATATATATATATATATATATATATCGCAGTATAACCTCAAAGT
Source organism: Dolichovespula media (assembly GCA_911387685.1). Lineage (NCBI taxonomy): Eukaryota > Metazoa > Arthropoda > Insecta > Hymenoptera > Vespidae > Dolichovespula > Dolichovespula media. The sequence goes on from OU426862.1 coordinate 7,160,790, forward strand.
TACGTAACATTAATAAGTAGGGGGTTAAGGATCTATGTATCTGATGCAACTATAATATATAGTGAAACAAAAAGAAAAGAAAAGAAGAAAAAAAGTTTACTTAAAATAAATGTCGTTCTTTATTTAACAGACGGACGTTACCTCGAACGTCATTCATTCTTCTCTTTTCCGTAGAATTTTCTTTTTTCTGCATTTTTTCTTTTTTTTTTTTTTTTACTTCTTTTTTTCTTCCTCCTTTTGTTCTTCTTCAAAGGCAATAATTAGACGAAGTTTAATTGTTTATCAGGCGCGCTCGCGCGCGCACACACACATATA
>OU426862.1:7171104-7178604 GCA_911387685.1 Dolichovespula media
AACCACCATCACCACCACACCATCACCATCACACCATCACCATTACAAGCATCAGCATCAGCATCAGCAATACAACAGCTGCAGTATTCAGCAGTGTCAGCAGTATCAGCGGAGTATCGACAACTACTACGACGGCGATATCAAAGGAGCCGCCCTTTAGAAAAAAAAAGAAAAAATAAGAAAAGAAAGAAAGAAAACATGTTGGTTCTTTAAAATCCACGATAACGATACGTCGTTCGTATGTCGTTATCGATGATCGATATAACAGCCGATTTGTTTCGTTTAATCGCGGGTAGATCGTTTGTGATCGTTAATTGGTCAAAATCGATCATTTATGGGCAGCTCGTGTCGCGACTTTTTGATTGCTCGAATCTTGCGTACGATTGTGTATTGTATTTGTTTTTGTTTTTTTTTTGTTTGTTTTTTTTTTTTTTTTTTAGAATCACATACAACCTGTGCGCGAGATTTCGAAAAAGTTTCTAAGGCGGTTTTTATTGCTTTCATTCATTTACTTGTTTGTTTATTTATTTATTTATTTTTTTATTTAAATTCGATACCTCGACGAAGGGTAGTCAATTAATTTTCTGTTATATTTTGACTTTGGAAAGAAAAACAAATTATTTTGTCGAACCTCGAACTTGGATTTTTTTTTTTTTTACTTTTTTATTTTTTATTTTATATTTTATATCTGTTCCTGTTTTTCTTTCCGTCCCGTTTTGCGGCGATTACATTTTTTTTTAATTTATATATATATATATATATATATATATATATATATATATATATATATAAACGCGTTGGAAAAGCTTCTTGTCAAGATGTGATATCGAACGACAGGGAAAAAAAAACAGATATATTTAAAAAAAAAAAAAAAGCAGAAAAGAAAATATTTTATTGAAATACTTTCGATTCAAATTCTCGCACGTAGAAGACCCCCAAGGACGGATTTAGAGTAAAAAATCTCACTTTTTTTTTCAGAGAATTTTTAATCGAATTTTCATCATCGAATTGTAACGTTGCAAGTCCGAAGAACGAAGGGGGATTGATTTTGAAAAATCATCTAGTAACTTTTCTCGCTCGTTTAACCGTCCCACACCCTGATATGCATATAAGTTTCATTCACCGTCCATCCATTTCTTTTTCTGTGTTTTTTTCCTGTTTTTTTCTTTTTTTTTTTTTCCCTTATACTTGCGTGCTTCCAAGGACGATCGTTATTCTCTCTCTCTCTCTCTCTCTCTTTCTCTGTCTCTGGTTATGTCTCTCTGTCTTTTTTCTTTTTTTTGTTTGCGGCTAGAAACAGTTACGATGACGATGACGATGACGAAGACGAAAGATGGTCTTTCGCTTTCGTGTTTGTTACTGTCGTAGGCGTGTGTGTGTATGTGTTCGACTTTGGAAATTTCCTCGCTTCTTCTCCACTCGAATATTATTATTCGAACGTAAATATATTCATTCTCCTTTAATATATTCGATAGGATATGAATATCTAACGGTATATATATATATATATATATATCTGTATGTATGTATGTATGTATGTATGTATGTATGTATGTATGTATGTATGTATGTATGTATGTATGTATGTATGTATGTATGTATGTACACCATTAGTAAACGTTACTTTCGAAAGGGTAAAATAGTAGAAATTTTTTTAAAGGGTTTGTATTACCGTCGATTACATATTTCAAGTACGGAGATAGAGATTTAAAGAAGACAATAAAAAAGGAAATGAATAAATAAATAAATGAAATGAAATAAAAATAAAAAATGATGAATTTTTATATTCAGATAGACGCGTGTAACAGATGTGATTAAGTCCGACACACACACACACACATTCAATAATTTTAATAAAATACTATTAATATTATTTACGTGTGTGCGTGTGTGTGTGTGTGTGTATCTAAATAAATTAATTGACAGAATTCCAGTCGCCAGAAACGAATAGAAAATATAATAATCAAATTGACGGCGCTCTCGAAAGTTTTCCAATATGATTTTAATAATCGATCGCTCTCTTTCGCGATATTTTATTATTATTATTATTATTATTATTATTATTATTATTATTATTATTATTATTATTTTTCCTTTTTGTTTTTGAATTCCGTCGTCGGGCTCTAGCAGTTTTTACAAGCAAGATAGATGGTTTTTACGATTTGAAAAAAGAAAAATAAAAATAAAAGGAAAGAAAGAATGATAGAAAAGAAGGATGGAAGGAAGAATAAAATAGTATCGGGAAAAGGATAGAATCTATTTCTTTCTTTCTTCTTTTTTTTTTTCCCCCAAACCTCAGTCATAAAACTTTTGAACCGATCTCCGACCCCAACGATCACCCAACCCCTGACCCCGATTATTACCCTCCCCCGTATAATAAATCCGTATGTAGTAGACCAATAAAAACACATACACAAAGCAAAACAAAAAATTACTAGATATTCCTTGCGATCGTCGTATTATCGAAAAAATCTTTATGGGCTTAAAAAGTACGGGGCTGGTGTGGGAGGGAGGAGGGAGGAGGGAGAAGTTTCGTCCTTGAAGAGAAGAACGTCCGTAGAGAAGGAAAGCGAGAAAGAGAAAAGAATATAAATAAAAAGAGAAAGAAAAGGAGATATGGAGAGTAGCGTTTAAGTAAAAAAAAAAAAAAAATAAAAAAAAGAAATAAAAATAAAAAAAAATAAAATAAAAAATCTGTGTCGTAGGACGAACAAATTTTCGGTGGTACATACTTAATAGTATTGTCTTTGATATCGACGTATACATGACGCCTTCTCCTTCTCAACTCCCTCCTCCTCCTCCTCCCACCCCTTCCTTCACCCATAATTCGGTAGCTTCCCCCATGACGTTGTCGTCGGCACTTGGTCGTTGTGTTTCTTCGTAACTCATGAATATTTAAAATCAACGACGAAACCGTGCCGAGGCTTTCTCGTCGTTGTAGTCGTAGTCGTAGTCGTAGTCGTAGTAGTCGCGTTGTAGTCGTTTTATTCGTTTTAGTCGCGTTGTGTAGTGTCGTTGTAGTCGTCTTCGTCTTCGTCTTCGTCTTCGTCGTCGTTGGCGCACCCTCTCGCCATTCATCCACAGATCAGACGGTCGACAAATATTCCTTTCGTGTGAGAGAAACGAAGATAGAGGAACATTGAGATATACAACCTTTGGAAGGAGATAGGGAGAGTGAGAGTGAGAGAGAGAAAGAGATAAATGATAAGAGTGATATATACAGAGAGAGAGAGAGAGACAGGGGTAGGGTGAGAGAGATATATACAGATAGAGAGAGAGAGAGAGACAAGGGTAGGGTGAGAGAGATATATATACAGATAGAGAAAGAAAGAGAGAGAGAGAGAGAGAGAGTGAGAGAGAGAGAGAGAGAGAGAGTGAGAGTGAGATAGGGGTAGGGTGAGAGAGAAAGAAGGAAAGAAAGAAAGGAAGGAAGAATATCTCGAACGTGATTCGTCCGTTGTCGTCGTCGTCGTCGTGTCGTATTGGTTGACTTGGTAAATTTGTTCTCTCTTTAGCCACCACCCACCCCCACCTACTTATCCACCCCCTCCGTTACGAATTTCCACGCGAAATTCGTCCCCGTTAATCTCCTTCGTAAATAATGATTAAGCCGCATGTTTTGTAAATAAGTGAGAGCGAGAGAGAGAGAGAGAGAGAGAGAGAAGGATGAAATAATAAAATCTTTTAGACTGATTCGAAACAAAAAAGGAGATCGTTATATACCATCTTTTTTTTTTTTTTTTTATTTCCTTTTCTTCTTTTTTTTCGTTTTCGTTTTCTTTTCCTTTTTCTTTTTCTTTTTGGTCGATACTTTCTCGGACCAAAGACTTTTTCACAATTATAATACCACCGCTAATAATTAATTACAATTATAATTATAATAATAAATCTAATTGCAACTCGATGGATGGTCTCGCGGAGAGAGAAAAAAGAGTAAACAAATAAATAAATGAATAAATAAATATGTAAAAATTAGAAAAGGAAAGAACGTAATAATTGATAATAAAAATCGTGGAAGGAAATATTTTCGAGCAATATGTTTGAGAACGTTACCCTTTCGTAGAGTTACCATTTTTAGAGTCGATTTTTATTATTATTATTATTATTATTATTATTATTATTATATATGTATCTAAGTATGTGTATGCATGTATATATGTATGTATGTATGTATGTATAATATAAAGTAAGGAAGGAATGAAGGAAGGATGGATAGTCCCAAGAAAAAATAATTTTCGTAGAGTCAGCATTTTCGTTAGAAAGATTAGACGCGTGTTTTCGCGCGCGCGTGCGCGCGCTCTATGCTCGGCTTAGACGGTTTTTTTCCACGAAACCTTCGTTATTCGCTAAGTCATGAATTTATACCAAAGTTCACTGGGGACGGATTAGCCATTCGAAATTCAATATTCTCGGATTTTTTTCTACGGCTTAATGCCAAATCCGAATCGTGCAGTCAGCTGACTAACTGACTGACTGACTGACTGTGACTAACTGGCTGGCTGGCTGGCTGGTTCCTGGCTCTCGATCATGATTTGTCATGATCTTAACGACCTCATAATAAAAAAAAAAAAAAAAAAAAAAAAAAAAAAAAGATGAGATTAACGACCTCTCGATTCTCATTTGAATTATGTCTTACGATTAGAAACCGAGGAATGTATTCCTTTTTTTTTATCTCGTCGTTTTTTTTCTACGTAGATCGACATCTTTTTTCTCTTTTTTTTGGTTTTTTTTTTTTTTTTTTATCTCAACCGCACGAAAAATGTTATCATTTGTCTATACCCATTCGATTATTTTTTATGGTGATTATTGGGAACTAATGAGTATTTTGTTTTCTCGCAATTTTTATCTACACACACACACACACACACACTGCATTATTTATGAGAAACATTGTCACACAGGGTAGATAGAATGTTTTGAAGACGATATCAGAAATCAATTGCACTTTTTGTCGAGTGTCTCTTTGGAACGATACTTTTTCTTTTTTTTTTTTTTTCTTGTTTCAAATCGCAGAACTATACCTAAAGAGTTTTGAAGGAAATCGTCTAGGGACTTTTGTGTCTTCACCCTCATCCCCCAGACGCAACCCCTCTGCTCCTGTATTTTATAATATGTGTACACCACTGTAATTTTTCTTTCTTTCTTTCTCTCTTCCTTTTTTCTCCCTTTTTCTTTATGAATAATGTATCGACGCTATAAGAAAAAGAAAGGGAGAAAAGAAGAGGGAAAAAACATGAGAGAGGGAGGGAGAGAGACCAATGATAATCCAGCGAATAATTTTCAATTTTAATCGACCATAAGTTTTTCATGGTATTGATCGAACGAAGATACACACACACACACACACATACACACCATATTCGCGTGAGAACGTGCGAAGGATTGGAATCGATGGCGATTAGCAAAAGTGTGTCGGGTAATATAAAGCTCTCCTCATTCTCTATATAAATGCATAATATATAAAACGCGCGCGCGGGCGCGCGCGCACACACACACACACACACAAACATACGGATACACGACACCCATCGTAAAATGTATTTTTGGATCGACTGGTATTGTCGAGAAAAGACATATTGGCCGATTTATATCGCGAGCGTTGTTACGCGAAATCGTGGATGATTGTGTTGTTAATGGCGACCAAGAGTGGTACCAGTAGTTGGTAGTAGTGTATCTATGTATCTATGTATGTATATGTAAGTATGTATGTATGTATGTATGTATGTAAGGATGTATGTATGGTACGTAACCTTCCTTCTTCTCAAGACAAAAAGATACATTTAAGACGAAAAAATACGTGCATATGTACATATATATATATATATATATATATATATATATATATATATATATATAAATTTATATTTATATTTATATTTTTATATATATATGTATATATGTATGTATGTATGTTTGTATGTATGTATGTATGTATGTATGTATAAAATACCGCGGAGGTTGCAGCTGACCGTGTGTCAGGAGCTCTGACTCAATCGTCTTCTTTCTTGAGCTTACCAACTGTTCTGATTGGTGGTTCTCATTCTTAGCACGAACTAATCTCGAACGATCATCTTTCTCTTATTATTATTATTATTACGATGATGATGATTATTATTATTATTATTATTATTATTATTATTATTATTATTCTCTTATAACGATGAAGATATTTGGATAAATTTAATATTTTATGGATAAAGGGGAATGAATATACGTGTGTAACGTTTACACGGGCACACACGCACACACACACACACATATACTGTATATATGTATATGTATATACGCACATAGACGTAATTTATTTTTAATACTTTATAAAGTCATATTTAACTTCGATATCACATGATCGTGTATATATTTCTGTATTAATTCGTATGTCACAATATATACTTGATATATAGCATAGTTATGCCGCGTACGGTATAACTTGCATAATAAATATTGGGTGCTTCGTTTTTGTATACATGTGTGTGTGTGTGTGTTTTATATATATATATATATATATACATATATATTATATAAAAATATAGTATAATATAAAAATAAAATAAGTTTTAATTTGGTATGAGATACAACTAGGTAATATACAATATCTCTGTGTGTATAACATGCTTATATATATATATGCAATATTCATTATGCAAGTTTTACAACAGGTATATATAAATATATCATATTAAATATAATTTATATTTTAAATTGACATAATAATTTTATACGAACTGTACTCTTATAAGTTTCACATTGTACAATAATTTTTTTCTTTTTGTTTTTTTTTTTTTTCAATTTTCGTCTCTCTTTTCTAACATCGAAACCAAAACCAAGAAACCAAAAAAAGAAAAACGAAAGAAGAGATTAAGTTATACGTAATCAACACACGTTCGCGTTCCTCGTAACGCGATCATGATATTTCTATCCATATTTTGTATTCTTCTTTTATCATTATTATTATTAATACTATTATTATTATTGTTGTTGTTATTCATAAACAGAAAAACGATCGATTAAAATTCAATCCCGAGTATATATATATGATAAATCGATATATTACTCGGGTAAAAATATAAATTTAAATATAAATTTAAATACAAATATAATTATATATATAATAATAATAATAATAATAATAATAATAATAATAATAAATCGATATAATACTCGGGTAAAATTGCATAGCGATTTTACGCAAGAATTTCCTATACGTATGTAAAGTGATTCTGTGTCTGACGTCATCGTTTAGAAGAGGGAATCCACACAGGAGGAAGAAATCGAAGAAAAAGAAGAAGAAGAAGAAGGAGGAGGAGGTGGAGGAGGAGGTGGTGGTGGTGGTGGAGAAAGAGGAGGAGTTGAAGGTGGAAGAAAATTGAAAGTCATTCTTTTAGACGATGACGATCCTCTCCCTATGGTACGAACGAGATAGAATGAATATGTGCGCGAAAGAAAGAGAAATCGGTAATATACAAAAATATAATGGCGGCGATGGTGGTGATGATGGTG
>OU426862.1:7188604-7193604 GCA_911387685.1 Dolichovespula media
AGAGAATATTATATAATTACAGTTATCGGTAAACCTGGTTTGTCAAAGATAGATGGTCCCTATTGATGAAAGGGTGTGTGTGTGTGTGTGTATGTGTGTCAAAGCTTTCGCTAACTTGATCTAACAAGTTGCTTTTGTTGTGTCTTACAGCTTTGCTCATTGGTAACAAACACCGCGTGTACCCCGGACTATTTTCCACCTGCTGCGAGCAGTAGTAGTAGTAGCGGTGGTGACGTGCCACCGCCTCTACCTTCTCGTAAATCCTTATCCATGCAAAGCCTATCACCGCCACCTTTGCCTCCAAGACCTTCACCCGCAATAAATACACAAAATACAGTCCAAATGGAGGTGGAACGACATCTGCTGACTCATTTAACGCCCTCAACCACCAGTCATGGCATACCTAACTCTGTAAGTAATCTAATCGTCCAATGATCACATATATGTAATATCATGATACATGTGCATGTTTAATCTATTTACGGTCAATATTTATCTGTATATATTTCAAATATATAATTATTATTTTTCTTTTTCTTTTTTTTTGTATGTCTCTGTATAGCTCTACGAATTCAAATTTTTTCTCTCTCTCTCTCTCTCTTCTCTTTTTTCTTTTTTCTTTTTCTTTAATTTTTTCATCATTAAGATTATTGTCTACGTATAACTATAAGACATTTCAAACATCTCTGTATATTATATTGCGACGATGAATATACACAGGAGAATGCAATTATCTAATAATATACAAGACTCTATCCGCTGTATATCATTAGATTATGGCATTGAAAATTTGCTTTTTCTTATTAATAATTTATTGTAATATTTACCATGTACCTCTGACGCTAATCCTTTTTTAATACTACTTGTGCATTTTTTGTTTTAAAAGTCTCTTCCTATGTTATCGTTGTTCTTCTTTATTTTCGCTCTGTCTGTCTGTCTGTCTGTCTGTCCTGTACTGCGTATGATTGCTCAGTATAATAACTTTTCCTTTTGCGCTTAAAGGAATAAAATAATTATCCGTTATTCGTTTGCAGTTTTCGCAGGGTGCAAATTTAGGTTCGTCGAATTCGTTGAACAAACATCAAAGGACAAAGTCAAGTCCTGAACAATTGGGTGCATCGATGATATCACCCGCAGAGGCTAGCAGACGTTTAATAGCGTCCGAATCTGCCTGCGATCTTTCACCCACGAGACACGCGAGGCATAATGACGTTGAAGTAGAAGATTTACCTCATATTACACCTCCGGGAACTCCACCTCCACCATATCCAACACCTAGTCCAGGAAACGATACCTCTTCTTCTTTAAACGATGTAAGTTTTGATTTCTTTTTTCTCTCCACACCGGTTTCCATTCGTTATACCAATCTGATTTCTCTCTCTCTCTCTCTCTCTCTCTCTCTCTCTCTCTCTCTCTCTCTCTCTCTCTCTCTCTCTGTTTTTTAATTCTCCATATGATTCGTCTCTGAGTATTTATGTTTTATTTTTAAAGAGTACATACGATAGTTACGTGATTGTTTCTCCACTACGACAGACACTCCTCAACGATAGCATTCCTGGCTTACCAATGTTACAACAACCAATTATGTCAATGGAAGACGATGATATGAGCGATCAGGAAGTTGTAAGTTTCTCTTTTTCAATCTATCTACAAATATATACGTATACTTTCTATATTAATGTTGTTCTAATTTTGTATTATATACAAGTAATTGATTATATATGATATTGTTTTTTTACATTTTTTTTTTCTTTTTCCTTTTTTTTTTTCCTTTTAGGGTCAATTGGAGGACCACGGACCATTCAAATCATTGTCAAGGTTGTGGGAGCACCATGCGCATCTTGCTGTATTTATTAATTACGTTTTATCAAACAGTGATCCTTCCAGTCTGGTAGGTAAAGTGTATTATATTATTGATCGTAAACATACACAAAAATTTTATTGAAACGGAACATAACCTAAAAGAATAAAAAAATAAAAAAATATATATATGTATGTATGTATGTGTATATGTATATGTATATGTATATGTATATGTATATGTATATGTATATGTATATGTATATGTATATATATATATATATATATATATATATATATATATATATATATATATAAAATTTGATTTACAGTTGTTCTACTTAGTAACGGATTTGTACAAGGAAGGAAACGCCAAAGAAATGAGAAAGTGGGCGTACGAAATTCATTCTAGTTTTTTAGTACCTGGTGCAGTAAGTGAATACTAATTAATTTAACTTTTATTTTATTTTTTTTTCTCTTTTTTTTATTTTTATTATTAATTAATTATCACACACACACACACACACGATGAAAGATTTGACATTCACATCTTTCTTTTTGTTTTTTTTTTTTTTCCCCTTTAAGCCTCTCCATCTACATAACGTAGATGAAAACGTTGCACACGAGATAGACGATGTTCTTCTAAAAGAATCCGACAAGGAAGAAATTTTACGTAAGGTATGTATAATAAATAAATATATATACATATATTTATGTATATATATATATATATTTTTTTTTTTCCAAAGCAATTTTGTTATTTCCCAAACGTCGTTACAGATATTTTGGAAGGCACGTAATCGTGCTAAGGAGGAGCTGAACGAACAGCTTGCAGATTTTCAACAAAAAAGAACAGCCGGTTTGGGTACATTGTTCGGCCCAAGTGACGCTCAGCTGGACGAAAGCGTATCTGACAAAGCAAAAGAAACTAAGATCATAGAGACATATCTTTTGCCTAAAATGGAACCTTATCTGTAAGTTTTAAATTAATAATAATAATAACAATAATAATAATAATAATATTCATCATCATTAAAAAAAAAAAATATATATATATATATATATATTAAACGATTTAAAACCAAGTACGACGCGTGTTATGAGAAGAGCGAAGAACGAAAAAGAAAAATGAACTATATTTTTATTATTATTATTATTATTATTATTATTATTATTATTATTATTATTATTATCATTATCATAATTATAATTATTATAAATTATATAATATAATATAATATAATATAATATAATATAATATAATAAATTATATATAATAATTATTGTTATTATTATTATTATTATTATTATTATTATTATTATTATTATTATTACAGCGAAGACATAGAAAAGGAAAATGTGGATCTTCGACAGTTTACAACGGCAGCTGGTTTGGCGACGATATTAACAAAAATTTTTCAAGTACGACCGGTGTCACTGGACCGGGTACCAACTTTTGTAGCCAAGGATAAGTCGAACATTAAAGCTAGATTACTTACCGGAAAGACTAGGAAGATGACGATTAGGGGACATCGCTTTGTAGCGCATCAGTATTTTACGATAACTTATTGCAACCATTGCCAATTAATTATTGGCGGTATAGGTCCTCAAGGATATCTCTGTAGCGGTGAGTTTGTAATAAAAATTGTCATTTGAATTATTGAATGGATTAAAAAAAAAATAAATAAATAAATAAAAAATAATAAAATAAAAAAATAGAACGCAAAATGTATATCGATGAAATAATAAAATAAAATGAAATAAAATAAAATAAAGTAAAATACAATAAAAAAATGATTGAATTTATAGATTGTTCTCTAAGCGTCCATCGACAATGCGTTCGTGTAGTAGAAGAAAACTGTCTCGGTCCATTAGTCAGGAAAGAGAGAGCCAATGATCGAATAAGTAAATTAATGGAACGCATTCGGCCCGAGAGAAAACCACCATCGTCTCATCATCATCATCATTCTCAGAATCATATGTTACACAGTAAGTATATACACACACACACATATATATATATACCCCTTAATATCTGAAAATAGATATCGAAGGATAAATATTATGCAGAATTAAGTGAATGTAAACGAACAATGGTACCCCATTGAGTTCTTCGTATATATTTCATATATATATATATATATATATATATATACGCACACACTGTTCAAAACAATTAGAGGATCATTACAGTGAACTGGTTTTTCGACGTCAATCAAGCGAACGAAATTGTACGGGGAGGGGAAAAAAGGAAAAGAAAAGAAAAGAAAAAGCAACAAAGAAAAAGAAAAATCGACGTATAATTGCAATAATTGTAATAACAAAAAATGATAATATGCCGTTTTATTATTATTATTATTATTATTTTTTTTTTTTTTTTTTTTAATAACGGCGTACGAACGAGCGTGGTGATGATATACGCGCGATCTTCTAATTATTTTAAACGGTACGTCGTCGTATAGTAAATAATACATTTTCTCTGACGGTCGGCCTTTCACCCCTCCCTACCCCCCCCCCCCACTTTTAACTCCCTCCATCTACACCCGCCTTTGATGTTGTTACAGTTGAAAGAATCAAAAGAAGCGAGGAAGATGCGGGCGCATTAACGGACGGTGAAAACGGTAAGTTTGATCTGCTTTATGACGAACGTTTCGACAAAACGATTGGACGATTTTTTTGGACTTTTTTTTTTTTTTTTTCTTTTTAATTTTTTATTATCATTATCATTATTAAACGTGTCTCCTTCGGCTAGGATTCGTTTTTTCTTTAAATCGTATCAATCATTAATGCTAATTATTAATGCTAATTATTAATGTTAATTATTAATGTTAATTATTCGCAAATATTATTTATGACATTTAGAAAGTTATATTTGTTTATATGATATGATATGATATGATATGATATGATATGATCGCTGAGAGAGGGGGGAAAATATTATATAAAAAAAAGTAATAGAAAAGAAGTGAGAGAATTAAGGGAAAAGAAAGAAAATAAATAAGTATAGCAAAAAATTAAAAAAAATACTGGAAGATAGTATATAACATACTCTCAATTATACTAAACTATTAACATATATATATATATATATATATATATATATATATATATATATATATACGCTCGGTTATAAAACATGATGAGTAGTAAGCGCGTCACGCATAATGCGAGCAATTGTTACAGCTTGTAATTCATTAAAG
>OU426862.1:7198604-7298604 GCA_911387685.1 Dolichovespula media
GTGGGCGTCTTTTATCGTACTGCCTCGTCGCAATCTACTCAGAACTTTGTGTGATAACATTTCACGCACCATGGACGTACCAATTGTAATGGGACGACGAAAAAAATCGTGAAAAGGAAGGAAGGAAGGACGGAAGGAATGAAGGAAGGAAGGAGGGATGGTGGGAGGGAGGGAGGGACGAAAGAAAGAAAGAAAGAAAGAATGAAAGAAAGAGTGAGAACTATCTCTCTATCTCTCTCTCACGCGTGCTCGCGCGTGCACACGTTTATAAAATTCGAAACGAGAGATATGGTGGTCAGATACGCACATTTATATGTATATATGATATATATACATATATATATATGTATATATATATATATATAATGAGAGAGAGAGAGAGAGAGAGAGAGAGAGACATAAGTAAACGTATGTTATATATTACATACATACAAATATATATATATATACAAACACACACATACATACATATATATATAATATAGATAGATAGGATATCATGTATTGGGTGTACACATAAATAGAAAAAGAGAGAGATAAAGATATGGTACGTACATACATACATACATTCATACATACATACATACATACATACATACATACATACATACATACATACATACATACATACATACATACATACATACATACATACATACATACATACATACATAGATACATACATACATAGGATAGATATGATATCATGTATTGAGTTTGTATAAGCAGTGAGAGAGAAAGATACATACGTGTAATATGCGTATATACACGTACACCATATTATTACACACTTAGGCGCGTAAATACATAGATATATACGTACACATTATAAATTGCACCAATGTATATGTATGTATATATATATATATATATATATATATATATATATATATACATATATACATATATACATATACGGATAGATAAAGAAGTTATCAATGTATTGAGCGTATACGTCGTCCACGCGACACGAAGGAAGCTTTATATTCGGTTTTGGTGGGGTCGTACCGGAAACTAAGAGCCGAGCACAGCAGTACTGTGTCTCTCTCGACGGGCTAGGAAACGAGAGAACGTATTCGAGGGAAATTAGTGTCTGCTCGGCTGCCGTTCTCTCGAGAGAGGAGGAGAGGATCTCTATTTTTCATTCTATCTCTCTCTCTCTCTCTCTCTCTCTCTCTCTCTCTCTCTCTCTCTCTCTCTCTCTTGAAGAAGAAGAAGGAGAAGAAGGTGAATAAGAAGAAACGCGCGAGCTCGAAGCGGTCGTTGGTACTTCTTCCTTCCTTTTCAATTTTGTTTCTTTTTTATTTATTTTTTCGATTTCTTTCACCGTTTTTTATTTTTCTTTCTTTTCTTTTCTTTTTTTTTTTTTTTTTTTTTTTTTATTCTCATTTTCAAAGAACTTTGTATTCTCTCGTGCTGCACAAAGGGAAAAGTGAAGGAGTGAGAAAGGAGTGAGAAAGGAGTGAGAAGTAGTGAGAAGTAGTGAGAAGTAGTGAGAAAAAAAGAGACGGAAGGAAGAGACAGGGCTGCTCGACCTACCCACTCCCTACCCTCTCCCACTCTCCCAGCGTCCTTTCCAACCCCCTGCTCCCCTTTCCTTCCCTCTCCTTCGGTTTACTCTCCCGTCAAACCGTGAACCAATCTCCCCTTTCATCCATCCATCCAACCATCCATCCATCCATCCATCCATCCATCCATCCATCCATCCATCCATCCATCCATCCATCCATCCCTCTCCCATTTCAAACCTCGTCGGCCTGCATCCGAACGAAAACGGGTTTTTCCCTTTCAACGACCTAAGCGCGGGGGTTGGTGGAGTAGGAGGAGGAGGGAGGAGGAGGGAGGAGGAGGGAGGCTCTCTCTCGGACCTTCCCACACATGGTCGAAGTGCAACAGTTGAGCGAGGCCCCCTTGGAGGGGTGTCAGACCGCTGCAATGGGTTCGAACAACCCTTATACCCCCTCCTCCGCTGTCGCCGTTCCTCATCTCTCTCCCCTGATCAACGGCCTCGGCAACCTCAAGTTATCCTCCGAACGATGCAGAAACAGATTCCACCGGAAATTCAAGAGCGACGGTAAAGATAGACGCGACGCGACGCGTCGAGTCGAGTCGAGTCGAGTTGAGTCGAGTCGAGTCGAGTCGCGTCGCGACGCCTTTAAAGTGAGAAAGAGATAGAGAGATAGAAAGCTGGAATATTCGTCGAGAGTGTGAAATCCAGGAAAATCTCTCTTTCTCTCTCTATCTATCTATCTATCTATCTATCTATCTATCTATCTATCTCTATCTCTCCTAGAAGCTGCGAGAACGTTCCCAGTTCGTTTCGAGCTTTTCATCTTTTCGAGTCTCTTTATAACACGCACATACGTACATACGTGCATATATTGTTGTTATCGTTGTTATTGTTACTGTTATTGTTATTGTTATTGTTATTGTTATTGTTATTGTTGTTGTTGTTGATTATATTGATATCGCGCGATATTAAACATAAGTTTAAATTCGTTTATAGTATACTTCGCGAGTTATTCGATTATTCGATTATTCGTTTATTCGATTATTCGATTATTCGTTTATTCGATTATTCGTTCTCGAGCCTTGCTAATGGATCCATCCATACGTTTTGAAATGTGATCGAATTCCTTCGCGGTAAAAAAATAAAATAAAATGAAATGAAATAAAATGAAAAGTAAAAAGGGGAGGAAGTAAAAAAAAATTCCAAAGTAAAGGGTGATGATTGTAGAGAGTAGTAACAGTATAGTAGTATTATTAATAGTGATAGTAATAGGAGGAGGAGAGGAGGAGAGAAAAAGTGGAAGAAGGAAAGAAGGAAGGAACGAACGTGAGATATTTTAACTTTTAAACGAATGTTGTGTGTAAACGTGGGGATAGGGTGGAGTGAGGGTGGGAGTTAGGGAGTGAGGGGATCGTCGTAGATCAAACGTTACCGAGACACGCGTTAAAAGATTTAAAAAAAAAAAAAAAATAAAAAATGGACGAAAAATTCATTCGGTTTATAAATCGTGTGTATCATCCCGTAACCATCGGTTTAACCGATTTGTTTAGAAAAAGCTAATAAATCGTCGTTTACTTTCACCGATGATTTTTTTTTTTATTAACGTTCGTCGAATTTGGTGAGTGCTCGATGCTCGATGACGATGATGGTGTGTCGTATAAAAGAAAAAAAAAAAAAAAAAAATAATAATAAAACGTGTAATTCTCACGAATCTACCAGTGAAGTGACTCACGATTAACCACTTCTTTCCTCCCATTTTTATTTTTTCTTCTCTCTCTCTTTTCTTCTTTTCTTTTTTTTTTGCACGCACGCACTTCACGCGATAAAAAAAAAAAAAAGGAAAGGAAAGAGAAAAAGAAAAAGAAAGAAGGATGAAGATGAAAAAAAAAAGCTCGAAACGAACCACGACGACGATGTCGATGATTATTATTGTTATCTATGACGACGATGACGATGACGATGACGACGATGACGACGATGACGACGATGATGACGATGGTGTTTTAAAAATAACACGCGGGAGGAAATACTCACGAAAGTGTATTTATTTATGACAAAGGATGATGAAAGTCACTTATCGGGATATGTTGTTGTTGTTATTGTTATTGTTATTGTTATTATTCCTATTATTATTATTATTAGTATTATTATTATTGTTCTTATTATTACCGTATATCTATTTTCGAGATTGGAACGGATTATGTTAGCGTTTGAAAATGGTCGTGAATAAATTTTCAATTGTAGTGAACAAAAATCGATTGGGAATTCTTTCTTGAAATTTTCTTATGCTATTTAATTATGGTCGCGACGATTCGACGAAATCGATCGTTTGGATTATTCGATTACGACACAACGTTCGTCGCGAAACGTTTCGTTACACTTTTTTTTTCTCTCTCTCTCTCTGTTTTTTTTTCAATTACATAAAGTATTTATCTTTCTCAAGATTAAATAGATATATATATATATATATGTGTGTGTGTGTGTGAGATTGTGTGTGTGTATATTTTTTTTTCAAGATAAACAAATACCGTCATCGTCGTCGTCCGGTCCAAAGATCGTACCGTCAAATTCGATATTTTTCACGATCGAAATTTTATTTCTTATTTCATTTTATTTTATTTCATTTTATTTTTTTTGGTTGTTTAAATTGTTTCCTTTTTCACAACGAAAATAATCGTTCGCCGTTTTACAAGATAACGTATTCGGTGACATAAATTTGCGTTGCACCGACGGAAACGTCTTTTAACGGCGTAACTCCGGGATCTTTTCCTGGATCATTCGATGATAATTCGGGAATAAAGGTATAGATAGATAAAAGATAGAGAAGAAGGATGAAGAGATAGAGAGATGAGAGAGAAAGAGAGAGATAGAGAGATGGGAGGGGGAAAAGATCAAAAACAAAAAATAAAAACAAAAAGGAACGAATAGAAAGAGATACAAAGATAAAAGATAAGAATGAGACAAATAATAGGAGGAAGAAATAAACGAACGATTTTGAAAATTGTACACAACAAAATTTAGATCAACCTGAGTTATTGGAGAAGGTAAGCAGGGACAAAGTATCGAAGAAGGTGAATGCGAAAACGAAAACAAAAACAAAAACGAAGACCAAGATTAAGGCTAAGGCTAAGACGAGTAGTGGTGGTGGTGGTGGTGGTGGTGGTTCTTCTTCGAGCAAATGTTCGATCGCCGGTAAAGTTTGGGAGACGTTGGCGGCCGTTAGAAAAATTCGTGGATTGAACGGTGGCATATTGGAGACAGCATTGATCGTACATCTCGATCGTTTGAACAATACCTCCTCGTGTTACAAATCGTCCAAATTGTGTAAATTCACGATTAAAAGGAACGAGGATAATTCGAAGGATGACGTAGATTATTGTAACGATTACGTCGGTGTTCTTGCCGACGATGACAACAACAACAACAACAGCAACAGCAACAACAACAACAACAACAACAATAACGACGACGACGACGTTAAAGACGACGATAACGACGAGGACGAGGACGATAACGACGACGAGGACAACGGGGTGGTGGAGGAGGAGGATGAGGACGAGGATTGTGTCGATCTCCAAGAAATTTCTCCGAAATTCGATGAGAGAAGAATTACGCAGGAGATAAACAATAGACAAGGTTGGTTGCTGATGGATTTAACGTGCGAAAAGGAAAGAAAAAAAGTATTGTAAGAGGGTAGGGAGGGGGTGGGAAAAGTAGAGGAAAAAGTAGAAAGAAGAAGGGTTGGTTCGATGTAATTTTAATCATCGTAGAGGTTGTTTTTTTCTTTCCGTTATTTTTCTTTCTTTCTTTTTTTAATTTTTTTTTGTTTTTTTTTTTTTATGAAAAACAACGACAAATATATGGACATGTCATCAACCCCCCCTTTTTTTTTTTACACTTGGTACACTTGCCTTTCATCCGTGTACCCGTGTATCTTTTCGATTATGTGTGCGTTGTTTTATTTTATTTTATTTCATTATTTATTTTTTTTTTGTTTTTTATTTTTTTAATTTTTTTTTAGCAGATAGCCGAACGATTTCAAGATCGTTCTGTCAGTAATTAGGGTTAATATGAATGATTCGGATGGAACATAAAATTTAGCGAATTCCCCCATTTTTCCGCTTCATCCCTGAAAGAAATTTTATTGACGTTGTTGTTGTTATTATTATTATTATTATTATTATTATTATTATTTTTCTTATTTTTTTTTTTTTTTTTTTTTTTTTATAAGAGAACGCGTATAAATCCGTGCGATATATGTGTGTGTGTGTGTGTGTATGTACGTAAGAGAAATTTATCGAAAATTTGTGGGGGTTTATTGTCGCAATTCATTGGGGTTTTTTTTTTATTTTTTATTTTTAAAATAATTAGAAACTAACGATGCTTCCCAACGATGCTGTTTAATTGTTGTGAGCGACGTTTAAAAAAAAAAAAAAAGAAAAAGAAAAAAAAAGGAAAACAGAGAAAGAGGGAGATAGAGAGAGAGAGAGATAGAGAGAGAAATATGAAATGTCTCATAAAATTAACGAGGTATCACCGGAAACGCGGTGTCGTAATTAAGCGAAGTACCGTTTAATTTGAATAGGTTGACGTAAATTAAAACCCGGTCGGATCCTATTACTACGAATCGTGCGGTTAACAAAAGATGAGACAGCAGGGAAATTATTGCTTCGCAATAACTTCTCTCTCTCTCTCGTGAGAGAGAGAGAGAGAGAGAGAGAGAGAGAGAGAGAGAGAGAGAGAGAGAGAGAATAAGTCCAAAACTATTTCGATTAAAGTTTCTTTTTGATTAATTAATTAATTAATTTATTTATTTATTTATTCATTCATTCATTCATTCGTTCATTTATTTATTCGTTTGTTCGTTTGTATGTTCGTTTGTTTTTTTTTTGTTCGTTCGTTTGTTCGTTTGTATGAAATGCGAATGGAAATTTGATGGTCGAATACGAATATGAATTTGAATGATGAATTTCGAATGATGAAATAACAGGGAAGGGATTTCGTCGTTCGACGATATTTTTCACAAATATATTTAAAAAAATATATATATATATATTTTTATTTGTTAATCAATCGATTAATTTATTCAGTTATTATCTTTATACTTGTATATATATGTATATATATATATATGTAGATTTCTTTTTTTTTCTTTCTTTTGCAAAATATGCATGAAAATTTTCTCGAATCGAATCGAATCGAATCGAATCCGATGATACATATAATTTTTGTCAGAAAACAAATTGATTGTATATAATCTAATGTGATTAAGGAAATTCCTAAATTTATTATTTTTTTTTTTTTATTTTTTTTATTTTTTTTATTTTTTTTTTTTTAAATTGAACACGTATTTTTTCTAACATGCCAGTGGAAATGTTATTTCGTACGGAATATTCGCGGTTTTTATCTTTCAACGAAGTATAGTATAATTAAAAAAGAAATATCTATACTTTGCTCGACTTATTATTACCGTTCGTTCGTTCGTTTTTTCTTTTTTAATTTATTTTTTGTTTTTTTTTTTGTTTTTTGTTTTTTTTTTTTCCTTAAGTTACGCACAAGATAATCGCCAACGACCGGACAATAATTGTTTCGTATTCGAGGTCAATGAGTGTATATTCTGTTATCAGCAAGACCTAGCATATCAAGTCGTGTCTCTTTTACATCGTACGAACGATTTTAAGTATTTAAATTTTGCGCAAAAAAAATACAAAACGTTCTTATATATATATATATATATATACATACAGGGTGTTACATCTAAAGGAGACAGCCTATAACGTACATAACATTGTACTATTATATATATAAAATATATATAAATATATAAACCATTCGTGACATATCTCATTTTAAATCATTCAAAGTATGAATAAAAAAAAAAAAAAGAAAAATACAAAGAAAATATTTAGGCCACCTCCTTCAGTTGAAACACCCTGTATATATATATATATATATATATACACACGCGCACACAAATAATATTATAATAATAATAATGATAATAAATAATATAATAATATAATAAAGATGATAATAAATATTTCTATATATTATACGATATATGAGGTATGAAAAGAGATCTGTAAAAAGATCTTCACGAATCGTATCGATTATCGATTATTATTATTATTATTATTATTATTATTATTATTATTATTATTATTATTATTATTATTATTTTTTTTTTTTTTTTATATATATATATATTTTTTTTTTAATTCGCCATCTTTCGATTCCACGAATTCAAATAGATTTCTTATGAGCTTTCCTCGACGGTTGAATGCAAATTAATTATTGTGTTTATCTTTTTTCTTTTTCTCTCTCTTTCTCTCTCTCTCCTTTTTTCTCGTGTTCAGAATGCATTTCAACAGCAGATTCAATTCAAAGACTTGTACCTGGGTATTATCGACGTTAATGAATGAAGGTTAATGAAAAGTTGCGCTTGCCATTGCATAGATCCATTCCAACCACACGATATATATATATATATATATATAAATGAAGATATTACATACACACACGCACGCATGCATATATATGTGTGTCCAGTTTATAATAGATTGCACGGATCGTGCTACGTTCCCACGTAATTTCTGTTGCTTTTCACCAGATACATACGTATGTACATACATACATACATACATACATACATAAATTCACTCTAAATGTATTCACATAAAATTACGACTTTCTGCAACGTAAAAGCATCAACTTTACGTCGTAGTAAAAAGATACACACACACACACACACACACACACGCATACGTACATTAATTCATACATACATACATAACACTTTCGATGGAAGTACACCATATATATCATATATATTATCCTTGACATTTTTTCCCCTCTTTCCTTCTTTTTTCTTTTTTTTTTTTTTTTACTTTTTATTTTCCCGTTTTTTTTTTTTTCGAGAATACCCAAAGGAAAATTCCTCGATCGAATTTATAACGGCGAAAGACTAAACCAACCTGGCTGCTACGCAAAAAGTAACACGAGCCTGAATTACCCAGCGTTGTAATTTGATTGAAGAATTTTCGCTTGATGAGGATAGTGGGAGGGGTGGTGGAATTGGGTGTGAGATGGGATGGGAAGGGCTGGGTTTTTCTGCTTCGTGGGGAGGGGGTAGGGTGAGGAGGGGGAACCCTTTCGCCTGTCGTTTCATTTCTATCAAGGAATCGCCTCGAGCGTTTTATGTAATCTCGTTGAAAATATTATTAACGCGCACCCGCACTAATGTGTTTCTAATTTATTGCGAACGAGAGAGAGAGAGAGAGAGAGAGAGAGAGAGAGAGAGACGGGGGGGGGAGAGAACCAAATAATTTTTTTTAATTTTGATAATACGAGAAAAAGGAACAAAACAAAATTCTCGTGAGAAACAAAAAAATAAAGGAAGGAATAAATTCTACGATTTTGACATTGCGCGTGTAGAAACGTTTTTCGATTAAAAAAAAAAAAAAATAAATAAATAAATATATAAATAAAAAAAAAAGGAAAAGAGAAAAAAGATCGCGTTGGCTTCTTTCAATTTTTCTTCCAATTTTCGTTGAAAATATTTTGTCTCCTAACTATAATAATAGTCGTCGCGTTTCGCAGTGTTAACGACACGCGCACTTAGATATCGTGGTAATAAATTCTTCGGTTCTCTTTATCGGGCATTTGCGTAAAGTATAAAGTATGAGGTGAAGTTAAGAAAAAAGAAAAAAAGATTTAAAAAAAAATAAATAAAGAAAGAAAGAAACGAAGAATGTATATCGTTCGAGGTCGAGCCAATTTTTTCCCTCCTTGTTTTTTTTTTCGTTCTTCTACATTTTTTTTTTTTTTTTTTTTTTTTTTTTTTTTTTATCAGCGAACTTTTCCCGGCAACGTCGTCGTCGTCAGAAATCGATACTTAAGAATATAAATGGACTAAGGAATAAATGGGGGAGGGGGTGAAAAGTAGAAAGGATAAGCGCAAAAGGATGGGAAGAAAAATTATTGCCAAAGAGAGAGTAAGTAAGCTTTTGAACTCGTTCGAAGAAAAAAATAATAATAAAGAGAGAGAGAGAGAGAGAATATGAGGCGTTGAAAAACATGTGAATTCACGAATTGAAGATGAGAGAGGATGAAAAGAGGATGAAAAATTAGGGGAGGGATATATATATATATACATACATACATACATACATATATAATATATATACACACACATATATATACATAGATATATATATATATATATATATATATATATATATATATATATATATATATAAGGGTTGGATACTTCGCGTTAAGGGCGAATATGTTGTTCAAGGAAAAACTCACTCGAAAGAGCTTTTCTCGATCTATTTTAGGATTTAGAGAAGAGAGTTGGTGTAGTAGGCACGTGTTCGGGAACCAGCCGGAAACTGTTTTTACAAGGGGGAGATACAGGAACAGAAAGAGAACGAAAAAACGAGAAAGAAAGAAAGAAAGAAAGAGAGAGAGACCCCATCTTCAAATTTTCTTCCCCTTCGAACATCCTCCTCTTCCACTTCCTCTTCTTCCTCTTCATTTCGTTTCTGTCTGCATTCGCAAACCTCCGAATCTTTCCCCTCTTATTTTTTCTTATCATTTTCTCTCTCTCTCTCTCTCTCTCTCTCTCTCTTATTTTTCTGTCTCGTTCAACGGCACACCCGAGGGACTCGTTTTGCTTCAAGTTAATCTCCTTCTATACTTAGACAGACACCTACCTATCTACCCATCCTGTATTCTATCCCTTATTGAAGACACCCCTCCTTCTCTCCTCCCTACTTCTTCCCTCCTCTCTCCTCTCCTTCCCATAATAATCGATATTTAACAAACCGATGATACGTCAGGATATTATTATTATCTTTTTTTTTTATTTTTATTCTTTTTCACGACCTTATTTAAACTAATTCGTTAATTTTTTGTTCTTCTTCAACTTCATTTTTTTCTTCTTCTTCTTCTTCTTCTTCATCATCTTTTTATACTTATTTCACACGAAAGATCTATCCGTCAAAAAAAGTTTCCGTTCATTCGTGAAATATTAAGAACGACGGATTAGAAATGATGTTATTTTTTAATAATTATCGTCGATTATTTTTAATATATCGATCGATCGATCGATCGATCGATCGATCGATATCGCCGTCGAAATTTTTGTTCCTCTATAAAAAAAAGTAAGAAATCGAAGATGGCACGTTTTGGAAGAGAAAAAAAGAAAAACCAATTTTTTGTCGTACGTAAGTAAGACGACGGTTTTATTTCACGTGTGTGGTGGGGGTGGGGCGGGGTGGGAAGGGGGAAAAGAATTTTTTTTTCTTTCTCTTTCTTTCTTTCTTTCTTTTTTAATTACAGCGACAGCCGTGAATCATCCGTCGAATTTCGTTTTTATGCGTCGGTAATGAAAACATTGTTTTATCTTTTTTCTTTTTTCTTTCTTTTTTTTTTTTTTTTTTTTTGAAAAATGTACCAATCAGATCTTGTCAAATTTTCTTCGGTTAATTATTACTCGAGGAAAATTAATCTCGTGGATGTCTGTATGTGTGTTTGTGTGTGTTTGTGTGTGTTTGTGTGTGTTTGTGTATGATTTAAATTAATAACACAAAATGATAAATATTAATTAAAAATTATCTGAAGGGTGAGCTTATTTTAAGTAATCATAATCTCGACGTTTCACCAATTAATTTTATCGCGCATCGAGAATCAAAAAAAAAGAAGAGAGAGAGAGAGAGAGAGAGAGAGAGAATAAAACAACAACAACAAAAAATTTCGATTCGAACGAACGATTTCGCACAATTTCGTCGTTATCGTTCGCCCTTAAGTTTCGCTAAAAGTTTCACTGATTTATTTACGAAAAAAAAAAAAAAAATAATAATAGAACTAAAAAAAAAAAAAATAAAATAAAATTAGAGAGACAAAAAATAATACACAATCCTAGTGTAATCATCGCTGGCAATGTGCAGTGTATTAAAAAACGAAAGAAACGATATGGAGATCCTAGATCCTATCGGATCTTAGAAAGATCTATCCAATATCTATACGTGAGGATCTATAATCTTGGAGGTTGTGATGATCATCCCCTCCGTACGATCGATGATACTTCGGTCCTAATTTTCGCGCGATTTCTTGCAATTTATTTTATTCCATTCCTTCCCTCTTTTTTTTCTCTTTCTTCTTTTTACCCATTTCTTCTTTTTTTGTTTCGATTAAAAAAACGAGGTAAAGGGGAGGAGGAGGAGGAGGAGTAGGAGGAGGAGGAAGAAAATATTAAGTGGCTATACGTGAACACGATGAAAAATATTTTCTGCTTTTTCCCCCCCCCCTTTTTTTTTCTTTCTTTCTTTCTTTACTTATATTTATTTGTTTATTTATTTTTTTCTTTTTTCCCTTTTTTTTCTGGTGACACGAAAAAAACGATCCGAGGAGAAGGTATGTATATCTATCCATCTATCTATCTATATATATAAATATATATATATATATATATATTTTTTTTTTTTTTTATAAGCTATATTGTTATATCTCGATTTCTTACGTTGAAATATATTTTTGTCGATATGAGAGAGAGAGAGAGAGAGAGAGAGAGAGAGAGAGAGAGAGAGAGAGAGAGAGAGAGAGAGAGAGAGAGAGAGACAGGAAAAAAGAAAAAAAAAAGAAAGGAAAGAAATAGGCAAAAAAATGAGATGTGAAATGAATTTGTACGTCCGTAAAAAAATTCATTGGATGAAGTGGGTGTTAGTTGATCGCTAAGCTTAAAGAATAAATATATATCCGTCATAGTGTTAAAACTCGTGCTTAAAAAACAAAACAATGGAATTATTTATCGCTGGTCTCCCCCGCCTCCCCCCAACCCCCGTTCGCGTTGTGTCGCGCGGATGGCACGTTAAATAATAGATACCCTCTTGTTTCCTGCTTTTAGGAGAACATCGTGGAGGCGGTACAACCGGAAACGCCGATAGCATCGACGATCCTTCCTCCAGAGAAGAAATGTCCGAAATGTACGTTCATCATATTTATCAATAATATTTAAATGAATTGAACAAGCCCGACACGGATGTATCGCAACCTTTGTTTATTTTTTCTTTTCTTCTTTTTTTTCTTTTTTTGTTCTTTAAAATCTTTCTCTTTTTTTTCTTTTTCATTCGTTCATTCGTTCCTTCATTTATTTATTTGTTTATTTATTTTATTTGTTTATAAATTTTTTTTTTTTTTTTTTTTCGTAAACGTTAGTGATCCTTCGAATCGTTATAGGACGTTTCTTCTTTTTTTTTTTTTTTTTTTTTTCCCTCTTTTTTCTACGATCGACTGCGAGCATAACGATTTTTTTAATTTTTATCTTTGGTTCGACTCGTCGTTAAAAGACAAAGCAAGAGAAAAAATAAAAAGAAAAAAAAAGAACAAAATTAATAATCCCCAACCTCACGACTTATGAGATCATATATTCAGGGTGCAGCAAAATATTTCCAGTAAGCCAAAGACATCGAACATAAACAGGTCTGAGAGTTACAAGGAACGGATACATCATAAGGTGAGAGATGACTTATGTATTTTATAGTCGACGTATTCAAAATCGATCGACGCTTCTTTATATGGTTTACGTTTAGGCGCCCACTGAGTGATTACTAAATTTCGTTTATTCTCTTCTTTTTTTTTTTTTGTTTTTACATTGCAGCGGCAGTTACGAGAGAAACGAAAAACCAGCGATCCGAATCTCTCCAAAACGAAGTACGTTGTTTGTCTTTTCTTACTTCTTCTTCTTCATTTTTTTTTTCTTTTTTTTTATTATCATACAACGTTTGTCTCTTAACAAACGAACGTCCGATTATTTTTGATCGTCAAGTATCCGATTAAAACGAAATAATTTCGTTAATGGATTCAAGGGACTTTGATTGAAAATAGAGAGCGAGAGAGAAATAAGAAAAATGGGAAACGTTTGTTCGATTAATATTACATTATCGATCGGTCCGTAGTTAATAATCGATAATAACGTTGGACACGTTTTAGCGACTCCGATCCATCTTCCGGAACGTTTCCTGGAAATTCGGCCGGTAGCTCGTCGAATAGCAGTTTGTCGACGAGAAGTTTGGACAGTCCGAGCACGAGCCTGGAACATGTGCATCCAGCAACCTCGTCATCGGCCAACGCATCGACCTCCTGGGACAGCGACGTCGACGTAGAGCCGGATCCCTCCGATTGGAGTCAGGGCGTAACAGAGGAAGTACTGGCGCGTCTAAGTAATTCCGAGAAAAAGAGACAAGAGGTTATCAATGGTACGTAGGATCGATGATTTTCCCCACCCACCACCACCCATTCCCCTTCCATGCTCTCGAGAGGATTAGTTTTCAATTTTATATATTCGAACAGAGAGAAAAAGAAAAGAGAAAAGAGAAAAAAGAACGAAAGCGAACGTAGACGGCCAATTGTGTTCATCCACGATACGATTTTGTTTCTTTTGTTAACGACAGAACTGTTTCATACGGAACGATCTCACGTGCGCGCACTGAAGGTACTCTCCCACGTCTTCCACAAGCCATTACTGGAATCGCAAGTGTTACCGTTGGATCAGATACAATTGCTATTCTCGAATTTGGACGAGATGGTGGCGATACATTCGCGCTTCAATCAGGCGATGAAGAGGAAGAAGAAGGAAAATCCATGCGTGGGCGATATCGGTGAACTCCTATTGGAGATGTTCGACGGCGAGGCCGGCGAGACGTTCGAACGGGCAGCCTCGACTTATTGCGCTAAACAGCAGGTTGCATTGGACGCGTTGAGGGATCGGCGCAGGAAGGATCTCAAATTGAAT
Organism: Dolichovespula media; assembly: GCA_911387685.1. Classification (NCBI taxonomy): domain Eukaryota; kingdom Metazoa; phylum Arthropoda; class Insecta; order Hymenoptera; family Vespidae; genus Dolichovespula; species Dolichovespula media. The sequence goes on from OU426862.1 coordinate 7,212,911, forward strand.
TCCTTCCTGAACGAGATCGAGGCCAATCCTCTTTGCAGGAGATTACAGTTGAAGGATCACATATTAACGGGTATGTTGAGACTGACCAAGTATCCGTTGCTCTTCGAGAATCTCGCAAAGTATACGCCTGAGAGGAACGAGAGGGAGAAGGCATCGGTGTTTCGTAGTCTCGAACGTAGCAAGGAGATCTTGAGCCGTGTAAATCAGGCGGTAAAGGAGGCGGAGGATTATCAACGTCTCGTCGAGATACAACGTACCATCGACAGATCGGCCTTCGACAAGTTCGATCATCCGACCGTACAGGAGTTCAAGAATCTCGACATAACCAAACGCAAACTGATTTACGAGGGCCCGTTGCAATGGCGCAGAACCGAACAGAACAGAGCGAAACCGGTTGATTTGCACGTTGTACTGTTCGACGACACGATATTCCTATTGCATCGACAGGACGAGAAGTATCTGTTGAAGTTCATCAATACGAGCCAAGCGAGTTCCGTTTTGAGTCCAATCGTTAAAGTATCGACCGTATTGGTTAGGCACAATGCCGTTGACAAGAACTCGTTGTATCTGGTGAATACATCGCAAAACGGTGCGCAGATCTACGATTTGGTAGCCGCGTCGCCGGCCGAAAGGAAATTGTGGTGTAAGCATATATCCGAGGCTGCTGAGGCTTATAAGGCGCGCGACAGACAGGACAGAAGACCTACGCCAACTACGACACTGCCAGTAGAAGAGACCAACACCAACAACACCATCACCACCACCACCATCGCCACCAACACCACAACCACCGTTACCCACACCACTTCCACCACCACCAACAATAACGCGGTAGTGGTATCGCCGTCCAATGTCGCTGAGGATACGCCAAATTCTGTCGTGGCGGCCGCTAATCATGCAATGGTCGACGATAAAACCGACAATAATAAAGTGGAGGAAGAACAACAGCACGAGACGGAGCACGAACGCGAGCATGTAGTCGAATACGGTCATCAAACGGAACTCGATGCGTTGACGTCGACGAATCGGAAACGCGAAGGGGATGATGATGACGATGGTGAACGGGAGGAGGGTGAACGCGAACGGTTGGACGATAAACGTGACGTCGAACCAGAACCGGAACCGGAACCGGAACTAGAACCAGAATCTGAACGTGAGTTTGGTCTGGAAACGGATGAACGAAATCGTGCGGCCGAATTCGAAACCGACGAACACGAGGACGATGCGGATAATAGGGTCGTACGTGAACGACGACGGCAGTATGGTCACCCGAAGGAAAACGAAAAGGAAGAATTGGAAGCCGAACATGGAGACGAACAACGACAACAACAACCGCAAGAAGAGGAAAAAGAAAAAATATTTTATTTGGAAGATGATGGTGGTATAGGTGGGAATACCAGTATTGACAATTCTCTTATCTTGCTTTAATAATAGCTTAATACACAATATTTTTAAACCCGTGCGATGATGATAATAAATACGAGCGATCCTGGGTTGTGTGCGCGCGCGCGCGCTCTTTACTTCGCGTTAGTCGCGAATTTATTTCTTTTTTTTTTTTTTTGTTTTTTTTTGTTTTTTTTTTTTTTTGTTGCGCATAACGCTAACCCTAAATTGCTTGACTAAAATATTATTATTATTGTTATTATAATTATTATTATTATTATTAATTATTATTATTATTATTATTATTATTATTATTTAATTATCCTGGTGTTTCTTTAATATCCACACTCATATGGAAGAAAAGAAAAAATAGCACATGCGAATTAAAAAAGGAAAAAAAAGATAGAAAAGGAATGAAAAGAAAAGAAAGAAAGGAGTCAATTTAACCACCGCGCATATAGCGATCGTGATTAAATAAACGTGGAAAATATTATACATATACATACATACATACACATATATATATATATATATATATATATGTATGTATGTATATACTGTATGACGTGTAAGAAATTTAACGACCATGTGTACATAATACATACGTAAAAAAAAAAAATAATACTAGAGCGAGAGTTCACCCTTCAGAACATTAGCGTTGTATGGTTATATTTGTTTGAAATTTTTATCGTGCCTTTTCGTTTATCTCTTTCGCCAAATGATTTTTTTTTCCAATCTCGTTATTTCCAAATGAACCCCAAATTTTGATTTGCGCCGATTACACGATGCCCGGGTCGTCTAAGAAAACAAACGCTTAAGGAGGAGAAAAGAATTTACATTTTTTTTTTCTTTTTTTTCACTTTTATTTTTACATCTTTTTCAATGTTCACACGATTCGTATGAAAAAATTCGAGGAAGGTTAGACGAGGAGGGGAATGAAACGAATGAACGAGCGCGAAGGGATGATTTGAGGAGAATTGAAAAAAAAATACACCCTCGTTGTTTGCACATTGAATACCGGCCATGATGACATACTCGATATTATTAAAAAAAAAAAAAAAAAAAAAAAAAAAAAAAAAAAAAAAAAAAAAAAAAAAAAAAAAAAAAAAAGAAAGAAAGAAAGAAGAGAAAAAATTTTTCGTTCGTTCGATTATTTGAATTATTGCGTTACGATCGGTGGTAATCGAATGGAGGGGTGGGGAGGGGGTAGTAGCGTTATTAATAAGCGTTTGCTTATACGATTTTCATGAATATTATATATATATATATATGTATATATATATATATATATATATATAAAATTCTCAAAAATTTGCCAAAACGAAACGTGCGTTTATAATATGAATATAGGAGAGTTTCAAACTTTAGAGAGTATATTTTATAGAAGATATATATGACAAACTAGGGAGTATTTCATTTGAATTAAGTTCAAAACATGTTTATTTTTTTTTCTTTTATATATATTTATGTCGGACGAACGTGCACATACTTGACACTAATTCGCTTACTATATATATATATATATATATACGTATATATAGTATGTGAAGAAGTATAAATACGTATATCGAAAACAAACAAAAAAAAAAAATGAAAAAGAAACAGAAAGGAAAAGAAGATAAAATGAAATTCAAATTCGATCCAAGGCTCCCCCCTACCCACCCACCCACCCACCTACCCACACCTCCCATAGAAGCTTGAACCGAAGAGTGTGTAATTGAATTTAAAACATGGGGCAGGAGGGAGGGAGGGAGGGAGGGAGGGGGGAAATTTACGAATGAGATAAAGTGATTTGATTGATTGATTGGTTGGTTGGTTGGTTGATTCGTTGATTGATTGAATTATGAATGAACGTTGATCTCTTTTGCGGCTTTCGTCAAGTTTGGTAATAATAGACTTGAATTTTGTATTTGTTTTTTTTTTTTTTTTTAAATTACTATTTTTTCATTTCTCTCTCTCTCTCTCTCTCTCTCTCTCTCTCTCTCTCTCTTTGCGCGACTAATCCCTGCAATCGATAAAGAAGTTTCTTTAAGGTTATATCAATATTACATATATAATGGGTATATATATATATATATATATTTATTATTATAAATAAATATATTGTGTGTATATATATATATATGTATTATAATAACAGGATATATATTTATGCATATTAGATATATATTTGTTATTATAAATATATATATATATATATTTTGTATCCATTTTTACAAATTTTCATTGAAAAAAAAAAAAAAGAAAATAAAAAAATTATTGAATTACCTGCTAAAATATATTAAAAAAAAAAAAAAAAAAAAAAAAAATCTACATACGAGAACCATAAATCTTTTTCAAATATTATACAATAAAAGTCTCTTATCTTGCATTATCATAGAAAAATATCACTCGTACATTCTATAGAACGGCATACGTTCCAGACTTTGATCTTTTTTTTTTGTTTTTTTTTTTTTTAATAACAACAAAGTTATGCCGATAAAAGATTTCTTGTAAAGAAAAATGAGTGACATGAGAGTTTGATTAGAAAGTAATAGGACTGATTATAACTCATGCCATCAATATTAAAATACGAAAGATAAGATATAAATTGAGAAATATCAAAATAATATTCTGCATTTGAAGGATTAATTAACTTAATGCAACGTACGTACGTTCTTTATCTAATAATGAGAGAGATCCTCGAATCATTTATTAATAAATAGGAAATATTATGGAAATGTATATAAAAAAAAGAAAAAAAAGAGAAAAAGAAAAGAAAAAAAAATATTTAATGACACTGTTAGATGATATTATATTACTCTGATGATAATTATTATTATTGTTGTTATTGTTGTTGTTGTTGTTGTTGTTGTTGTTAATATTATTATTTATTACTTCTCGGCATGGACCTGAATTACATCTTTTATTGAATTAAATAGCGCATTTGCATCATCATGATAGTCGATTTTCTGAGTTGATGATGATGATGATTATTATTATTATTATTATTATTATTATTATTGTTATTATTATTATTATTATTATTATTATTATTATTATTATTATTATATATTATTATACTTTTTATTATATATTATTATTTCGTTATATTAAAAATACTTATTAAATTGTATATTTTTGTAATCATTCTTTTAAAACGTACTACAACGTTAACAATACATACATATATATATATATATATATATATATATATATATATATATAATATTTTAATTTCTATATTGTTTGCAGAACTGATGTCCAGATTGACGATGGAAAAATTTTAATAGGAAATTTTTTTGTTAAATTGAAACACGTGTAATATTTCTAAATGCGCTTAAATCACAAATATATTGTACTTATTCGTAAAAATATTATATCGGGGAAAGAAATTATATAAGTCAACACACTTTTGGTTCAAGCTCGTTAATTGGATATGTACCGATAACGAATTACGATAAAACAAAAAAAAAAAAGAAAGGAGGAAAGAAACAGTTTCTTCGTAAAAACAAAACGAACGAACGAACAAACAAACAAAATCTATATTAAATGTGCAGTGCGTTATCGAGAAACGAAACGAAACGAAAATAAATCGAACCGTAAAAAATAAAAATTCGATTAGGAAACTATTGAAAAAAACAAAACAAAAAAAAATTTCTGCGCGTAAGAAGTCTCTTTATAGGATGTTTGAATATAAAAATTCGGAAAGCAGAGGAAGTAACGATAAAAAATATGAAAAAAATTAAAAAAAAATAATAAAAAGCAATGATAAAATAAACATTTATTAGGATTAATCCGAGCGATAATCTTCGTAAATAAATAATTAATGCGCGCGCGCGTGTGTGTATGTGTGTATATAAATATATACATATAGATATGAGTACGTAATCATCTCCCACAACCACACACCCCCACTCCCCTCGCAACGTATGTTAAAATATTTCAACGTAATTTTTTTTTACGAATGTTACGCGATAAAAAAAAAAAGACCGAAATATATATATATATATATATATATATATATATATATATAAACACACACACACACACATATATATAATATATAAATGAAATAAAATGAATAACCAAAAAAAAAAAAGAAAGAAAGAGATAAAATACGCGCACAAGACAGCGCGAAAGGAGAGTGAAAAAGAGGTGGTGGGGGGAGGGGGAGGTATGTGGCAGAAGAAAGAGTAGGGATATATAAAATCATAGAGCGTGAGAGAGATATCTCTTCGGGGGCCTGTGCGAGACCCTGTCATTGAGACGAGGAGAGGACAGACGTGAAATCGACGGGGGTGGTTTTGTAGTAATGAACGGTTGGGTGGATCAAACGGGTGGGGATGAACGTGTAAACCCGAGGGAGAAGAGAAAAAAAAATGTTTCCTTTCTTTTTCTCTTCTCTCTCTCTCTCTCTCTCTCTCTCTCTCTATCTATCTATCTCTATCTCTATCTCTATCTCTCCTTCAATTTAATCGGAATATTCTTCGGTGATCTATTTTTAAATCTAAAAATGTAGACATGGATGTTTCGTACGATATATCGGAAGTACTATTCTTTTTATATATATATATATATATATATATATATATATATATATATACACATATATATTATATTTTTTTCTTCTTTGCACGGGAAAACAGGGGGTGCCTCTCCACCCTCGTCTCGAATTTTTCTTTTTTTCTTTTTTTGTTCAAAATCTTCAACGTCCGTCTATCTTTTCGTCGCTTATTAATTGCATTTTGAGGGTCTTCGATCTTTTACTTTCTTATATTTTCTCTCTCTCTCTCTCTCTCTCCAATCTCCATTTCTCTCACTCTATTTTCTCTCTCTCTCTCTCTCTCTCTCTCTCTCTCTCTCTCTCTCTCTTTCTCTCACACACACACACAAATATATATCTTTCTCTTTCTCTCTTTCTCTTTCTCTCTCTTTTTCTTTTTTTCTTTATTTCTCTTTCTCTTTTTCTCTTTTTTTCTCTTGTCTCTTGTCTCTTTCTACTCGTCTCATACGACGGGCCACATACCCGAGGAGATATTACTCGTTTAGCTTTCGCGCGTTAATCTGCTTTAAGGTCCTATACTTAGACGATCGTATAACTAACCCACGCTGTTCGCCTGCCTGCCTGCTGCCTGTGCGTCTTTACGTACGGGCAAGCTGGTTCGCTCGACTTCGCTGATAAGCTTCTTCCATATGAGATTGGGTATTTGGAGAAACGCCAGGGGCTCTCTCTTTCTTGCGACGTTCGGAAAAGAAACACTGTTGAAATAAATAAAAAGATAGAGAAAGAGAGAGAAAATGAGAGGGAGAGAGAAAAAAATACACACATATATATATATATATATACATATATATGTGTGTATGTATGTATGTATGTATGTATGTATGTATGTATGTATGTATGTATGTATGTATGTATGTGTGTATGTATGTGTGTATGTATGTATGTATGTATGTATGTATGTATGTATGTATGTATGTATGTATGTATGTGTGTATGTATGTATGTATGTTTGTATGTATATAATAATTTCAGCGTCTTTCATATCGTTCGATTAGTAACAAAGAAATCGATAGGATTATCCATAGATCGATCATGGTTTTTTTTTATTTTTTTTTTGTGGTAATAACGAGTGAAAACTATGGACGTGTGCGTTTTTTTTTTTTTTTTTTTAAATACTTAGAGAACTCGTTAGATGGAAGTTACTAACCAAATTAAATTCGACGACCATTTTATAAATCGATCGGAGAATCATCTTTGATACCTACCTAACTACCTACCTACCTACCTACCTAATTGACTACCTACCTTACCAAACCAAACGAAAATCCCAAGAAATTTCAATCTGACATTAGCTCTATATTATCTTAGAGATTGATTAAAATTATTACGGCGGGTTTTGATTATGAAAATCCATGGTTTTGTTTCCGTCCCGTAACTATTTGAAAAAAAAAGAATAAAAGGAAAAAAATAATAATATTAATTTTATAAGGCATGCAACAAAGAGAGACACGTTATCTTCTCATACGTATTATATATATGTATATATATATATATATATATATATACATATGTATTTCTTTTTTTTTTTTTTTTAAATCACCCGTTCTTGCGATTATTTCGTTACAACAATTCTATTGTTGTTGTTTTTTTTTCGATCGATCGATCGATTTATTTATTTATTGATTTTAACCTAGATCGATCGATCGATCGATCTTTTTAAATATGCATACACGGTAGCGTTCAGTTTATGAAAATGATCTAAGGGGTATTACATAGTATGATTTTAATACATATATATATATATAAAATTATAAATACATACATATATATATATATATAAATATAGTATATATATATATAAAATTATTAATACATACATATATATATATATATATATATATATATATATATATATATATATATATATCTATATATATATATAAAAGTATGAGAAGCGAGCAATACGAATAACTTTCTCCCTCGGCGCGTTAGATACTATTTTTAATATCAAACGTTTATATGCACGTTCCCATTTTTCGCGATGGACGTTAAATAATTGATTATCTCATTCACTGCTTTTAGGAGAACATCATCGCGGGGGCGGTACAACCGGAAACGCAGATAGCAGCACGGACGATCCTTCCGCAAGAGAAGAAATGTCCGAGATGTATGTTTTCGCACGTTTATCCTTACAAAGGGAACGAAAGAAATTGGCAGGCGCCAGATTTCTTTTTTCTTTTTCTTTTTCTTTTTCTTATTCCTTCTTCTTTCTCACTCTCTTTTTTTTTTCTTCTTTTTTCTTCTTCTTCTTCTTCTTTATCCTCGCGACGGCACTTTTATGAACAAGATTTCCACGAAATACAATCGATGTTTCTCACCCGATATATATATATATATATATATATATATATATATATACACATGCGTATATATCTTTTGAACGTTGAACCAAATCAAACGTTGATTTTTTTCTTTTTTTTTTCCTTTTTTTTTCTTTTTTTTTTTTTACTTAATTTCTCTCCAATAACACATATCTAGCTCTCTACGTAAAATTTCTTTAGATTCCCAACGCAAATCACAAATAGCAAATCGCTCCTAATCCCGTATCGTCTTCGTTCCCTACATTCGGCGCATTCTTTTTCTTCTTCTTCTTCTTTTTTTTTTCTTTTTTCTTCTTTTTTATCCAAACGCTTCTTCCATCATATCAGCCATTATTTAGAAAGAGTAACGAGTTCTCCTTCTCGTGCTTCATGGATGTCGTTAATTTTTGCCCTTTTTTTTTCTTTCTTTTTTTCCTTGTTTTTTTATTATTATTATTATTATTATATATATATATATATATATAAATAAATTAATTAATATATGTGTATATATTATTATTATATTTAGGATGCAGCAAAATATTTCCAGTAAGCCAAAGACGTCGAACATAAACAGATCTGAGAGTTACAAGGAACGGATACACCATAAGGTGAGATATATATATATATATATATAGAAAAATATTTTTATTTTCAAGTCTAATAAGTATCCTAATCGATATTATGATCCCCGTTATTATTTCCATGAGAATCGTAAGCGATAACGTAGGGTGTCGAAATTTGTGAAAAATTTTCTTGATTCATACGGTGGATCGAGCTATGAAATTCATAGAATTTATATTCGTTCGGGATTGGACGATAATTAACGTAAAAATTTTTTTAACAATTATAATGTTCGAGTAAATATTTTTTTTTTTTTTCATTCCTATTGAAGAAAAAAGAATGTTCGATATTTCGTATGCATCCAAGTAAATCACTCTGTATTTATGTATAGTATATATATATTTTTTTTTTACTGTTGTTTTTTTTTTTTGTTCGATAAAAATAAATTTTGTATCTTATCATATTGTTTCACGAAGTGAAGAAAAAAAAATGTTTAGTATTTTAAATCCCAATGAATAACGCTATGGACATTTTTATTTATTTTTTGTTTGTTTGTTTGTTTGTTTTATTTTATATGTTCACTATTAGAAAACTTTTAATTAATATTTTATACCCGAATAAATGACATAGGAGAGAAACGACGGCAACAAAAATAGAAAAAAATGTTTAATATTTTATATCTAAATAAATAACACTGCGGACAATATTATTATTATTATTATTATTATTATTATTATTATTATTAGAATTATCGTCGTCGTAGAAAACTTTTAATTAATATTTCATATCCAAATAAATGACAACGGAGAGAGTATTTTTTAGTTTACTCGAACGCTTCGTAGAATATTCGATATATCTGAATGAACAATCAATCGAGTAGCGAATATCGATTATCAAGCGATAATCGATGTTTATCGAAGAAACCGATGTGATTTACATTAAACATCGTGAAAAAGAAAACGAGTAAACATTTTTAACAAAAAAAAAAGGAAGAAAATTAATTTTTCTTAACTTCGAACGAGACAATATATCGAATATGAAAATATATTTTTTACTTTTGACGAGTGGCTTCCTTTTTTTTTTCTTTTTTTTTTTTTCTTTCCTCTTACAATAACAGATTCACGAATAAATATGTGTATATATTATGTATATATAATAATTGATTGTGATTTGATATTTTTCTTTTTCTTTTTTTTTTTTTTGGTCTACAGCGGCAATTACGAGAAAAACGAAAGACCAGCGATCCAAATCTCTCCAAAACAAAGTGAGTTACAATTTTATCGTAAACTATTATTTATTTATTTATTTATTTATTTATTTATTTATTTATTTATTTATTTGCTTTCGTACATTTAACTTTGCCAATGGAATGTCCGACAAAATTAGAACGATAAAGAGAATCGGAACGAAAAAAAAAAAAATAAAAAAAAAATAAGAAAAACGAAAAACTAAGTGGGGGCGATTAGAAGAGAGAGAAAATCCGTGGGCGATTAGAAGAGGCTCCAAAACCATTAAATTTCTAATATGATTGGGCGATCGAGAATGAATTTCATATTTTAATACTTAATTCTACGAATGAGAGAAAATACATACACATATATCGGGTTAGGGCGGGGTGTACGGTTTTTCGTTTACCACGAAATATACGATGGAATTACTCACGACGTCGTTTTTAAAGAAGACGAAGACGAAGACGAAGAAGAAGAAATACGTTTCCAAGCTGACGTGTAGCTGACAAACTATTTCTCAAAGTACATCGACCATTCTGTCAAACTGTCACCGGTGTTGGTTCATTACGAAATTGTACAATTGCCAGAATGGACGGGACCTACACTACGAATATCGGCACTATTTCGAACAAACCTTGAACCCTCTCTCTCGCTCTTTTTGAAAGAGATAGATAGATTGATAGAGAGAGAGAGAGAGAGAGAGAGAGAGAGACTAATTTCTTTTTTCTATATCTTTATTTTCTTTTTTCTTTTTGTTTTTCTTTTTTTTTTTTTACAAAGACGAGATCGCAAAGAGAAATCAGTCATAATGCATTCCGTTGAAATATAGATGAAAATCTTTTTCGTGATAAATAAATAAATAAATAAATAAATAAATAAATAAATAAGTAGTAAATAAATAAATAAATAAATAAATAAGTAAATAGATAAAATAAATGAAAAGGAAAGGAAGAAAAAATGATAAGAGATATACGACCGCTAATCATATTCACTTTTTAACTAATTCCATTCGATTAGCTCGATGAGATATAATAGATATTTGAAAGATACGAATAAATCGGCGGACACGAAAGAAAGATTTCTATCACTCTATCTCTCTCTAGCTCTAGCTCTCTCTCTCTCTCTCTCTCTCTCTCCACCTAGTATTTATACGACCGAGCTAAAGAAGAATTTCGATGCAACGCGAATCAATTCCAATTTCAACGAAGGACACTTCGCACATCCGTTTATTTCGTGAATTCAAATTAAAACGTGGCTTCAATCATCCCTGAAGGGTTCCTGAACATGCGAACGATTCTCAACGTGCAACCCAACACATACATACATACATACATACATACATACATACATACATACATACATATATATATACATACATACGTATATAAATACACACATACACACAATCATATACACGTACGTACGTATATTCAAATTGTGCATACAAATATGCACGTGTAAAAAAAAATACTGCTAATTGCAACCATTCATTTCAATTACAACATTTATATACATACATCAATCTGGAATCGTTCGCAACAATAACGAGTTCATTCTATAACATCATCGTCATCATCAACCAAATCATCATCAACATCAACAACATCATCATCATCATCATCATCATCATCATAATAATAATAATCGTCCTATAGGAAAAAGTACTACTGCGCCGTTTTAACTTATAATAACGTTAATGTCGGACTATAGAGAGCCTCGCGTTTCTAACATCTCCGGATGATGCATCATCGTCATGTGCCATCTTTCTTGTCTTAATCCCCACCATCACCAACACCAACACCATTTCGCCTCATCCCTCTTCACCCTTCTTCATCCTCTTCATCCTCTTCATTCCCCGTCACTGTAAACGTAACTCATGAAACGATCCTTCGAATTTTTGGCAAAATTCCGTTCTCATCTTTCTCTCCCTCCCTCCCTCCCTCCCTCCCTCTATCTCTCTCTGTTACTCTCTTTCATCATTTTATCCCTCTCTCTCTCTCTCCCTCTCCCTCTCTTCAATTCTATCTTTCTCTTTTCTTTCTCTTTTTCTCCCTCTCTCTCCATCCTTATCTTTCTCTCACTCTTTCATCATTTCTCTCTCTCTCTCTCCCCCCCCCCCCCCCCCTCTCTCTCTCTCTCTCTCTATAATCGGCGCGTGTTTCGAAGGATGGTAGCGCACACGTGCGAAGTACGCAGACTCGGGGAACGACTGTGTTCCCTCCTTACCCTCTCCTCCTCCCTCCCCCTCCCAACCCTCTCTCTCTCTCTCTCTCACTCTCTCTTTCTCCCTCTTGGTTCCTCATTTCGTAAAGGTGTGTATGGATAGCCAGAGGAGAGGAGGCCTTCAGTCTGACGTTAAACGTTCAATTCCACGGATGGCCGTTGCGTTGCTTCGACGGTACGAAACGCCCACGCGACTTTAACCATACCTATTGCTCTCTCTCTCTCTCTCTCTCTCTCTCTCTCTGTGTGTTTTTCTTTATCTCTCTCTCTCTCTCTCTCTCTCTCTCTCTTTTTCTCTCTCTTTGACCCACCCGAAAGGCGCATCAATTTCAATTACGCCGACCGCGACGTCAAACTTCGATTATCATCGGGCCAATTCTTCTTCTTCTTCTTCTTCTTCCTTTTCTATTTTTCTTTTTCTCCTTCGGTTCTTTTTTTTCTTTTTTCTTTCATTTTCTTTCTTTTTTTTTTTTTTTTTTTTTTTTTGAATTTATTTCGTTCCCGTGATCGTTTCGTTTCGGTTTTGTTTCGTTTATCTCTTCGCTCTAACTTTTCCACCCGTTTCGTTTCGTTTCGTTTCGTTTTATTTTTTTATTTAAACCTTATTTAATCTCCCGTTCTATCGTTTCCTTTTTTCTTCTTTTCATTATTTTTATTTTATTTTGTCTCGACTCTTCCTCCCTTCTTTCTTCCCCCCTCCCGCCTTCCCCGAACGAACTGAAAGTCCGGATCCACGTATACGTTTCACTCGAATTTATAATTTCGTGTGTCGAATACAATGTGAATTAGATATATATATATATATATCGTTGCGGGGGGGGGGGGGGGAAAGAAAAGAGCAAAAAAAAAGGAAACAAAGAAAAAGAAAAACTATAGCAAAAAAATAGATGGAATAAATAATAGTGCCTACGTGTGTATGGATCTCGAAGAGGTAGTATTGTATTGGTGGATCGATAGGTCGATCTATACGTACGTAACGTCGACGGTTGCCGTAAAATTTGTTGTTTTCTTTTTTCTTTTGTTTTTTTTTGTCCTTTTGTGATCGATAAGATCGATAAGATCGGAGAGAAAAAAGTGCGCGTAGAGATTCGAGAAAATGGAGAATCGAAGAAATACATCGTAGATCGTATCATGTCGTCATCGTCATCGTCATCGTCATCGTCATCGTCATCATAGTCGTCATCTAATTGTTCAAATACTAAAAACGTTTCAACGAAGAGAATTGATAATCGTAAAGCGTAGAGAAGATCGTCCTACTACGTCAATTCGTAGTTGTGTTGCGATCGGTGATGTCATCCGAAAAAAGGGAAATTTCGAGAGATCGATTGGAAAGCGAGTTAGGCGCACGTCGATCAACGTATCTCGTACAAAAATTCCAATCCAAAACCAATTCGATGATCTGGATCGTGTGGGGTTGGTAGTGGAGATTGTGTGTGGGGGTGGGGGTGGGAATGGGGGTCGGGGGAGTTGCCGAGAAAACAAAATAAACATAAAAAAAAATAAGAAAAGAATAACCTATGATCGCGGGATCGGTCGAAAATTAGAAGATCGATTTATTATACGGCGAGATGGATGATCTATCGAATGTTCGATATATCCCGTTCTCCCCCGTGATCCATAGATCCACGAAGTCGAATACGAACGTCGTCGTTATTGTCTCTCTAATCGAATCGAAATCGAAATCGAAATCGAATCGAACCAATCACATCTCACGATCTTACGAATACTCTCGAGCTAGACGATGATTAGTTCGAAAGATGAGGAAGAAAAAGAGGAAGGAAGAAGAAAAATGACAAAGAGAGAGAAAATAAAAAAATTATTCTCGCGAACGCGACGATTTAACGAGCGACTCTCTTCGTTCGTGTAAAAAAAAAAAAAAAACAAAAAAAAACAAAAAAAAGAAAGAAAAAGAAAAAAAGAAAAGAAAACGCGATCGTGAACGAGTAGGAGGATATTTGGGATGGTAATATAACGACAAATTAAAACGACGACGATGATTTCAATGTTCGATATATATATCCATTCCCTCGTGATCCATAGATCTCGAAGTCGTTAACTACGACGTCACTCACTCTCTTTCTCTCTCTCTCTCTCTCCCCAATCGAATCTCCAATCGAATCGATTTCTCAAAGAATAGAGTGTACAAAAAAAATTAATCGATTATTAAGTAATATATTAATTAATTAATACATTTCATATTAATTAAATCAATTAAATCAATTAATTAATTTAATATTAATTAAATTAATTAATTAATTAATAAAATATTAAAGGAAAAGAAAAAGAGAGAGAACGCAAAAATTATTCTCCAAATCGCAATTATTATATATAAATACTACGTCACTACGACGACGACGATTTATAACTAACTTTCTCTTCTTCTTCTTCCTCTTCCTCTTTTTCTTCTTCTTCTCTTTGAGAACGAAACAAAAACAAAACAAAAACAAAACGAAACAATAACAAAAATTGAAAAACAAACAATTGACCATGAGCAAGGGTTTAACGACCCTTTTTTTTCCATCGTCCATCGATCCCCTTTCCCTTCCCTTCTCTTCTCCCCTGCCGCCTCTTCGCAACCCTCTCCGCCTCTCCGCAACCCCCTCCGCCCTTAAAGAAAAGATGGAAAAGGTGTACCTGCTACGTAATACATGGTGTAAAACGGGGGTTTGTTAAAAGTTACTCGTTTCAAGGTATTCGCACACGGTGCCAGGGGTGAGGGAGGGAGGGAGGGAGGGTGGAAGGGTGGGTATGAGGAGGAGGGGAGGGGGAGAGATTATCGACCTCGAGGCTGCGCCTCCGTCTTTGATCCGTTCGAGCGTAAAACTCTGGACGGACGAACGAACGGGGGTTGGAGGGAGAGGGACGCCTTTGACTGCTCTCCGCAAACAAATAAGCGTCAACGCGCGTTAATACCCCTCCTCCACCTCCTCCTCCTCCTCCTCCTCCTCCTCCTCCTCTTCGTTATGGTGTACGTACAATCAGAGAGAACACCGATGACGACGAAAACGAAGACGTCTTTTTTCTTTATTTTTATTTGTTTGTTTGTTTGTTTGTTTGTTCTTTTTCTATTTTTCAATTTTTCTATTTTTCTATTTTTCTATCTTTTTTTTTTTTTTTTTGAACAGTGAATCGATAACGGTCGAACGGTAATGGGATGATCGATGGTTCGATAATATTATTTTTCTGATCTTAACATATTATACCTAAATATGATTCGAGAATATCTCTTATTCGTTATTAATCATAACATATTATAAAAACATGCCGTTACACACACAGCAGATACACACACACTCTCTCTCCCTCTCTCTCTCTCTCCCGCTCTCCCTCTCTCTCTCTCTCTCTCTCTGTCTCTCTCTTTCTCACTCTTTCACTCGTGCGGCGCGTGTGAAACATTATTAAAAATAGCATCGAAGATTTGAAATTCTAAAAGATCTTCACAGAGAGAGAGAGAGAGAGAGAGAGAGAGACGATAAAATACGTTAAAATATACTGCTTGGCGTATCGATATAGAATCTTGTAAAATCGAGTTAAGAGAAGGAAAGAAGAAGAAGAAGAAGAAGAAAGATTGAGAAGGATCGACGTCTAGAGTCACGTGCTGTGGTCTTATTTCCATCATCGTGTCGATCAAAGGAAAAGAAAACGAGGGTGGCAACCAGATACAGAAAGACACGTGTACATGTGTGCGTGTGTACGTGTGTGTGTGTACACGTGTGTGTACCCGTGTGTATCTACGCTACGTGTGTGTGTGTGTGTGTGTGTGTGTGTGTGTGTGTGTGTGTGTGTGTGTGTGTGTGTGTGTGTGTGTGTGTGTGTGTGTGTGTGTGTGTGTGTGTGTGTGTGTGTGTGTGTGTGTGTGAAATACGTAGAGAAACACGCGTACGAGTTTGACCAGTCAATTTTATCCTCGCGAAAAAAAAACAAAGAGGAAAAGAAAAATAAAAAGGGAAAAGGAAAAGGAAAGAAATTAGGTGGGGGTTAAAAGGGTGACGGGGTTAGGGGTAGAAGGTGAAGGAGGGGGAGGAGGGGGAGGAGTGATAAGAGGAATCTTGAAACGTACGTTATCCCTGTCGACGAACTAATTTGAATTGATTCGGTATCCCGTAGCGACGTATGATTAGTAATAAACACGATGGACGGCTGCTGTCGCACGAACTTAAAAAAAGAAAAAAAAGGAGAAAGTTAAGAAGAACAAAAAAAAAAAGGAATATTTAAAAGTCGAATGAAATGAGAACAAAAAATAAAAAAAAAAAAAGAAAATTCGAGGACGATCGATATCGATCGTCGAGTTTCGTCGTGGTAATTAAAAGTAATCGTTGTTAATTCTTTCAACAGTGTAGACACGTTTTTATTGTAGAGAGAGAGAGGGGGGGTGGAGAGGGAGCAATCTAAATGAAGAAAAGGTATCTTTTTACCTTTAGAAACAATTAATCTTCTTTACGATGTACAACACAGCTTCTCTTGCCAGGGCAATCACGATGAAATCGTAACTTTGACGCGAGGCCTCGCTTTTACGTGTCACCGATATACATACATTCGTATATATAGATAGATAGATAGACAGATAGATAGATAGATAGATAGATAGATGGATAGATAAATAGATGAATGGATGGATAGATGGATGGATAGATGGATAGATATATAGATAGATAAATAGATGGATGGATGTTATATGTTTAAATATACGTGCATTACATATAGAGAAATAAGTATATAGAAACATCATATAGGATAATATATGTGTGTGTGTGTGTGTGTGTGTGTGTGTGTGTGTGTGTGTGTACACATAAGAAACGTAAGAGTACATGCAAGTATGCACACGTAAATATATATATATAAATACGTACGTACGTACATAAAATCGTGAATACCAATACGCAGATAGAAACATACGTACTCGATTAATATACCTATCCGGTGTACATAAGAAACGTACGTACGAATATAAATCAAATATATACGTACATACACGCATACATAGATACATACATACATATATATATATATATATATATATATATATATATATATATATATATATATATATATGTATACACGTAGATTCGTCATACAAAAAGATAGTAAACGCCGAAAATCGTTTCTCCTATCGTTGATCGTCGTGGTGGTGGTGTCGTGTCTCCGTCGTGGCGTCTAAGCTTCATAACGAGGTTTACTTCCCTCCTCCTCCTCCTCCTCCTCCTCCTCCACCTCCTCCTCCTTCTCCTCCTCCTCTTCCTCCTTCCTCTTTGTCGTCTTCCTAAAGGTATTTCAGCTCGAAATCCGAACATAATGCGAACGTCGGTGTCGCGCGCGTAGTGCTTCAGGGTGAGTGAGTGGGTGGGTGGGTGGGGTGATGTGGTGTGGTGTGGTACGGTTTTGACGTTGTTTTAAGATCGTACGTATTACATCATAAATAA
This sequence comes from Dolichovespula media, assembly GCA_911387685.1. Taxonomy (NCBI): domain Eukaryota; kingdom Metazoa; phylum Arthropoda; class Insecta; order Hymenoptera; family Vespidae; genus Dolichovespula; species Dolichovespula media. The sequence goes on from OU426862.1 coordinate 7,230,576, forward strand.
ATAAATCATTGCGATCGTTGGAATAATATTATTACGGTAACATTAATACATAACACATGTACTGTGTAACAACTATGATCAATTTTTATAAAATGACATTCGTATTACGAAGTTTTCGTACGAAACGATCGACGATTCGAATTCTAGCAACATTTAGCAAAATTAAATTGGAGAAACGATTGCGATCAATCGAAAACTATCATTGCTAATCATAGATAGAGGGAATTATATGCTGGTTATCGTTTGTATCGTTCTCTCTCTCTCTCTCTCTCTCTCTCTCTCTATCTATCTATCTCTATCTCTATCTCTATCTCTCTTAGTCGCAACAAAGAGACGCATATACGCGCGTCATTGTAAAACGAAGATGGAGGACGTATACTAATACCGTTATTACTATCACTACCACACTACTATTATACTACTAATATGGGGGGAGTCACGTCGATCGCAATTAAATTTAATTGTCGATGATCGAAAAACTTAAATGAACTATATACACTTGTAAATCCCATTGTTTTATCCAAGCCGTGACCTTGCTCTCTCTCTCTCTCTCTCTCTTTCTCTCTCTATATATCTCTATCTCTATCTCTATATCACTATCGTCCTTTTAACATTTTTCATAGATCAAAAGTATCCACGTGATGTTTAAATACGCAGGAACGGAAGGGTCTAAAAAGTTTCTAGGTTAATTTTAAAAATCGATTGATCTTTTCTTCTTTCTTTCTTTTTTTTGGTCTTTTTCTTGTTTTCTCTTTTTTTTTTTTTTCGTAAAAACTTACGACCCATTTTTACTTCGATGATATTTCGAAATATTTAAAGTCGTTTAGAATCGTAACACTTTCTAACATTTTTTTTCAGAGAGGAATAGTTTCGTTCTAATTTCTTTTTTTTTTTGCCTTTTTAATTATTCGTAGTGAATTTCACCGTAAATCATGTTGTTTAATCGACCGTAATCTTTTTTAATATTTTTAAACTTTTTTTTATATATATATATATATAGATTATAAATATCCACGCTTTAGACATTTTTTTTTCCTTTTACGAATCATAAAACTACGAGCTTAGGGAATTTTTTTTTTTTTTTTTTGAACGATCATAAAAACTCGCGAACCGTTTCACGTAATTCATTTCGATAACGTCGCAAAGGATATTATTCGACAATTTCCACGAGCTCTCAAACACACGTTTGTTGATCGGTGGTAACGCGAGTGCGTTTTGCACGGTCGTTTCCAAGGAATTTGATTATTACAAAATAATTTTAACGTTTATAGACGAATGAATATATTTTTTTTCAAACAATGTTCGTCGGGTTATAATGTACAACAACGTTCCCTCGATTCTCGATATTACAAATATTTTATTCGGAATGTTTAATATCCCAATAACGAATTTTCTAATTCAATTTGTGAACACGTTCAATGTATGAAACGTGTTCGTATTTTTCATATATATATATATATATATATATATATATATATGTATGTATGAATGTATGTATGTATGTGTAGCTAATAACCAGTCTGAAAAATGTATTAATACATTTTATGCTATTTTCAAAGAAATAAGGGAGAGGAGATAATTTCGTACTCAAATGGTTTGTTATTTTCGGAAATTAGTCAATCGATATTTCCATTCATATCGCATCATTCTATCGTATCTACCCCCCTATCTCTCTCTCTCTCTCTCTCTCTCTCTCTCTCTCACTGCCTCCATTTCTCTCTTCCCCTCCCCCATCGGCATTTAAAGTACACTCGCGAGCTTTTATAAGGATGATGTGGCTCGTATATCTGGTTTAAAAAAGATCGATAAACCAGAATGGCGAAGGAAAGGAAAAAAGGAAGAGAGAGAGAGAGAGAGAGAGAGAGAGAGAGAGTGAGTGAGTGAGAGAGAGAGAGAGAGAGAGAGAGTGAGTGAGAGAGAGAGAGAGAGTGAGTGAGAGAGAGAGAGAGAGAGAAGAAGAAGAGGAAAGTGACCTCGTTTTATCAACCCTCCTCGTACGCAACGTGCAGTTCGCAAAAGGATGGCCAAAGCGATATCAGCCATAGTAGATAATAGACGTCTTGGGCTTTATTTTCGAAGCGCGATCGATACTCGCTCTCGAATCAATACGTAGGAGACGGTAGTGCGTAGTCTTCACGCAGCCTCCCACTTTTTTTTCTTCTCTTACCATTTCTTCGGAGCGTAGTCTGAAAGAATATATATTTATATATGTATATATGTATGTATGTATGTATGTATGTATGTATGTATGTATTGGAGGACGTGAATAGATTTACGAATTGCGTATAATCATAACGATCGATGATTTTATATAGATTCTCTTTTTTTTTTCTTCTTTATTACTCCTTATAAATTGTTATGAAACAAAATAATAATAATAATAATAATAATAATGATAATAATAATAATAATAATAATAATAATAATAATAAAAATAGTAATATTAACAATAAGCAAATAAATACTTTTTATTTAAAATATTATATACATATATATATATATATATATATATTTTTTATTTTAATTTATATTTGAAAAAAAAAGAAACGTCACAAACTTTTTTTAAAAGTATTTATAAAAGTATTTGATCTATAAAAGTAATTTATAATAGTACAAAAAGAAAGTATGAGTACGTGTAATATATTTTTAGAGTAAATATTAAAATTCTAACTGTTTATTTAAAATAATATACATACATTTAAAATAAAATACATACTCTCTCTCTCTCTCTTTTTTATCTCTCTCTATTTATCTTTTTTAAACATTGGTTAAATTTAAAAATAAAACCAACAAAGATTTTGTTTCATAAAAAATATCCATCAGCGTTATATAATATTATATAATATATATATATATATAAACTGGATTTAAAATTTTGTCGAACGATAAAAAATAAAAAGGATACAAAATATGTTTCATACGCGAGAATGTGTGTGTGCTGCGGTTTAGTCGGGTGGTCGTCGTCGTCGTCGGTGGTGGTTGTGAGATGGGGTGTGAAGGGGGAGCAAGCAATGATGGGTGATCGGCGAGAGGGATAGAGTAGGTAAGGGAGAGAGGGAGGAGTATAGGGAGACCAGGAGAGGGGGCGAGGAAGAAAAAAGAACGAATACACTTCGACGAAGAAATATTCTCGGTCTAATACCTTCGTTGAATAGATGATCGGGAAAAGCATTCATGCCTTACGAATAGAGATCGCGAGAGTATCCCTGCACCCGTCGTGTCGGCGGGTGCATTACTAACACGACATAGAGAGAGAGATAGAGAGATAGAGATAGAGAGAGAGAGAGAGAGAGAGAGAGAGGTTCCTTTTGTATGCACAAGAACGCTGAGCTTATATATGGCTAACTCTGAGGCAACGATGGGTTCTATATCGAGAGGGTTGATTAAAGTGATGAAGGAGCGGCTTCGATAAGGCTCACCTCGATCGACGCCGATTAAGCTTGCAAGCTTATACACTCCTACATATCTATATACACATAACAACGGCCCCTGCATAGATACCATACGTATGTATATACGTGCGTACGTATGATGTGTACGTATGTACGTACGTATATATGTGTATGTACGTATGTATGTGTACGTATGTATGGATGTACGTATGTATGTATGTATGTATGTACGTATGTACGTATGTATGTATGTACGTATATATGTATGTATGTATGTATGTATGTATGTATGTATTTACATATCCATGTATGTACGTATGTATGTATGTATGATGTATGTATGTATGTACGTACGATGTATGTATGTATGCATGTATGTATGGATGTATGTATGGATGTATGTATGGATATGTGAATATATGGATGTATGTATGTATGTAAGGATGGATGTATGGATGTATGGATGTATGTATGGATGTATGGATGTATGGATGTATATATGGATGTATGGATGTATGGATGTATGGATGTATTTTGCATGCATATTACATACATCGATACGTAAAGTATTTACGTACGATTGTTATATAGACGTTTGAAATAATACGTTTTACTCCGTGCAAAATTAAAAAAAGATATATCAGGTATGCGGTACGTATTATTTATTGGGATTCGAATAGTGAGTAACGTTTTCAAAAAGGCATTTCTTTTTAAATATTTTATTTCGATTGAGATAATTTTTTTTTTCTTTTTTTTTACTTTTCTTTTCCTATTTTAATACTAATAGCGCGTGTGCGTATGTTTATGTATGAATACATATATATATATATAAATGTAAGGATTATCAAGATGAAAAAAATATGCGTATAAGTTGATAAATAAAAACAAAAAGATAATATTTTATTTATTTATTTTTTTTATTTATTATTTTTCTCTACGGTATCATCATATCCAATTTGGAAAGTAATAGAAACATTGTTTTCGTTAAATGTTGCAAAGTTATGTGATGTTTATCAATATAAAAAACAGAAAAAAAATATCTCTCTTTTATACGCACATAACGCTATATAACACTAATATTGAAATATTTTATATAAGTTGTCGGTAGGGAAAAAACGATGCGTTTGAAAATGAAATGAGAAATATATCTCGAGTATAGTCTCTCTCTCTCTCTCTCCCTCTCTTTCTCTATTATTTTTAAATACTCAGGGATTTTCATTTTTCTTTATTCGTATTCGTAATTTATACTAACACGCACGCACGCACACGCACACACACACACGCGCGCGCAAAGAAAGCAAAATTTTTTTTCCATTTCACGTAATACAATTAAAAGTTGAAACGAACTAGATTACATTTATTTTCTTTCATCTCACGTTATATAAATACGTACATACGTACATACATAGTCGATCTAGTCTCTACAATTTGTAACGTCGTGACAAATCCCGTCCCTTCTAATCATACAGACAGAACAAGATCACACGTGGCACGCGTAATATTATCCAGGATAGTCGAACGAAGAAAATGTCAGTGCATCCTATACCAACCACCTACTACTTTTAACCGTCCCGACTTTTAACATTGGAAGGAATAAGGTTCAACCTTTAATAAGGGCGAACACAAATCGTGCCAACAACGACGTTGGTGGTATTGAACGTCGTTGATCTCGAACGAAGCGACCCGTTAAACTTAACAAAGTTTACACGACATATATATATATATATTACGTTTTTAGGAATACAATTTCGAACGGAAAAAAAATGGACAATGTCAACAACAAAAAAATTGATCCATTAGGGGAGGGGGAAGGACAAAGCAAAAATAAGAACGATTATATTATTCCATTGAGAGAGATCATCGACGTGTTTGTTTCGTATCGATTATAAAAATCTTTATCCCAATAACAGTTGGTTAACCCTAGAAGTGTTTTGGGGACGTTAAACGTTTTTAGGTTTTTTGTTTGTTCTTTCCCTTCCCCTCGCTACCATGATAATAACAAGAAGAAATTTTCTTTTATAACAATTAAAGAAAAAACGAACGAAAAGAAGAAGGAAATAACGATAACGAGGGAAAATAAAAAGTGCATTGTTGTTGCTGCTGCTGCTGTTGCCGACGTTGCTGTAGTTGTGTTGCTGTAGTCGTGTCACTGAAAGTGGACGGAGATGATGCGACAGTGACGCGAATTATGAGTCTGTGTGCGTGCGTGCGTGTTTAAAAATTAATTCGAATCCGGAAAACAGAGAGAGAGAGAGAGGAGAGAGACCGGCTTTTTCGATGCCGACGACGACGAGGAGGAGTTTGTGATGCATTTTTTGTATTCCGCGAGCGTCCTCTCCTTCGTCCCATTGCGGAAGGAATCCCTTTCGAGTATAAGAAGAGGAGGACGTTAAGTAAGGATGAGACAACGCGGCTCGCGGCGCGTCCGTCCTCGACCTCGTTCTCGTGACAACGAGACGAACTTAACCACCACCACCAGTCCGGTATCTAACGCTGATCCTCCTCCACCCCCTCCACCTCCTTCCTCCTCATCTTCCCTTATCGATCGATCTAACAACATAACGAAAAGGTATCCAAGCGCGGACGAGAACGTCGTCGAGGGTGGTCCACACGGGGACCTTGGAATAGAAGGGCCCCTTCCTGTTAACGAACGACGTACGAGATCCGAAAGGTAGCTGCAGATGATTAATATTTATCGATCGTCAAAGATCGAGAAATATTTCGAATGAGGGGATAGGGGTTATTTTGAATTAAAAATAATTTCGTTTGTAAAGCTTGGTTATTATTATTATTATTATTATTATTATTATTATTATTATTATTATTATTATTATTATTATTATTATTATTATTTGTATGAAAAATATGAACGGAAATAAATAAATGAACGAACAAATGAAGAAGAACGAAAAGAAACGAATAGAAAAGAAATGCAAAACGATCGTATTTTCGTTTTCGTATTATGGGGGTGATTAAAATGATATGATATCTTTGAATCGTTGTGATATCACATGGTGGAACATATTACATAGAATACGATTTCATTGATGCGCGAGATATATTCGTCACGAATTTTAGCGTCATTACGTGGAATGGAATTAATCCTTTGATATATTGGGGTATATCGTTTCTGAGTAAAGTACCGTGGGTAGAGTTTACCGTTAAAGTCATAATAGTCATATACCAGTGTCCTCCGATGTATGAACTAACGTTCCTTTGAAATAATAGATAATAGGGCTTTAGAGAAAACGGGCTTACTCGTTACTTTAGAAAATGTTTATTCAAAGACAATCTCGATCTATGGGAGGATGGTTTAATTGCTCTACGTTATGAAAAGTTATGAGAGCTAACGATTGACCATACAGGACTTATTTCAGTGACTGCGATCCATCTTCCGGAACGTTTCCTGGAAATTCGGCCGGTAGCTCGTCGAATAGCAGTTTGTCGACGAGAAGTTTGGACAGTCCGAGTACGAGCCTGGAACATGTGCATCCAGCAACCTCGTCATCGGCCAACGCATCGACCTCCTGGGACAGCGACGTAGACGTAGAGCCGGATCCCTCCGATTGGAGTCAGGGCGTAACAGAGGAAGTACTGGCGCGTCTAAGTAATTCCGAGAAAAAGAGACAAGAGGTTATCAATGGTACGTAGGATCGATGATTTTCCCCACCCACCACCACCCATTCCCCTTCCATGCTCTCGAGGGGATTAGTTTTCAATTTTATATATTCGAACAGAGAGAAAAAGAAAAGAGAAAAGAGAAAAAAGAACGAAAGCGAACGTAGACGGCCAATTGTGTTCATCCACGATACGATTTTGTTTCTTTTGTTAACGACAGAACTGTTTCATACGGAACGATCTCACGTGCGCGCACTGAAGGTACTCTCCCACGTCTTCCACAAGCCATTACTGGAATCGCAAGTGTTACCGTTGGATCAGATACAATTGCTATTCTCGAATTTGGACGAGATGGTGGCGATACATTCGCGCTTCAATCAGGCGATGAAGAGGAAGAAGAAGGAAAATCCATGCGTGGGCGATATCGGTGAACTCCTATTGGAGATGTTCGACGGCGAGGCCGGCGAGACGTTCGAACGGGCCGCCTCGACTTATTGCGCTAAACAGCAGGTTGCATTGGACGCGTTGAGGGATCGGCGCAGGAAGGATCTCAAATTGAATTCCTTCCTGAACGAGATCGAGGCCAATCCTCTTTGCAGGAGATTACAGTTGAAGGATCACATATTAACGGGTATGTTGAGACTGACCAAGTATCCGTTGCTCTTCGAGAATCTCGCAAAGTATACGCCTGAGAGGAACGAGAGGGAGAAGGCATCGGTGTTTCGTAGTCTCGAACGTAGCAAGGAGATCTTGAGCCGTGTAAATCAGGCGGTAAAGGAGGCGGAGGATTATCAACGTCTCGTCGAGATACAACGTACCATCGACAGATCGGCCTTCGACAAGTTCGATCATCCGACCGTACAGGAGTTCAAGAATCTCGACATAACCAAACGCAAACTGATTTACGAGGGCCCGTTGCAATGGCGCAGAACCGAACAGAACAGAGCGAAACCGGTTGATTTGCACGTCGTATTACTCGACGATACGATATTTTTCTTGCACCGCCAAGATGAAAGGTACCTGTTAAAGTTTATCAATACGAGCCAAGCCAATTCCGTTTTGAGCCCGATCGTTAAAGTGTCGACGGTACTTGTCAGGCACAATGCCGTTGACAAGAACTCATTGTATCTTGTGAATACCTCGCAAAATGGTGCGCAAATTTATGACCTCGTGGCGGCCTCGCCGGCCGAACGTAAGCTCTGGTGCAAACACATTTCGGAAACGGCCGAGGCTTACAAAACTCGCGATAGACAAGGTAGAAGACCAACTCCGCCTACCACACTGCCAGAGGAGTCGTCTGTATCCGGTATGGAGGATACGTCTTTGGCCCTGCCTAGTAGTGGTCATGTAGCCGAAGGGAAAACCGATGATCGTCATCCCGTTCATGAGCAAGAACACGAGCATGAACACGGGCATGAACGCGTACCGGTATTGGATAACGAATTAGAACGTGAACAGGAAAATAAATTGGAATTGGAACAGGAACACGATGATAAGGAACAAAAGGATAGGCCCGATAACTTGGGTAATATCGAAAAAGATGAAGACGGTGGTGGTAATGGTGGTAATGGTGTTGTACCACCTGATACCACCGCCAACGCAAAAGCTGAACCTTCGACGAGCGAATCGTCCCAACAACAACAACAACAACATCAATCGCAACAGTCCGAGTCGCCAACACCGAGAGGTAATTTCTATGTATATTATTAATCACTTTGGCAATACGATTACTTCTACTACTACCACTACTACTACTACTACTACGGTCCTGCGTTGCAAGAATAATGAGATCGATATCCTTGATATACGGTTATTGTTATTTCATTGTTTCCGCTTTTGACGGAAATGTTGTCCATCGTAATATAGCAAGCTTTGATAATTACATCTCAGATCCCATTCCCTCCCCTCAACAACAAAATATCAAATTAAACTATCTATACCAGTAAAGTGGTGGAGAGTAGTGGGAAGAGTAGTAGTAGGAGACGTTCGTTAAAATTCTCTTCAATCGATAGATATTATTTACTTCAAATGTGATCAGGTATCGGGGAGCCGTTGCGTATGGTCATCACGGAAATCTCGCTTATTGATCCTCTTGAAGTACACGTGGAGGTACCGTCTGTGCATGTTGCAGAACCAGTTCTTACAACAATAGGTATTACAAATTTTTTTTTTACAATTTTTACAATTTTTTTCTCTTTTATTTTTTTATTCTTTTATTTTTTTTATTACTCCAATAATCCAATATGCTCTTTTATACGTACGTACATATATATATTTATATATCTAAAAATAACTTGTGTATTTTCAGAATGTCCAAGACGCGTAGGAAATTTACGTAGGTAAGAATTTAGAAGCGGAAGAATTGGCAAGAAGAGGACCTGGATGGATGGATGGATGGCTTACTTAATGGTGGTTTAAAAAAAAAAAAAAAAGCAGAAACAAAAAAAAACAGCAGTCGCCCGACAAGCGAATAGTCTCTTCTACTCGGGTTCGCAATCCCGGTCCAGCAACCACCCAACCCGATTTTTTCCGCCTTGAAGTCTCTTCTTCGCAAGTGAGATATTCGCCTGCATCACCACCACCACCAACCACCACCACCACCACCACCACCACCACCACCACCACCACCACCATCACCACCATCATCACCATCACCATCACCACCAACAACAACAATAACGATATTGTTGTCGTGTGTGTAAATTTGGTGGAGAATTGTGTTCCCAACTAATTGTGACACTTTTGAATCCATGGCAGCTGACAAAAGTTGCAGTTTTTAATTATGTGTGTGTGTGTACCTCCTTGGGCCCAGCGAAGCAACTCGCTATAAAAAGAAAAAAGAAAAATGAAATGAAATTTATGAGGGTCACAACACACGGAGTCGAGCTGGGCCGGAAAGTAAACAAAAAATAAAAACAGGACGGGGGGAAAGAAAAAAAAGAATTTTATGGGGATAAAGAGTCATTGAAAGCGGAAGAGGAAAAAAGAAAATTGACGAGAAAATGTTGGATAACTTTAATGATTATTGGTCAGAGGAGAGAAGTCAGTCCCGGCAAGACTAAAAAAAATAAAAAAATAAATAAAGGTATGAAAAAAAAAAGAAAATAAAAATAAGAAAAGAAATCCGGGAGATGCATGAATTTATAGTTCAATTCTGACAACGCAAAATCGATTTTTTCTATCAACGTTGCGAAACATATTGACATGTGTCTTTTTGAAAAGTAAATGAATGGACACTTTATACCAAAAGTTGAGATGATGTGTTTTTTTGAAAGAAACAAAACGAAAAGAGAGAGAGAGAGAGAGAGAGAGCGAGAGGGAAAGAGAGGGAAAAAAATTGCAGGATTGTAACTGATGATATTTACCAATTGTTAAAAGAATGGATTAATAATGTGAATGAGAGAAAATATTTATATGCTCTTACAAACGTTAAACGATCATTATTGCTTCGCAAAAAGCGAATATTGATAATAAACTTTCTATATCGTTTACATTTTTAACACGGGATTCGTTTACTATATAGTAATAATAGTAATAGAAACGTTTATTCGTTTTGGACCTCATTCATATAGTTTTGAAGAGTGAATAATTATTTTTTACGGATTATATAAAGAAAATTCTCTATTTATTTTTATTTGCTTATCAAAGTTGTGTTCTGATCGTTCTTCAATCGTGTTTCTTTGTTTTCTTTATTTTTTTTTTTCCAATTATCGCTGCGTTCACAGTGTTTTACCTTTCCTTTATATATATATAACATATATAATTCTTGTAAATTATCTTGCATTCATTCTGTTTCGATAGTCTCTCACTGATTGATTGTATCTTTTTTATTTTTTTTTTTTTTGTTGTTTTTTGTGCGTATATATATATTTGTCTCTCTACATTTATTTTATTATTTTAGTCGGAGTTTTCTTGGTTACAATTTTTCAAGATTCGACAATTTTCTATCCGCTAAATATTCAACGTCATTTTTATTGAGAAGGGGATTGGGAGAGAGGGAGGGGAAAGAAACATTTCTGCCATACTAACGATTATTTCTTGGCAAACATTATTACAACTGTAGTAACCACACTCATAAAGAAGAAGAATAAGAAGAAGAAGAAAATGAAAAAAAAAAAAAAACACGTAAATAAGAAATATACAGAGAAGAAAAAAATATATTATGCTTATATATAATAGATCTATATATATATATATAGATTTGACATGTACATTCAAACGCATGTATATACTTATATAAGAGTAAATTTCATCCTTTGAAACATATAAAGAAGGTGGTCTATCACCACATTGACAATGGTCATTTGTTTATTATAATAGTAACTATAACGTTACTATGCACTGCGCTAAAGAAAAGATCAACGCGCATAATCATAAGAAGAGACATGGCGTTTTATTTTATTTTATTTTATTTTATTTTTTTTTTTTTTTTTTTTCTATAAACAATATGAATTTTTGAGAATATTTATATTTACTACGTATATAAGGGAAGTTAATAAAGATAACGAAAAGAAGAGAGAGACACGGGATGAGTGACAAAAGTTTGCAGAAGAGAAATCTCACACACATACACGCGCACGCACACAACACACAGTATACACAGAGAGAATGAGAGAGAGAGAAAGAGAGAGAGAGAAAGATTGAGAAAAATAAAGAGAAAACAAAAAGAAACGCCTTCATTAACCCTGACATTCGTCGCAGCAGATTATTTGAAGCATCTGTTGCGTCTAAAACTCTGATGGAATAACCGGTTAGTTGTTTTAAATTTAATTTTCAATTATTTCAATAATTTGGCCAATGATTACGACAAGTGGTCTAGGTTATATATATATATATATTTTTTTTTTGTTTATTTTTATTTTTATTCTCGAGACATTGTTACATTTCAATATGAATTATTTGAAAATAATTGTATACCTTTTATGAACAATAAGTTATGACAAAATCTGTTGTCATTTAATATCTCAAATGAATCGGATCACTTTTTCGTAATCGCGTAACCGAATTATCACAATTTATAATTCATTTCTACGTCCTTACGTACTTGCCCCCAATTTCAGTGAGTGAACTCGGTGACACTAGGATGCGACTGCTGTTACGCCAAAAATCAATGTTTTTCCGGCTAACGTAGAGCGTAAATCGATTGGAAGAGATATATATATATATAATATATAAATATACACGATCACACAACTGGGAGTATCGATTGAATTTTAAATTATGTTCAAAACTGTACAACATTTATAATAATGATTGTAAACTCTATACAAATGGGAAGATACATTTTTGAGAAGCATATAAAAAAGAAACAGAGAAGAAAAAAAAATGGAGACATCGAGGAAGTATCTTTAATTGAAATTGAAGAAGAGCGTGATCTGTGAGTGTGTAGTACGAATGATGAGTAAAAAATAGGATCGACTGAATGCAATTGAATGCTGTTGCAATTTCCGAGTTGGAAGGAAGGCTTAAATTTGTTCGTTAACTACATTTGTCTCCTTCTGACCGATCCCTACCGAATTGTGAAAGTTGTCTAGGGGAAGATATATATATATATTGGCCAATCATTTAAAGATTTCTTAAAATGGTACGAGTAATAATTTTTCACAATTTTTAATCTTTGGAAATTTTCCAAGGCTCTGCATGCGTGACAATGCTAAACAGTTCGAATACTGAGTTTAGTCATTATTTATGCCAGGTGGTAGCATAATTCCCTGTTGCCGTGGTGATTCTCTCTTTCCCCAGGCCTGTTATCCGCGCTAGCTTTAGACTTGAGAACTTGTTGAAGTAAAGAAACTTATGAACGGTTAATAAATTGCTTTCTCGTTCCTTCGATTAATCCTTTTTTACTTTCACCAAGTCTCTCGATTTCTAAAGATTGAGAAATGCTGCGTGCAAGGCCTTAACAATAATTCTTTTATACATTGGTATAATAATAATAATCTGACAAAAGTAAAAAAAAAAGAAAAGTAACGGTAATGATAGTATAAACGAGTAGTGTTGGATAATTAATAAACATCATTTTGCATTTTTTACAACAACGAAATGATACGGAAGAACCATTTCTTAAATGACACTAAGAGACTGTTGCATTTTTGTAATACTATGAATAATCTGACATTTTATAATATTTCCATGATATTTTCACTGCTCCGAAAGAAAAAAAAGAAAAGAAAAGAAAGAAAAAAAAAATAATTTATATGTGATATCACGAATCTAACAAGCTTGTGTAAAATTTTGATTTATGATGAAATTGTGAACTAAGATTCTTTTTTTACTTTATGACAGAAATGATCCAATTTTGAAAGGATTCGATACCGCAAGAATGATGTATGTGAAAAAAAACGAGAATGAAGTTCATAAACGCAATATTTTTGCTCTCTGATCATCCATATGTCTTCTTCTTATATTTTGCAGTGTTTTCTGTTTTCCAATCAATAATTTTGCTCTCGATGTTGTACTTATATCTTGGTGCTACATTTGCCTGTGTGAGCGACAAAGTTCCTTTCTTAAATCACTGGATGTCTCTACGAATATGAAAATATTTTATAATAACTCTCTGATCGATAATATATCAAAATATAAATTACAATGAATGCAGTAATAAAACAATTAATAGAAATGTAGCAGATCCAACGTTTTACAAAAAATAAAAAAAGAAAAGAAAAGAAAGAGAGAAAGAGAAGAAAGAAAAGAAAGAAACATGACCTATTGTGACTTCATGATTATATATATAAATTGTTATAATGTCATCGCAATGTCTGGATATGTTGAAGAAATCAAACGATCGGAATGCTAAAATAAGTTTATATATGATTGGAGTAATAATCACACGAGATAAAGAATTTATTTACTGACGTAAAATTTTACTGTTATTGTTCATTAATTCTTTATCTAATAATGAACTTCAAAGCATTATAAATACGACACTATGTATATGTATAAAAATATTTAATAACATTATTAGTTGATATTATATTATTATTATTATTATTATTATTATTATTATTATTATTACTATTAATTATTATTATTATTATTATCATTATTATTATTATTATTATTATTTATTTTTTCTTGGCGTGACCCGAGTTACTCCTTTTGACGGGTTTTGCTACAGATTGAAAGTACATTGTACTATTATGGTGGTTGATGTCCTGAGCTGATGAATGCTCTGATTATTTTATTATTATTATTATTATTATTATTATTATTATTATTATTATTATATATTATATTATTATTATTATTATTATTATTATTATTATCACTATTATTTTACTGCATTAAAATACTTATAAAATTGTATATTTTTTTGTAATTATTTTGAACACACTATAAATACTTGAATAAGGTTAAGCGTAAATGTTTAATAATAGCATTGTTGATTCGTAATAATTTCTATATTTTCACAGAAAAAAAAAAAGAAGAAAAAGAAAACGTGCGCTCGCCAATAGAAAGATTTTGTGTATATCTCTTTAGAGAAAGAAGTGCACTCATCCTCTTAAAGACGAATGATCTAAGGATAAAAGGGGGGAGATAATATACATAAATATATGTACTTGCGGATGAAACACGAGCTTTTTTTTTTTAAGGAAAAGATAACAAACAATTGCTGCTTCTCTCTTGTATCTCTTCATATAGAAAGAAAGATACTTGCACTTTCGTATATTGATTTTAAATTGTTTTGATTTATTGAAAATACGGAAAATCGGAAATGGGGAAAAAAAAAGTTTTGTCGGATAAATACAACAATATACTTATTGAATATGTAAAATCAAGGATATTTTTTGTACGTTATTTAAGGGAACACCGTGTACGATATAAATAATTCTTTTGATTCGCAATAGCGATTGATGAAACATATTTAATTGGTGATAGGTGAACTGAAAGTTATGCATATTATATTTCTTATAAGCTAAAATAAAGAAATATAAAATCATGCTTCTTTCAGGTTTTATTTCGAATGACATTTTTGTAAATATCTGTTCTTTTTTCTTCTATGTTCTCTTTTCCTTTATTTTTTTTTTTTTTGCTTCACGCCGTCGAAAAGATGGATCTTCATACAAATCAAAATCGTTTGTCACAGATCTAAATCATTTTAAAATGTATAAAAGTACATATAAAAACGAGGGGCTTTTTTCTATACGTACAAAAAAATGTGTATATGTATATATATATATATATATGTTTATGTATATATATACACCCACACAAACACATTTTTTTCTCTTCATAACCTCATCAATATATAAAACTTATACGATATGATCATAAATATAAATATAATGTATTAATAAAAGTTATTACTCTCGTTCTACCTTTATTTGTTTTTTTATTTCATTCTGATACATCAACAGTACAAACAAAGTTGGTAAGAGCAACTAAACAGTAGTCGACCGGGAGACGTTCCAACGATCGGATGTGGGAGATTTTTTATGGTTATAAAATAATATATAATATTGATATATGAGATAATATCAAATATCGTAAAAAAAATATTTCATTGGTGATGATAATACTTAAATAAAATTAATTTAAGTTCTAACAAATACGTTGTCTCTTTCGTATAAAGTAAAAAATAAATAAGTGAATAAATAAATAAATAGAGTAACAAATTATCGGGAAAGAAAAATGCGTAACATCGAAATAAAAACGAAAATCGACGATTCCACAACGCTTATTAATAAACTTGAGAAAATTACGAAAAATAAATGGATTGTTATAGAACAACACGATACTTTTTTTAACACGAAAACAGGTAGATTGAAATTGCGCCAATTTGAAGTAAGTATAATATGTATATATATATATACATACATACATACATCATACATACATGCATACATACATACATACATATATATATGCATAATACATACATACATACATATATATATGTATATATATCAATAAATAATCAACAAATTTAATTACTATTTTAATTTTAATTTTGATTTAACTAATGTTTTAATATTTCAATTTGATTATTTCTTTATATTATCTCATATAATATATATATATATATATATATATATATATATTTATAAAATACTTTGAGATATGTTAATAGAAAATACATAAGACCGTCATTTTACAGGATAAAACCGGTGAAATAATTTATTATGAAAGACCTAACATTACTGGGCCTAAACTCTGTAATTATCAAAAAACAAAAATGAACGCAGAAACGTGCGAAAATTTAAGAGATATATTAACCATTTCTAATGGTATTTTAGGAGTTGTAAAAAAGACAAGACGATTATTTATGATCGATCAAACTAGAATACACATTGATGATGTACAAGGATTAGGTAGTTTTTTGGAATTAGAAGTATGTAACGTATGATTTGATGATGACCAAGTAATCAAGTACATGTAAAAAAATATTCGTACGTATAAATGTTTGATATTTTATTATTTTAGGTCGTTCTAAATGACGATCAAGATGTTAGTTATGGAGAAAAAATTGCGCAAGATATAATGAAACAATTAGATATCGGACAAGAAAATTTAATTTCCGAAGCATACGTAGATCTACTTAATAAGGCTGAAAGTTTATAATAACATAGACACTTGTATTTCGTCTAATGATAGAGATATTTTTTGTCAAAATATATTATCGCGAAAATATTGTACATATATATATATATATATAATGCGAATAAATATTATAAAAAATATTAAATCATTCTATTTTGTTCGTACGATGATTAATAAGTCATTATTTTTGTGTCTGGGTTGCGTCTGTATCAATAAAGATATTTTTCTAAGAAACATAATATTTCTGTAAATTTAAGCATCTTTCAAATAGATACGCGACTGTCATAGAAATGCGACTTACTATACATTCTTTTTAGGGACCCTAAATTAACGAACCTCGATTGTTGTTTAGAACTCGCGGTAAGGAAAATGTGTCTTAGTTGATTTTGGTAAAAAGTTGTTTTAATTCATAGGAAATAAATATCGGCTCGTCAGTTTTTGGCAATATTTTTGAATTTCTTACTAAAAAATGGAGACTAAACCAAAGAATGAATATTTACTTGCTTTAAAAGGTAATATATAATATAAAGGTATACATAGTAAATAGTATACATATTTTGACATATATATATATATACTTATATATTGTGTAATGTGAAACAAAAAAAAAGAAAAACAATAATACGACAATAATAATTGTTTACATTTAAATATTTATTTAATTTTTTTTTTTTCTTCAATCCCGTATATGCGAAATTAAATATTTTATATATTTTTTTTTTTAGTAATGAGGTTAACACGACCCACTCTTGCCAGTCCTATAGTTGTTACCTGTGATTCAACAGATTTACCAGGTAATACGCTCAACAATGAATTAAAAAATGATTGCACATCGTTGCAAGGAATGGAAACACTTGCTATCGGACAATTTATGGTATTACCGCAAAGTTTTGGGTATAAGTTTTTGTAATACTTAAAGCTTTTTTTACTTAAAATATATGGAGTATTCTATAATATTATAATATTAATATAATAATAGATTTATACATACATATATATATTTCAGAAATATATATTTAGGAGAAATATTTTCAAGCTATTTATGTGTACATAATGGTAGTAATCAAGTAGTTAAAAATGTGACCGTTAAGGTTTGTATATATATGTAATAAAACATTTTTTGAAAATAATAATATAAATATTTTCATTGAGTTATATATACTTTTACAGGCAGATTTACAAACGAGCACTCAAGTTATTTCATTATCGTCAGGAAATTCAGAGGTCAAGGAATTAGCTCCTGATAATACAGTGGATGAAGTTATTCATCATGAAGTTAAAGAGATAGGAACGCATATGTAAAATTAAAGAAAAGTTAAAATTTTTTTATCGAATTGACAATTCCTCCGATTAAATTTTTATATCGTTTTAGACTAGTATGCGAAGTTAGTTATGCACCTGTTAATTTAATGGGTCCGCCACAATCGTTCAGGAAATATTTTAAATTTCAAGTTGTTAAACCATTGGATGTGAAAACAAAATTCTATAATGCAGAAGTAAGCATCGATGTTAAGATATAAGTAATAGTACGGTAAAAAAAAAAAATAAATAAATAAATAACATACGTTATTTTTCTATAGTCTGATGAAGTGTATCTTGAGGCACAAATACAAAATCTTACAGTAGGTCCAATTTGTTTAGAAAAAGTGTCATTGGAATCATCACATTTATTTAGCGGTAAGTAATAACATTATTAAATAATTTCTTAATTGATAGAACGTTAGAAAATAATCTTTTTTTTTTTTTTTAGTATCGACATTAAATAAAAATGAAAAGGGAGAAAGTATTTATGGGAAAATTAACTTATTGGATTCTGGTTGCAGTAGACAATATCTATATTGTTTAAAACCTCAGCTAAGTTTACAAAAAGATCCTAAGATGATGCATAATGCTACTAATATTGGTAAATTGGATATTGTATGGAAAAGTAATCTGGGAGAAAGAGGACGACTGCAAACAAGCCAGTTACAAAGAATGGTTCAATTATTTATTTATTAGACAAGAGATTTTGTGACAGTTTAGATGCATAGAATAATACTTATTTTTTTCGCTCGAAAGTAGGCGCCAGAATATGGAGATCTACGAGTCATTATGAAAGATATTCCATTGAAAGTTTATCTTGAGGAACAAGTGAATCTTAAATGTCACATAACCAATACTTCGTATGTGTCAATTTTTATTTTTTTTTATCATTATTTGTTATAAAATATAAATGCAATTCTATCACAATTTTAATTATTCGTTGTTAGAGAAAGAAGTATGGATTTGTTATTAAGTTTAGAATCGAGCGATTCGATAGCATGGTGTGGAATATCCGATAAAATAATTGGAACATTAAAACCTGGAACCTCTATTGATGTACCTTTGAGTTTAATCCCATTAGATACTGGCATTACTGTGAGTACATTTCATATATATATATATATAAAATCTTTAAAGTATAATATAAAAATATAAAGAGTTTTATTTTATAGATTATTTCTGGCTTAAAGTTGATGGATACTTTTTTAAAAAGGGTATATGACTATGATGACTTAGCACAAATTTTTGTCAACCAATTGAATTAGTGTGACCCAGGAAAATATTTATATAATGTATATTTTTTTGCATATATTTAATTTAAAAATTATACTCTAATAATGTATTATTATTATTTAATATTTATTCAGAGATACGAATCTATAGTAGACATTTTTTTAGTTTCACTGACAGCTCCAACAGCACATGCCAATAATGTTTGAACATCCTGAGGTTCGTTTCCACCAAAAATGTAACCATTTGCCTTATCAACAGCATTTTTCACTTGTAACAAAAGCGCTTGATTGGAAACATCCAATGGTATAAAACTTACAAGACTATAATCCTCAACTAAAGAAATTAAAGCTGCATTAAGTTTTTTGTACCTGTATATAAAAACATTTACTATTATTTTTTTATAGAAAGAAGAGAGTTTAAATTGTAACTTGTCAAAAAAAAAAAAAATTAAATAACATACTTCGCTGTAAAAGGATCCTCGTCCAATTTCTCTAGAAGATATGTTAAATCAAGTACTTCCGTATAAAAATCTATATTAAATGCTAAACGATCGCTAAATTTTTTCATTTCATCAAATTTTGTCATAATGTTAACATGAGGTAGACCTAATTGCAACATAGTAGTTGTACACAAGATTAGGGATGATAAATATTTCCCTGTAAATAAATCATAGGATCTGTACAATTAGTTTTATTAATATTTAAATGTGTATATAAACTCCTTTCAGAGAATATATATTTACCTGGATCGCTACAATGATGCGAGTCTACAAGATGTACGCTACACAATCTTACTAAATTCTGAGTCAATTTCTCAACAATTGAACTAACGGATTTATGATGCGTATAAAGTTCAACCTATTTATAACAATGTTATAATTTGATAATACATTCGAGTAGACAATTTAAATATTGATGTATAATTATACCTGTCCTGGGCAATCAATAATAAGGTAGTAATCCTTCAAATTTAAGATCTTAGTAATCAACCATTTAACGTTTGCCTCTAAAAATTCCATACAGTAAACTAATGCCCCATTCGGACCAAGACCATATTCCGACATTACTTCTTCGTGCTTGATTAGTTCCGATATATCTACTAATGGGTTATATTCCATATTTTCATTGGCTGGATCTGATGGTAAGAAAATATATGTGTATAAATTAAATAATAACAAATTAATGTTATATCTGGCGTACCAATGTTGATGACAGCTACTTTTCTACCCATTTGCTCCAGAAATTTACACATTGCATTGCAGTAAGTAGTTTTTCCACTACCGGGTGGCCCAATGACCAATTGTCCAAATATCAAACTCATATTTCTTTTTTTTTTATCAGTCTTTAGATCACCACAATTTCAATTGATTTATAGTATTGATTATAGCTTTTAATATCTCTTTATTATAATCTTTTAAAGATATTGACAACAATAAAGGCTTATCGATATTTATTTGTTCTGCAATAAATCTAGCAGCGGCGTGAACATCAATATCGTCCTTACCAAAGATAACACTGAAATTTTAATGTAATTGTATTAGATATAAAAAAAAAAGAAAAAAGAACAATAATAATAACAATAAAATTACTTACTTTGTAGAGAAAATATTGCTGCTAAATTGATTCAAAGCAGATTCTCGATTAACCGTAATTAATGATCCCAGTTTCTTGAAATGAGATATAATTAAAAATATACGATTACTAAAAATAAAATGTTATTTTGATTAACAATCAAAAATGTTGTCAAATATTCTTTAACGTTTTTATACATTCGTTGTTACTAGTACCTGTAAATTGTTACAGCAATATCCGTATGATATCCGCAAGTATTAATCGCAAAAGTACGATTCATAGTTTTTCAAACATTTCTGTAAAAATAATTATCATACTTTAATTATAAAAAATTAATTAACGATTTTATTTCCAAAACTATTGCAAGTTCAAATATTCGATAAGAGATGCTGTAAGTGTGAAGTAATACTTACAACAAAAATGTTTTGTTTATAATTCTTTTTTCTTTCTATCGCCCTTATTTATAAATAAACGAATATTACAAAGGTACAAAAACTTTACATATACGTATACGTAACAATTTGATTATGTTCAATTGACAAATATTTATTAATATTTAGAACTGCGATGAAGTCGTATTTTTTTTCTTAATCAAGAAATAATAATATTACGGCGGTTTCTCACGAAAGATACGTCTTTTTTTTTGTCGATGGTTGCCTCGAAATTGTCGCTGGTTACATATGCGATCCAATTATAATCGACTTCTTACTTTTTCGAGATTGATGGTTACGACGTTCGATTTGGTAATAACAAAGTATATAAACAAAATCGATTCGTTGAAGAATAATAGAAGAATATAACAATACGACGACCTTAAACCAACATTGTGTTTCGCGGCAGAGCCAATAGGCGGCGCGCTATGTCACCGGTAATAAATATATATATATATATATATATATATATATATATATATATATATTCGGTATTCCGTTTAGGGAGTGTTGTTTTTGTGAATATACAAGGGTGCAATAAACGAGGGAAAGAGACAAAGACGATGGTCATTTAAGGTGGAATAAAGTTTAATTACATTGAAATTATTCAATGGTGTTATCAATTTTGATCTCTATGAACGTCACATTATCCGTCCGATAACTACAAAAGGGAACTGTAATAAAAATTTTATCCCTCTCTTCATAACCAATAAATCGCGTCTTCGTTCTTTTCATCCACATCATCCGCCTGCTGATTACTCCTTAGTTCTTTCCAATTGGTTTATCCTGCATTACGATTAGAAGATATGTTCCCGCATTCCGACGATTCGTGTGCTTTTTATTGACTCTGTAATTTTTCGAAGTACCAATATTCGCATGTAGGCGTCGCTATCGTCGTTATACCGGCTCCATTTGTCCAAATGTTTATGCGTGCGTTGTACGTTGGAATATGTAGAAAACATTTTCATTGGTTGCGTTAATCTCTATTACGTATTATATATATATATATATATATATATTTCATTTTTGGTTAGAATTAAGAGAAGTTATCCTCTACAAATTTTTATATTCTAAGATCGAGTCGCATCGTGAAGTCTCGTATGGACGAGTAGTTATCGCCATCATCGTGTACTTAGTAGAAAAATATCTTCGTTTAATAGGTGCAAAATTTATGTGGATATCAATATATTTACTTTGATATATTCTTTCTCATTAATTGCAATGTTTTTTCTTTCTTCCTTTCTTTTTTGTTTTTTCTTCTTCTTTTTATTTAATTAGTATTTCAATTTCAGCTGAATTAGTGTATAGGTCAAGTTAATATCTCAGGTTGGTTGGCTACTCACTATTGCTGTGTTAACAATGTCATTATTTAATAAACCAAAACGGAATATTCGTCGGCGACCTTTCAATGACGAGGACGAGGATAATGAAAACAGGATGGAAATCGAAGATACTCAACCTGTCAAAGTAAAAGCCAAGAAGAAAGACAAACCAAAACAAACGCTCCTTAGCTTTGGAGAGGAGCTAGAAGAAGGTAAGTGTTTCAATATCTGCTGTTGCATAAATTATGATAGCATACTGTAGATAATTATTAATTTGTTGTATAAGGACAATAAGAGTGAAGGATGCTTTTATAGTAAAATATTGTGATAATAGATTATCAGTTTTTTTTTTATATATTATATATATATATATATATATATATATATATATATATTATATATGTATGTATTATATACATACATACATATATATATATGTATGTATTAAATGTATGTATTATATGTAAGAAAGCTTATTTTCTAATAAATTAACAAAATCGTCATTAAAAGTGATATGATCAAGTTTAAATTTAATTATGTGGGCTTAGGTATTTATGAAATCGTCTTTTCTATAAATACTTCTATAATCTTACGAGTGTATTATATATATTATAATTTTTTTCTTATTTTTATTTGTGATATAGATTGACAAGAGAAAAATAAATCCTTAGATATCTAGACTTATGATTTTATATCTTGGATATAAAAAAAATTCATGCTTTAATTTATGAATTTCTAAAGAATTGTTAATATGTTAAACTATTCAGGATTAATGAGACAATTAACGTTAATTTCAATAATGACGTTTTAATGTTTAATAAAATTTCTTGATTTTTTTTTTAGCGGATGATGGAGAAGTTTTTAAGGTGAAGAAATCTTCGAGGAGCAAAAAACTGATGAAACAGCTAGATCACGAAAGGAGAAAAAAGAAAGGTGAAGAGAAAATGCAAGTGGACTCTGAGCAAGCAAACATGTCCATTAAACAGGAAAAAGATTTAGAAATAAAGACAGATGATCTAGTAGTAAGCTATCTCTATGATGTATTATTATTATTAGAATTTCTTCAATTTATAATCAAGTATCAGTTTATTGCGTCTTAAAGTATATATTATGACACACACTCAAGGGGTATATACAACAAGAAGACATGTTCGTTATTACCTGTATTATTTTATAAATTACATTTTAATAGAATGGATAATATTGAGTTTTATAATACAGGATATATATATATATATATATATATATAAAATAATATTTCATATTTGTGTAGATAGGTATAGCACAAATCAAAATAATCTTCAATGAGTAAATTCTATGAATTCAAACAAATAGTCCAGTCTCGTATTTATATCTGGTTCATATATTATTATTTTCAAACATATTATATTGTTTATCCATGATAGCAAGAAAAGACGCAACTATGTACTCTTACTATCTACAAAACATTTGTGTATATAATATATATCTATATATATACATATATATAAATATATATATATATATACTCCCAGATATTAATAACTTCAATCTTTTCAAGTTTTCGTTATTTATATATTTCTCATATTTATTGTCAGCTTACCTTTTCATTAAAGAAGCATGCTATACAGCTCTACAAATAACAACAATTTGTCACTATTTCAATTTTTGTTTTCAAAGATAGTAGTTTGCATTATTCCGTTAAAAAAAAAATTTTTTTCATTTAAAAATATATATTTTTTTTTTATTAACAGGTTAAAATAAAAAATACCGGACCACTGATTTTAAATGGAAGAGCTGCATTGGCAGCGGGCAAGGACGATTATACATCCGACGAAGAAGATGAATCTCATTCTCATAAATTTCGTAAAAATACAGATAAAGCTGATACCATGAAGATACTGCTCGAAAGTGAGTTGCGTGCCTGCGCGGATACACGCAGATATATATAATAAACAAGATTAAATAATTTTTTCTATTATGTTATTTATCCATATTTATTATGTAATTTATCCATATTTTCCAGGTGGCTGCATACCTGACGCTGCTATGATACATGCAGCTAGAAAACGTAGACAAAAGGCTAGGGAATTAGGAACAGATTATATTCCTTTAGATGAACCAAGGTAATCATTAACTATTGAAGTAAATAAAGATGATCTGATTAATACTTGGATGTAAAGAAAAACTTAATGAATTATTATCATTTTATATTCATTCACAACATGTATATAAGCTGTATATGTACGTATTATAACTTATATATATATATTAATGTATATTCTATGCAGCGATGAGAAAGGGAAATCACGGTTAATTAGAGAAGAAGATCATGATAGAAGCGACGATGATTCTCAAGATCGCATTGATATGACCGTTAATACAGAAGCACGAGATAAGGAGAAGAGGAGAGAAGCTTTTCTTGCGTCACAAGTATCAAGTAAAAGTAAATAATACGTTATAAAGATTAATTAATACGAGAATTAAACAAAAAAAAAAGAAAAAGATTTGGATAATTGTCATGTGGGATATTTTTTTTTTTTTTATTTATTTTTTTTCTTTTAGTCTCTGCCGAAGAAAGTGAGAATGAAAATGAAGAGGAGGAATGGGAAGCTCAACAAATTCGGAAGGGTGTTACAGGTGCTCAGGTAAAAAATTGTATTCCTTTATCCTACCTCGGTGTAAATATAATACGACGGAGTTTATAGTTTGGTTCGTGATATATGGTATAGATAAAATTATATTTTATAATACAGATCGCAGCGGCTCATCAAGATTCTATGATACAGCAACAATTCTCGTTGGGATTAAACGTTAACCAAATGGTTGCACCTGGGGTACCGTTAGAGATGGTTATGATGCCGGCACCACCACCTCCGCCAACCATTCAACCACCAGATCCAACGAAAGTAGTGCCTATTACTCCGCAAGAAGTTATTAATAAAATGCGTGCAAGGTTTTATTTCTTTTTTTCCAATTCATTTTATCTATAAAAATGAAGCAATACACACACATACACACACATATATACATATATACAATATTAGGTCGTCAAGGATGATATTTGTAGTTAATAATGCCTAATTGCCTTTTTTTCCCCCTTATAAATTTCATTTTCGACGATCTAATATACAGGGTGTTTCAGTTAATTCGTTAGCTAATTTGTTAGGGTGTTTCAGGAGGCTTTAAGTCTCCTTATGCTAGCTTATGATGCGACAAACTTTTATGGTATACTTTGAATGATTTAATAAGAAGTATGTTATGAAGTGTATATACATAATATGAATAGTTTATATATATATATAATAATATAATGTTATGTATGTTATAGGCGGCCTCCTTTAGCCGAAACACCCTCCTATATATCTCGTTAATATCAAATCTATTGTTGTAGACAATGCGATACGCGTTATTTATATAATATGAAATTAATGAAAATTTATAGGTTGGATAGTTTAAGAGAAGTACATTCGCGTCACCAATTAGATCAACATCAACTTGAACAGGAATTAGAGCAGACCATGAAAGAGTTGGACGAGGGTGAAGCTCGTGCGCCGCAGCTTGCACAACGCTTCAGATATTACCAAGAGTTGCGTGGGTATGTCACTGACTTGGTAGAGTGTCTTGACGAGAAGGTGGGTTTATACGCTTTCACGTTTTTTTACGTGCACGGGGGTTTTCCATGCAGACCGTATCGACTGTAACAAATCATTCAGTCGACTTAATATTATTATCATTTATTGTAATGGAATATTATCGAAAGGAATCAATTTGCCTGTCTTCTTTTATTTTTTTTGTTTGGTTTTTTTTTTGTTTTTGTTTTGTTTGGTTCGTTCGTTGAAAAGATATAAGCGAATGTCAATTATACAAATGGATGACCATTTTGTTATACATCTCTTATAGATTAGAACGAAGCTCAAGATACTTTAATCGAATGTAATGTTGAATTTATATTAGATTATTTGTGTATATTTATTTATATCATATATATATATATTTCTTTATTTTCCTTTCAAAATGAATGCAGTAATAAGGTAGATAATATACGTATATAGAAGAAAGAAGGTAGCAATCACGTTAGTAATTGTTTCATAAAGTAAAAGGAGATCTATTTATATACATTTATATAATTTTTTCTCGTTTATATAGTTTTCATTGCCGGGGGTCAAAATCTTCTCTGTATTTTTTTTTTTTTTTTTTTAGAAATGTATAACATAAAAATTAGTATAATTTTTGAGTATTTGCAAATTAATATATATACATATATATACATATATATATATACAATGTGTGTGTATATATATGTATATTACAAAGGTGTGGTAAGTAGTTTCAATTTAAAAAAATTTGTATGCTCACATATTTATAATAATGACAAAGAGAAAAAAAAAGAAAACAAAGCAGAGAGTATTATGATAAAATAATACTTTCCGTGTGCTAGCGAAATTTGTAAAATATTGCCATAGATAAATAAAAATATATATATATATATATATATATATATATATATAGAGAGAGAGAGAGAGAGAGAGAGAGAGAGAGAGAGAGAGAGAGAGAGAAAGTAAATAAAAATGGAGAATAAAAACTCATAAAATGTATCACTATAAAAAAAAAATATATATATATATATTTTTTGGAGCATATATATTCGTACAATGTTAAATTATTGTAACGCGCGAATTTTAATATATCATTTTTTGTTAGCTGCCTTTGGTTATTGGATTGGAGCAACGTTGGCTGGATCTATACGGGGAACGCTCGATAGAACTTATGGAAAGAAGAAGACAAGATACGAGAGATCAAGCCGAAGAAATAACAACTGCAGCAAGTCAGTTATTTCAGTAATTATTAAATATTACGATTGTTTATTAAATTGACAACATTTATAATGAAATTAATAATGTTAATTATATTCTGTCGTATTATTTTGTGAAATATTTTCTTGCGATCAATTTCTTTCCAATTTTATGAACCATCTCGTTTGCTCGTATGGGTGTTATAACATGATTAATTTTATAGGAGGTCAAGCAATAAGAAGGGGTCCTGAAGTCGAAGCACGTATTAGACGAGTTACGGAAAGAGAGGGTAGACGAGCACGTCGCAGAAGAGCCAGAGAATTGGCACCGACGCTACCAAAGCACATAGATGGAATGTCCAGTGACGATGAGGTCACTGAACAACAAAATCTTGCATTTAAGCAATCGAAAGGTTGTATATTTGTCTCAAATGTTCGAATTATCATTCCCCCTTTCATCTCCTCAAAAATGATTTCACGATACAAAATATAATAACTTACATTATCACACGTGTTTGTATTTCTATTTGATACTTCAATCGAACGAACGAATGAATGAATGAATGAATGAATGAATTAATTAATTTAAAAAGAAAATCATATATCACATGTGTATATATATATATATATTTTTTTTTTGTTATTTTGTTATTCACAGAGGAAATTGATAAGGAAGGAAAAGAAATATTTGCCGACGTGATGGACGATTATTGTACGTTAAGAGGTATTCTAACGAAGTTGGAATTATGGAGAGAAACTGACATGGATGCTTATATGGAAGCTTACGTATCTTTGTGCATACCAAAAATTTTATCGCCCCTTATAAGATTGCAATTAATAACCTGGAATCCTATCATGGTAATTCATTCGTTATGTTTAAATGTTTGCCTCTAAAAGAAATTCTTTCTTAACGATAGAAAAAAAAAAATATATATATATATATCTTATATTTTAATTACTAGGAGAGTGCCGACATAGAAAGAACAAAGTGGTATAACACGTTATTGTTATATGCATTAGACAAAAAGGAAACGGAAGATTCATTGAAACGAGACCCTGACGTAAGATTAGTACCTCTCACCGTTGAAAAAGTTGTAATACCAAAATTAACAGGTAATTAAATTGTACATATGATTTCTCGAAGTTGATGAATAACGTCGTTTTTAATACCGTCAATTAAATACATTCCATTAACTTTAATTATTTTCAGTTATCGTTGAAAAGATTTGGGATCCCATGTCTACCTCTCAAACTTTACGTCTTGTCGGTACAGTTAATCGGCTTATCAGAGATTATCCAAATTTAAACGATACAAGCAAACCATTAGAATCGTTATTTAATGGCATATTAGAAAAAGTAAAAGCCGCCGTTGAAAATGATGTATTTATACCAATTTTTCCCAAACAGTAAATATGGATTAATTCAAATTAAATAAATCTCAAATTAATAGTCTTTTTTCTTTTTTTTTTCTTTTCATTGGGTAGCGGCAGTCAAACCAATAATAATGTTCATTCGTGTTGTGTTATTTTTTTTTTTTTAGAATACTGGATAACAGGCATCAATTTTTTCAACGACAATTTGCCATGGCAGTGAAGTTATTGAGAAATTTATTAAGTTGGCAGGGCCTTCTTGGGGATGCACAATTAAAAAATTTAGCATTGGGTTCTTTATTAAATCGATATCTTTTGGCTGGACTGCGAGTCTCATCTCCATCGGATGCACTTTTCAAGGCTAATATGGTAAATTATTTTAAAGTGATAAAATCTAACGTAAAAATACACATATCTATATCGTAGCGTTTCTAACGCGTTATGAACGTGTAAATGATTTTTTATGTTTTTTTTTTTCTATATATATATATATATATATATACAGATTATGAGTACTTTGCCACGAGCTTGGTTGCAAGGTGAAACGATAGAGCATCTTAGAATGTTTGCCACTCTTATTCAACAATTGAGCGAACAATTAGACCAAGCGAATCCAGCACACAAGTAAGTCAAATCAAAATTTATTTGTTTTATTTCTATTTGTTAAAAAAAAATATATATATATATATTTACGTAATGATCCTTCAATTTTAGAAGTACTAAAATGCAAATTAATTAAATGTTTTAGTGAAGCTTGGGAATATTCTAAATCCATCCTGAAGATAATTAAGCCTTTGTAATATAATAAGATAGAATGTTCTTAGTATCATTTCTTTACATTTTATAATTAATAATTGTTACCCATCCATAGTTTTATACACTTAGAAATAAGAAAATATTATATAGTATACATTGTAGTACAATTACGATTAGATGTATTGTGTATATATATATATATATATATATATATATATGTATGTATATATATGTATATATATGTATATATATATGTGTATGTATATATATATATATATATCGCGCGCGCAATACATATTTTATATATTAGTAACTCAGGCACTATATAACACATCTTTAGACACAGAAACAAAAGATAAACAAAAATAATACACTTGCTACAATTGTATATAATACGGTGCACATTGAAAAAATAAAATTGTAAATATTCAATATCTCTTAAATAATGTTCTTCTTTAAAAAGGATTAATTAAGTGTGTACCATTAGTTGTCTTTGCTAAATAAATAAATAAATAAATAAAAAAAAACATGAATTTTCTTTCATGTTTCTCTATCTATTTTCATATCTAAATAAATTAGAATAAAAAAACAACAGAAAAGAAAAAAGACATATTACATAGTATAAACGTGTATCAATGTTGAATTACAAAAAAAAGAACTATACAATAATATTATGCAATTTCTTTGTATGATATGTAACGATAATACAGCATGTGTGTGTACGTGTGTATGATGAGGTGAGGTGGATGAGTGGGTGTGTATGTATATATATTAATGATAACACAAAATGCCTCTTTTTTCAAAACTCAAAGTAATTACAATAAGTCATATATATATATACATACTTTAACTGCTACATTAAGCGTTACATTAATTAATCATTGTAATCACCATAATAATACCATAATACATATCATGCTATTTTATATGATACAACATCGTATTTTCGTTGATATCCACTAACTTTTAAATTATTCCTCATTTTATTATAATTTAATGAATCATTTGATGATATCCTTTCTAGATTTATATTATATATAATATCACGCTTAGTATATATTATTTTATATAGTAGATGTGATTATATATCAATTAGATACCTGTCTTTTAGTGTTATACTAGGAGTTTCCTTTAGTCGTGTCGAATACATCATCGTTGGAGTTATTTACTCTCATTGGTCTTGTTTTATTCAATGATAACAATGTATAGGAACGCGAAGGAGATATCATGCGAATATTTAGAAAGAAATTTATACTGTTTTGCGTTGTACAATATAACGAATACATGAACGACGTTTTAATATTTCGTTAAAAGTTTTTCAGTGTTGGACGTATCGATTTTATAAAAAAATCTCTATCTATTATTTATTTTTTTTCTATTCTATAGAGATTAGGTAAAAAATAAAAAAAAAGAAAAACAAAAAAAAAAGCAAAGATAATATGATATGCACGGTTTATACCATGGCAGATAATTTATTGAGGGGATAAACATACATAGATGATTAATACAACGTATTTGTGGGTCACAGAGATAGCAGATGTAAAGGTCATCTTTTGACTTCCATGAACTCAGTTCACTTTAGCTGAGTTACGATCAAATACATCATGAGATTTACAGGTATAATTTATTTTTCTTTCTTTATATTTATTAGATTAGTGTTCTTTTTCCTTTCTCTCTGTCTCTTTTCTTTTTTTTTTTCCTCTTAATTTTCAAACGAGTAAGCGTCGGTATTAATTATAATGCATAATATTTAAACTTATGACGATTATGAAGACATTATGATTTTAATATTTAAATAAAATGGATATAAGTATATCATGAAATATAATTTTATATTTTACACATTTGTATTCTCTCTCTCTCTCTCTCTCTCTATATATATATATATATATATATATATATATATATATATATATATATATGCATACATGTATATATTATTTTTGCTTTGTAGATAACAATTTTTTTAAATATCCTCTTACATGGAAACTAGGAAGAATTTTGGTTTTTATATTATTATGCGGCGTACAACCAATGTATGGATTATTTATTCCAGGAAAGGAATATAGATATTTGTATAATGCTACTTCTAGTTCAGGTGTATTACTACCATCCAGTTCGGCATCTTCATGGAGTTTAAATGGAATACTTGTGATTCAAGCAAGAGAAAATGCTGCAGTAATGCAGGTATTCTTTTTACGAATTTATTTAAAATATTTTTTATCAACTCCAAACAAGAAATATGGATACCACCTCTAATTTATATAAATTTTATTAATAGTTTCAATCATTGAAAATGAATATCTGGAATGGCAAGACCAGAGAAAAAGGAGAAGATATAGATATTAACGAAAGGGATGAAGATCTTTTAATGCCTTTTGAGGTCACATATAAAATGGGACTTGTAGAAAATTTCACTATACAAAATGAATCTGTTTGGGTTACAAATATTAAGCGCAGTATAGTGGGAATATTACAATTGGATCTCTCTATTATAGAAAAGGAGGCAGCGTTCCATTCTACTGAAGCAAGTTGTTATAATATCATAATGTACCATTTGTAAAATTATTATTGTAATATTCAAATAGGATGGGATGGGGGTAGAAGATTATCGTATATTTTTTTGGAAATGATAATTTATTTTTTAATGTATTTGTAGATAAATCATTATGGCCAATGCGACATAGAATACGTTATAAGCAGTGAGAACGATAATGAAAAAATAATTAGAAAATCTTTAGATCCACGGACTTGTATTGGTCATTCATTTAGATTTTGGACCAATGTTCCAAGAATGCAATGTGCTCATTCCGAACAAGTGGGTTTTAATATACATTTATTTTTTTAATTGTTAAGAAGTTTACTTATATATGTATAATTTCTTTAGGATCCCATTTTAAAATCCAGCGAACGATTATATTATGTAAGATATAATAACATGGTAAAAGATATTTTATACATTAATGCAACAGGAGGTATATATGTACAACCATTTCAAAGTTTTGGCGAAGCACAGTTTTATTTTTCAAGGTATATTATTTCTTTGTTTCAATAAGATTTATTTTTTTAATAATAATAGAATAATATCTATATGGAGTATGCAGGCAGAATCTTCAATTAATTACGGTAGAAGACACGGTGAATCAAATTTTATTGTACAATCCACATACCGTAACTTTGCAACATGAATTACCGGAGGAAGATTTGACACAAGGCAGAGGAGTACTAGATAAGGATACTATTTTTAAAGTTGTAAGTTATATTTTATTTTATTGTATATTTTAATATTGGTTTTTATTTTTATTTTATTTATTTATTTATTTTTTTTTTTCTATTTCTATAATAAAAATATTACATTTTTACAGATAGGCAACTTATTGGATCGATTGAGCCAAACACTTGAGACTCCTGGCTTAGATACGGAAACAAATAATCTACATAATACAACTATTTCTGTTCTTCTCTATTATCTTGGGATGTTAGACCGTACTGATTTAGAAATCGCGTACAATAATATTTCAGGAACTAGTTACAAAGAGGAAACAATACGGTATAACAATATAATATTCTTCTTTTATATTTTATTTATGTATAGAACAATGTAAATTATTTTTATTTTAATTTTCTTAGGAATATGTTTTTGGAAGCACTTCCACAAATTGGAAGTAAAGAGTCCGCTTTGTTCATATTCGATCTAATTCAAAGTCATAAAGTATCAGATATAATAGCAATACAACTTTTAACACAATTACCATTTCACGTTAGGAAACCAGACATAGAATTATTAATAACTTTACGACCGCTTTTAAGTTTAGCAAGAGAAATTTCTACAGAAATTCAAAACACGGCCATACTTTCATACGGCACGTTGATTTATAAAACGTGCCGTGTGTACTGTTCATACGAAATACTTGACGATTATGTACGTTTCTATCTTGACAAATTCACAGGTATGCTCCGATAAAGTTCTTTTGTAATTTAAGTCTAAATAATATATTGTCCACGTTAATATTGAAATATTTTTTAGAAAGTACCGACTATGAAAAAAAAATGATATGGCTGGAAGGTTTGGCAAATATACAATTGGGAAGAGTTGTTGAATTTTTGGAATCTATTGCAAGTGGGAATAATGCAGAATCGCGTGATTTTCGTGCACTTGCGGCTTGGGCATCTCTACCGTCTGCACCTTTAAGACCGGACATTGTAAGATCTATAAAATCTTATACATATATACATACATATATATTTTTTTTTTATTATTAAAATGCTCATCATCGAATATTCCATTATACGTTCTTTTATTCATAGATATATCCTGTTTACTGGCCAATGTTGGTAAATAAGACAGAGCATTTGGAAATGAGAATAGCTGCATTGACATTATTAATTGTATCTAATCCAACGCCAAGTAGATTAATATCTTTATATTGGTATATGATAACTGAACCAAATCTGCATTTATATAATTATTTTTATACGACCCTAAAATCTATAGAGCAGACAACATATCCCTGTTATCTTAACATGTACGTAGAAATTATTTTAAATATCTATACGTATTGTGTTTTATGGTTGTAATTATTTTATTTTATTTTATTCTTTTTTTTGTTTTTATTTTATTTTATTTTTTTTTTTATTATTCAGGGGTAGTATAGCAGCACAATTTACACGTGTACTTCGCAAACCGTCTAATAATAAATTGTTACTAACTGGTAATTATCTGTTCGACTATAAAGATACGTACAGAAAATTTGGAGCCGTGCTTCATGGAATTTTTATAGCAAATCCGGCTACAAATGTACCAGAAGCAATGTATGTTACTTTGAGTAATTACGGAAGTGGCACTACTATAAATCATGTGTCTGTAAGTAATAATATCTAGTTATTACATTAAAAAAAAAAAAAAAAAAATATATATATGCATATCAATATCGCATATATCTATATTATTGATTACTTTTATTTATAACATGCATATTATTTATAGTTGTATATCAAAGCGGAAGGTCTTCTACATTCCTTATCGACTTATCTCGAAAATCCAACACATGTTAAAGATATACTGAATCAATATAAATTAGAACAAAAAGAAACTGCTCCAGCGCATTTAGAAATAATTGCACAAGTACAACAGAAGACTGTATTATGTTTACATTTAAATCAAACGAATATTGTAAAAGTAGTTCAATGTCAGTAACATTATGTTTAATTAATAATTTATCAATATCGAATGTTTTCTTTTTTTTTTGTTTTTTTTTTATGAATAACAAGAGAAATAAGTTATATTTAAGGAATATTGTTTTATAGATTTAGCTTCATTACCCGATAATATATATCAAATCATCCAAAATACAGAATTTCATATTAATCAACAACGAATCAATATTCCTATAACTATGGAATCAGTGCAAGTAACGGATATGGGTACTAATGTAAGACTTAGCATGACGGCAACATCATTATTTTCGATGAGAGGAAATTTTGTACATTCGGATATTGGACGTAACAATCATGTTATATTAAGGTATATTAATACTCGGCTTTGTTATGTTGAAATTTTTACAAGGATTTCTTATTAATAATGTATATTCTTAGAACGTCCATTCATGGAAGTGAAATAATTGAAAATTATAATCCATTGGTTGACTTGTGGCACGCAGCAGAGAGAACGCAATCTATACATGGATATCTTCCTATTAATGTTACAATTGGATTAGATGAGAGACCACTTATCACATATAACACACCAGGAGGTATATTCCTTTTCTTTTGATTTTTTAAATATGTGAGATATACATTAGTTAATATATTCGTATTTTTAGAACATTTTAAAATGGGAATCGTTGCTCATGTAAGAACAGTTACCCGTATAAAAGGATCTAAGACTCAAACAAAGTTAAAAGTTATTTGCCCTAATTGCCCGATATCATATACAGTTAGAAGTGTATTACCGATAAATAAATTAAAGGTAAACTCTTATTCAAATTACAAAACATGTAATATTTAATAAATGAAAGACAATGAAAATTCCCGGTGAATATTTTTTTTTATCTAGACAATAAGTTTACTTGAATTCGAATTTCCCGAATTGGGAGGTAAAATATTCACGAAACTTTTTGATTGCGAAAATGCAATATCAAGGAAAGAAATAATATCTGATATATTTTCATCGCATCAAGCCAATTACCAGTAAGTTTTATATCTCATTTATATTAAATTTGGATTATTACATCGATTATTATATCTATTTTACATAATTTTTTAAGAATTTGGCCAGGCATGAAGATAATTTTGGCGACAGTACATCTTTTAGATTATTTTACATATGTACCACCAAAAGGTAGCTGCGGATTAACCATTTACGTAGAGCCATCCGATCCATTGACTCAAACTCAAGTTAGTATATAATGAAATTTGTCATATATATAATAATTTATTGATCATGACACATTGTTGTAAATATTCATTTACTAGGTAAAACTTGAATATGTAAAAAGTAATAAACATCACATGTTATCTTTGACCAATCGTGAACTCAATTCTCAACGTATTTTGTATCAATGGAATTTAGCTGCTCTTTACGATACTACCAGTTGGATATCGGACAGTCTTAAAATCAAGGCTACTAAAATTACACCCGATGAAAAAATTATGAAGGTAAAATTTTAAAGTATACTATTTAATAGTAGTAAAACAAATCTATTTCGATATTATCCTTTTTCAGTTTTGTATAGAAGCCGATAGAGAAATGGATTGGGAATGGGACTTTTTAAATGTCAATCCTACTTCTCCTTCTAAATTAAAATTAGTTGTTGTTTGGGGACCATCTGATACCGCTAAAGGTAAATGTAGCGGTTCGTCGATAGTATTAAATTTCGTTGGTGAAATTAGTAAAGCGCAATTTGAAGAAAGTCGAAAAGAAAATTCGCTTATTAATCAGTGCCGTAAAGAGTTGAATAAAAGAAATTATGTTCCTTATACCGATATTTGTTATGATGCTTCAAAGGAATTATCCATCCTAAGGAAATATCAATTTTTTCTTAAGTATGAAAATGTAAGTGTGTTATTAATGTTGTTAATTATATTTCTCTCTCTCTCTCTCTCTCTCTCTCTATTTGCTACATGTAATGATATTATTAACAGTTACCGGAGCCACTGTCAAAAATCGTGTGGAAATTGAGAGCCTTGTATGAGCTATTCGGTGGAAATAGTAATTATACCAATAATTCTGGGCAATTTCTTTTAAATGCAGTCATTCCTAAAGATTCTGATAGTAGTGAACTGGAATTAGATTCAAATAAAGTGACTATACAATATGATCCTAATTTCATTGAAAATTTTTTAATACGAACACGAATCCATAGATATATGGACAGTGTTCTTTTTCATTCATTTTTTAGTAAGTTGCCATATATACATTTATTTATTGACAATGATATATATTCTTTCTTTTCAGGCACGTTAAAATAAAAACTCTAAATATTCTTTTACCATCAATAGGCACGTGCATTATAGAACCAAATATTGTACGATCAATTTACAATACCACAATTGCAGTTAACACTAATAGAAATATATTATTACTTGGTCAATGCTACGATGATAATCCAAGATTTGCTCTTAGAGCTTCCAAAACAAAAAAGAATGTTGTAATAAATGTACTTATTACCGATGAGACAGGTACTATAAAAATAATTCAATATTTTAATGGTGGACGTGTATATAATGCTACTTCATATGTACCATTAGAAAAGCATGTGTTTCAAAAGTTTGGATCTAAATGGTATGCAATTGTTGTTAACACTATTACAATAAAATAATACATATATCTGAAATAATAATTGATACTTTCAACTGTTCTATTACGATGTAAAGTTTAACAATAAGAAATTAATCATGTTACAGGATAAAATTGCGCGATGAATCTGTTGATGTATTGTTTCCTAATATTCTTTTATTTATGCATTGGACACAAAAACAAGTTTTACTTTTGTTTCCTACATATTTAACTGAATTCAGTTGTGGTATATGTACAGTTAATAGTTCTATTACTAATAATTTTTATGAAGAATTATAGAGTGATTTCTAATTTTATTTATACGAAACAAGATATTTTATAATTGTATAAGTGCAGGAATATTATAAATTGCTCTTAGTGTTCTAATGTAAATATTGTATGTTGATATATTAGAGTACAAAACAGAATGGTGATTATGTTATTATATATCACACAATATTAAATATATTTTTATGATTAAATTTATATGTAATATTAAAGTATGTTTCTATAAAATAAAAAAAAAAAAAGCATTCGATGATTTTTTTTTGTTTATATATATATACAGCTTTACGATTAAAAGAAGTATTTTTGTTTATAGATATTATATGATCTGTAATATCACACCATCCTTAAGTAAAATATTATTTTTCATATTTTTACTGATAATTCGATACATCTACTACATCTATTGGATTACAATTATTTTTCTTTAAGACATCTATCCAAATGTTCATTCATGATATTTTCTGTAAATAATTCCATGCACACAGGACAGGGATACTTTTGATCTGTTCCATGAACTTCTTCTAAATTATCATTGTCAATATCAACGCATAATATAGATTCATCATTAAACATTGTTCCGATACATTCTTCCAAATGATCATTCAATGACATCGTAGATGGAATGATCGTGTTGCAAATCAAACATTTTTGAATTTCGTTTATGGTGTTAGTTTTACTATAATTAGATTGTGTATTCGTCTTTATACTAGGACTATCAGCGAATGTACTATTGGGTGATTCGAAATCTGAAGAACTATCAATAACTATTACATTAGATGATGAATTTGAGACACTTGGTTTTGGAAGACATGTGTCAAGATGATTATAAATATCCGTAGTCTTAAAGCTCCTATGACATACCGAGCAATCAGTGTACTCAGAATTATGTAAATTTTCTAGTTTTTGTCGTTTTGGTGTTGACGTATGCATTACATTACTTCGTTTAGTAGTAGTAAAGATATTACCTTTCATTGATGAAGTATCATCCATTTGACTATTAACATTGCGATGTTGTGGAGTATTTTTTATATCGTTCGACTTGCTTTCACCTTTATTATCTAAACACGAATCTATATGTTCGTTAATAAAATTAATAGAAACAGTGACATGACATATGGGACAATTTACAGGATCACGAACTTCCTGGTTAAAAGAATCACTTTGACTTGCATTTCCTTTCCCTTGAACAGATTTTATAACACTTTCTTTCGTATTGGCATTATCATACGACGATGTTTTTTGTTTTAATGGCGTTTGTTGCTGATTATTACTTTTTACGTAAAATTTATCCAATAAATTGCTTTTACCGATTTTAGAACCTCCTAGTTGCGCTGAACAAGAATATTTAGGAGTATGATTGTTATTAACTACTTTAGAAGCGGATGATGAACTATTTGGTCCTCCCACACCCCACCCATGAACATTATTTGTATTATTACCGAGTTTCTTTAGATTGCTATCTAAAGGTTTATTATTTATCTTCGAATTAAGAGGACTACCATTGCTCTTATGAATATTTTTTATCTTTTCATTTCCCGTATTAGACATTTTTAATATAGGTATAATTTTTGATTTAGATATATCGTTTGATTTGTGTTGTCCGAACGAATTATCACTATTTTTTAACCAGTCGGTTAGGTTATTTTCTTTATGAGTATTTTTTGATATAGTTATTGATTTTTTATTATTCTTTGTATTTTTAGTTTTAAAATTTTCTGGTTCCTTGATTTTTATGAACTGTCCACCACAACTTTGTTGATGTTCGATCCACCAAAAATCTGACGGACCAGGCGCGCGATTCATAGCTCTACGTACAGTTCCAAAATATGGAGCCTTCTTATGACAAGGGCCATTGCACCTCCACCAATGTTGTTGATACAATCTAACTTCGTCATGAAAACTATGATATATCTAAAAAAAACATATATAGACATTGTTACTATTATAAACTATATAAAAATATTTATTTGTTAAAATTTGCATACTGTTATGTTCGTTCCTGCCTCTTTATTTATTCTATGCATGTGTTTACAAAATTCCGGTCCGTGTCCATCCCTATCGCGATTGTTGTTTGTCAAAAACAAATAACCATGAATCATTTCATGCTAAAATGTTGAAAATGATTGTCATTTGTTTGTAACTTTGAAAATTTAGTATCATCAAGAAAATGAATATTACCAGCAATGTCTCGACTAGATCTTTTCTTGGCCTCAGTTTGAGCAATGGAACGCTTAGAGAAATTACACATTCTT
Source organism: Dolichovespula media (assembly GCA_911387685.1). Classification (NCBI taxonomy): domain Eukaryota; kingdom Metazoa; phylum Arthropoda; class Insecta; order Hymenoptera; family Vespidae; genus Dolichovespula; species Dolichovespula media. The sequence continues at coordinate 7,270,202 of OU426862.1, forward strand.
TATTTCGTGGGTGGTAAGTACATACTCCTGCGCAGCTGTAGTAAATAACATATATATGTATATTTTGTTTTGATTTCATATTCAAATATATTTGGCTAACAAATGTCATTTATACCTTGTCATTCTATTGCTCCATTTGACCTGAACGGATAATAAAACATTCCAGAAAAAGCGTGAATTGAATTGCATAAATAATGTATAAATATTAGGAGTTGGATCTATTACTTCCAATGTCTGATCAACTAACGTTTTTGGTTTGTAATGTTTATTTTTCTGCGAACAAACATTCAAATTTATTATGTGGGATATAACTAAAACAAAAAAAGAAAAGAGAGTTAACATTAATGAGACAAAGAACAATCGAAATATATTTACATCTTTAGGAATAATTGCATTTTCTGTTACACCAACAATATTAAGCTCGTCATGTAAATTTAATGCTAATTCCAAATCACGATTCTTTTTTGAATTCATATCTTAGCGATCTCTCCTTCAAGGATTTATATTCGAACTGACCTGAAATATAATCGTATCTTATTAAATACCATTAAAAATGTTAGGGGCCGTGCCCAATCAGTTAAAACTTTTCGATACTTTAACGATCGTTATATTACTCGGATAACTTCATAGTATACGAAAGAATGTTACAATAATTATTTAAAACACGTAATAAATGCTTGATGTAATAAAAACCTTAATGTATCAAATAAAAACAAAAAAAAAAAAATAAAATAAAAAATGAACATATCTTTATTAACAAAGAAATTAATACAATTCGTTAGTTTTTTTTTCCTCTCTGAAATCTAATCAATATTTTATAGAATTTGTATTTTCGTCCATTTTCCTTTCAGAGAACGTAATATTAATATTGATTTATCACAACCATGATCTAATTAACGTTTTTACGTTATATACGTTGACAAATATTTACGAGAAATATACGTAGAAGTTGTTATTGTATTTATTTATAAGTCAAAGCAACGAATTAAGTTAAAATTATAACTATTGTATTGGATTAATAAAGATTATCTGTAAGATTTGAAATTTCGAGGATTTCCCGCTGCGCCAATTTCAAGAATATCAAGCCGGAAACAAGTAGGTTTCGTGACGCAGTGGCGTAATCTTTTGCGGCCTGTCTGTTGCTTTGCAATTCGTTCACACAAACGGGCTCGTAAAATGGCGAGGTGCAGTTGTTATTTACTTACGTGGAATATAACGAGAAAACTTTGAAACAAATTATATATATTAATTATTGGTAGCTTAATAAAACTAGTGCACCATATTCGTCGTATACGGGCATTCGTGAGTATTATTGTAAAACGTTTATAAATAAATATTTTAATGCGTGCGCATTGATGAATACGTTCATCTACCGAATCCTCAAATCCATACGAGTTATTCTCTTCTTATTCTATAAGTTAATGTCAATAATGCCGTTATATATCGAGTCATACGCTTATCTACGATCCTCCCAGTTGCTATTTTTTTAATTATTTTTTTCTTTTTTATCGCCTATAACGTTACATTTTTGCGATAAGGTTATGGAAAAAGAATTGATTGTTCTTTTCTTTTTACATATCATGACCGTATACATACATCCGATTGAATTCCTTTAATTAAGATTTTTAAAATTTTCGATTAATTGTTCGTCTTATTCTCCGCAATTGTAAAGGATCGAATTCCGTTGAGTATCGTACGCATATTATTTGTATGAATTTCTCAAAATCGATTCTACTTTTCTTTGACTTTTAGGTTATGACTTCTAAAATATACTTCCTACGACGGTCATTATTTTAATCAGACGCAACGTTTAATAGGTTTAACTAACTCCATTATTAAGTATTAAGAAAAATGTTAGTGGGATAATAGTGACAAACTATACCAGTCGAGGGATAATATTCCTTTTTCTTTCCGACGTTCGTTATTTTTTTTTTCTTTCTCCTAATCAAATTACGAACTTGTACCTTTTTCTTTTTTTTTCTTTCTTTCTTTTTTTTTTTTTTTAAATAATACATCTTTAGCACTTTGTCTTGTAATACGAAAAATTAATAAAAATAGTGCAATAAGAAAAATATATTTGTCTATCAGATTATATGATAGTCCAATTATTTCGATATTTTTCTTACTTGATTTATAAATTTAAATAATTAATTTTTTTGATGGTGCGCGATATATTTATATTTTTTTTTTCGTTTTTTTTTTTTAATAACTTTTATTAGACAAAACAAAATCCATTCAATTTAAAACTTTCTATTCATATTTTATATATATATATATATATATAGTATATATATAGTAGTATATATATAATATATATAGTAGTATATATATAGTATATATATAGTAGTATATATATAATATATATATAGTATATATATAGTATATATATAGTATATATATATATATATATATATATATATATATATATGAACAAAAGTAGAATGTTAATTGATATATATGATCATGAGATAAAAATATTATGTATTATTCTTATTTAAATAGAAACATTAATTTTCACAAAGTATTAAAGCATAATATATGTTTAATACTTTACATAAATTGAGATAATCAGAATAGTTATATCGTGACTAATCGATTATTGATCATATATATTCATTTGCATATTATATATTACAATTATAAAAATATAAAATTATTCTGGTTTTCTAATACAGTACATTACAACAAAAACAAATCTCATTGCATAGAAAAAAATTACTGTATAACTATTTTCTAACTCACACAGTACAAAATTTATTCGTCGAAAATTCTTTTAGGATCCGAATCTTTGAAGCACATGTTGTACAAACATTCTGATAGGAAATTTATTTTTATTATCGGTTAACCCTATATCATTTTATATATCAATTAGAATACTTGATATGAAGTATGTTTTTTCTTTTCTTTTTTTTCATTTTATTTTAATTAGCATTAGTATTTCTGAATTATATCATTTGTTTTTTAGCGATAGGATTAATATAACGAAAATATTGATATATACATTAAGTATATTACACAATTGTATTAATTAAACTACTATGTCCCATTCATAGTTTGAAAATATTCATTGTGTTAATAACAATATTGTATTGTAAGCAGTATTGTTTTCAAATGATAACTAGCAGTGAACAAATACAATTTATGATAATGAAAAATTTATACATAATCTTTTGCTGCTTGATATTACAAAACATTCTTTTATATGCTTCTGTGCTAAGTTATGCCTATGATGCAATCACTATATGAAATGTTAAAATTGGAACAATTCATTTTGAATGTAGGGAGTTATATATGCAGGTGAAAAAATAGTATCTAGTTTTTTCTTTTTCTTTCAACTCTTGCATTAATAATGTATTATTAAAACTTAACTAGTTTTTATATCATTATTAATTTAATTTTGTTTCGTTTTGTTTTCACTTTTTTTGTTTTTATTATTCAACTTTTATGCCCTAGAGACATGATATATATATACTTATATATGTATATATATGTATATATATATGTGTATATATATATGTAATGTATATGTATATATATATGTATATATATATACATATATATACATATATATATATATATATATATATATATATATATATATATATATCCACATAAGATAGATATATTATATCAGAAATTTTTAGAGTAATTGTAAATTATGTTTAATAGGTCGTATTGTGCACATTCTAGAAACTACATTCTACAGAAATGATATTAATGGACTGGTATATTCTGGCACAGTAGCAGCAGTCCAATACTGATCTACATTGATTGAGAAAAGATTGTATTGCGAGCAGTAAAATCTTGTGTAATATGGCACAATATTATAACTTTGTTACCAATGCCAGTGGTACATTAACACTTGAGGAAGTACAGAGAATTTGCTCTGTAGAAGGGCAACGTGTTCAATTAGTTGAGGATGTAAATAACGGTGGTAATGGTTCACAACAATATTTGGCTTATACTGGTGCCCGACAAAACAGTGAGCAAAGAGTATTTTGCCAGCAAACTATTAACTTAGGGAATCAAATCTCCACACCGCAATTGGATCAAGGGTAAACTTATGCGCATGCATTACAAGTATTAATGTAGTAAAATGATTTTCTTTTTGTCGATCTTAATGCTTTGTAAGATGAGTATAGATCTAAATATTAAAATATTTTAACCTTTAGTTTATTCATATCATTGAGTTATAATGGAAAAAGTATAATGTTGGGTTTATTTGATTACAATCAAATTGTGTTTCATTTTAATAGCATGGTAATCAAAGAAAATATATGATGGTTTTTATATTTTATTTACAATTGAAAAATTTAATAACGTTTAAAAAAATATACCATTTACAATATTAAACTTATGCGAAATTATATAGTATTAATTTTAATTATATGTTATTTGTATTTAGGAGGTGTTATACTGTTGGAGAATTTTTTGTAGAGTATTTATTACTATCTTTAATATAGTCTATCCTTTCTATATTTGTACGCGTGTGCCTCAAAGAATACATTAATATTATCATTTTAATTTAAACATTGTCTCCTATGTCTTTGTCATTAAAATAAGTAGTAATTGTCATAAATCCATATCAATTAGTTAGAAGACGTGAAATGTATAATTTTGATGAACTTGCAATAATTTTATGAAACTGTTGATGTTAGAAAATAGTATGTAATTAGAATCTATAAAATAGATCTCTCCTTTTCTTAGTGTGTCAACCTTATATTTCTCTAACACCTTTAGCATATATAAGTCAATATAATATCATATAATGTACTGTAATATATATATATATATATATATATATATATATATATATAAAATATATATATATACATACCTTAAAGCTTTTTTTTATGTTATATTTATGTTTACTGTTTTGTAAAGTCTTATGTATTTCTATACTGTTGTTGTATCTACATTATTATGAAATTTGTCTTTTGTATTTATTATAATTTACAGTTTTGTGCTCAAAATTATTTAATAAGATTTCATAGCTTTAATTATATATACAAATATATATCATAATGAAAAATTGAAAAAGATTGACACATGAGACAAAGCTGATATTAAAATATTACAAGACCAATGTGTTCATCTAATTTCCTTATAGATCCAAATATAAAGTTAATGTCTAATATTATTTATTTATTTTTTAGGCAAAACGTGTTTATAATTAAAACAAATGAGACATCCCCATCTCAAAGCATATTAAAGCCTAGTACAGTTAAAGCACATACAGCACCAGAAAATATAGTAGGTGTTGTGGATAAAAGAGGTAAACATTAATATTTTTAATACAAGTACATAACACGATTATAATTAATTTCCATGTTTTACCAGTTACTTTCTTTTCTTTCTTTCTTTATTTTTTTTTTAATTTAATACATTAAATTAAATTTGTAGCTGTTAAACCATCAGTGGAATTTAAGAATGATAATCAACAGACACAATGGGTGAAGATGCAAGAAAATAGTATTAATGTAAATGCAGTTACAACAAAAAATGCTCTTTTGCCGGAAAAGAGTCAAACTGCTATTTTAAATAAGAGTCATCCGCAAAGTAATATAACTATACCTGTAAGCGATTCTGTAGTCCTTCATACATTAGTCGTATATTTGTAATTTTCAATTTTAATAACAACAACAACAACAACAACAACAATAATAATAATATGTCTTTTTAGTTAACTTTACATGGAAGTACTGGTTCGCAGGTTTATAGTCCTGAATCTGCAGAAAAGAAGTCATTAAAGCTATATCAAAATAAAAATCGATTTTCGGGGAATAATATACAAACAACAGTTTCTCCATCCATTCCTTCTGACGGTTTAAACGTAACAGATTCTGGATCAAATCGAATACAACGTTATTATGTATCAAACGTTAAAGTAACTTCTCCTTCATTCCATAATAAAACAATTAATACGACTGGACAGAATGTAACTACAACCCCTACGCGACCAGTTCGTACTTCTTTCGTCCAAGTATCACCAACGCGACCAGCAGTTCCTACTCAGATGTCTAAAAATTCATTGAGATTCCAACATCCAGAAATGGAACATTTAAGTCAAAGGATAAAGCAAGCAAAATTACGACAATTGCAAAACGACCAACGATCGCAACAAATGAGAAAGAATCAAGTATCCAATATGTCACAAAAGCCCGTACAAAATATTGCAACCAATTCTTTACAACATAATCAGCAAGTTGCAAATGTAATACAACAAAAGCAATTACAAAATATTGCAACGCAGTTTCAACAATTACAGAAACAATCCTCAGTTGGTACTATGGAACAAAAAAATCAACACCCGTTACAATCTCAGGTTTCCTCGCAATCTCACAATATGCAAACAAATTCGGATGGTGATTCTGATTGTATTTTACAAGAACGTGGTATCCTAAAACAACAGTCATCGCCATCTCTAACGGATTCAGAGAGTGGCGCGAGCGAAAGCATTGCATATCTACAGAAAGTTATCGGCAATCCTGCGAATACCATAGTGCAGCGTCAAATACAAGGCAATACTGCAAAAATGTTGGTAATCTTACCTAACGGCGAACAGAGACTAATCACATTCGATATATCTAACGACGAGTGTACGGTCCAAGATCTTTTGGAACAGGTATTATTATTATTATTATTATTATTATTATTATTATTATTATTATTATTATTATTTTTATATTATTACTATTATCATTATTATAATTATTATTGTTATTAATATTGATATTACTTTATTACAAATTTTTCATTTCTATGCAACACGTCGTTTCTTATGAAAAATTAATATTATCAGGCGAACATAACATTTGGTGGTGAGACTGCTGTATGCTTAGTTTTGGATTCTACTTTGGGTATAAATTACATTGTAGAAGCAGGGGCAGGTACAAGTGCCATATTGAATGAAATTCATGAGCATGACAGTAATACTTCGCAGGATAGTCCATCTATCGGATCACGTAATACTTCCCGTTCTATTAGGTAACATTATTTTGGTATTTTAATGTTGTGTTTATTTAAAAAAAAAAAAAAAAAAAACAGATCTATCTTTGTCTTTTGAAGTTAATATATTCGATCGTATTGTAATATGAACATGTGGAAAAAATTTAATTTGTTTTAGTTCGCCTGATGAAAATAGCAATCCCATATGTCAAAACGAGGTAAGCAAAAGTTAATGTTTTATTAAGCTTCGTATTTAGATTAGTAAAATTAATTTTATAAATTAATTTAAAGTATGTTTGTTATGAAAACAAAAAAACATAATTAATTAATTATAGTTATAGTTTGTGACATAGCATGTTCTAAATGTATATTGATAAAAGTATCGCATTTTTAGAATGTATGTCACTAGAGTATATATATATTTTTTTTGTTTGTCATATAATTTCTTTGTAATATATAATAATTTGAAGTTTTTTTTTCTCCTCTTTTTTTTTCTTCCTCCCCTTAAAAATACATGAAGATATTTAGATGAATAGAATAGAGTAGAATGCTTCATCTTATTTCATAATATTAATACTTTGCGGCGTGCGCGATACGAAACGAGGAAATATATTGTAGAGAGAATTTGAAATATCATTTTAATATATATTTCTTCATTGGACAAAAAACATTTGGTAATTAATGTTTCTACACTTTTTTCCAATACAATAATAAATATAATAGCACCCGATACTTATTAATCATTAATACTAGACAGCGTCCAAATAATTTTGTTTACAATTTCTTTAACGTTGCTAATCGACGTTTCACACTAATGTTTTTAACATTAATGGATACACACAATAAAACATGAATTTGTATCTCTGATTGATAAAGTCTACGTTATCAAATCGCGATGGTATAGTACGTACCATCGATGGACCGCAAAGTGTTAGTATCTCATGTGCTAATTAATAGTGAATTATTATGTAATGTGTATCGGATGAATAATGATTTTTCAGGTCAATATTTTATATAGAAATAATTAATTTATTCATTAAATATTAATAACTAAATTAATACTATATAATATTTATTAATATTTCCTGTTTATTATGCGTTTTATATACCAAGGTGTGTTCATTAATTATAATATAATTGTTTATTAATTATAATATAATCAATATATATATATAAAAATTCTATTTTGGATGTATATATATATATATGTATATATATATACACACACACCAGCAGTACCAATATTGTTGTATGTATTGTTGTATGTATTCCATACCATTGTTAATACCTACAGAAAATAACTGTAATTCGAAGAATAGTTATCAACTAAAATGATATAAAATTTGTATTTGAGCAATAAGTTTATATATTATAATATGATATTAAAGCACATAAACGTAATAATTGGTAATGTCAATATGACAAATGCATCATTATTATATTAAGTAAGTTATGGCAGAAGCTATAACACATTTTCTATGGAATTAGGAGGCTATATACATCGAGGGAAAGCTAGCACTGTGCCCAAACTGTGGTATTAGCTCATTAGACTTCAACCGATGTCAACGATGTTTGAAAAAATTACCGGAGGATGTGAAGACAATACCTATGACTGTGGGTATACAAGAAAAGAAGGAGAACATGCTGTCTGTCAATGTAAGGATCATGACTGGGATGTTTGAAGACCAGTATAGTGCATTGTACTTAATATTAAAAAAATGTGTATATATATATATATATATAAAGCATAATTTTTAAGGTACTAAATTTATTAATATAATTTTATACCTGGAAATTTTCCACACGTTGAAGTTTTAGGTGATATCGGTGGCAGATTTTTTCTATGTATCATTTTATTGTTATCTCATATTCCAGATTTCTTTCTGCTTTTTTCTCTTTTTTATTTATTTTATTATTATTATTATTATTATTATTTTTTAATACAAATATTTTCTTATTTGTCTTAAATATATTCTAATGTTATGTTTTTACAGACGTTTTATAAGAAAAACAATGAAAGAAATTCTTCAGCAAAATTGGAGAAATTAGAACGCGATGGATCTGCATATAAACGTGGTAGAGGAAGAGGAAGAGGTTTTACATCGAGGACAAAACCTATTAACAAAGAGCCAGGTATCTTTAGAATATTTATCGCGTTTTAATAATATTAAATAATCAAAATAAAATATATTGCTCGTATACTAATCGTATCGCTGTTTTTTTTTCTTTTTCTTTTTTACAGAATGTTTAACTATATCATCGGATGAAGATGAAGAAGGAAAAACTAGAAAAGTAGATGGTGTTAACACTAATGCAGTTTCAAGTAACGCAAGTAATAATTTTACCGAAGAAATGGAGACAATCCTTGATAAAGAACCAGTAATTACAAACAACTCTGTTTCTAGCACAAATATTGATTTTTCATCGAGCAACGAAGAATGTACTGAGGGTAATAATGTTTTGACGATTAATTTCCCTCCAGCCCCACTCCATTCAAGATATATATCTTCATAAGATTTATTCCAGGATATATATATATATATATAAATATATATGTGTGTGTGTGTATATATATATATATATATATCTGCTATTAAAATTACTTTTTATAGGCGGAAGTATAAGATGTGAAGAACAGAATTTTACAGATAGTTCAATACAGAATATACAAGCGGCTATTTTGTGCCGGACAGTCAGAATAGGATCGTACAAGTATATCCCACCAGAGAAGGTACTAATTTCTCCAAGTGGAATAAGATTTGGTATACCTTTATTAGAAGACGGTAAGGATTTCATAAATGTATGGTTTGAAGAAAAAAAAGATATTATCATGTGTATCCGTAATTTTTATGCGTTTTTATTGTTATATATACAAACATTATAGATACAAGTTTTGTTACGTTGGACGTTAAGATACAAGATTTAGTGAAGGTTTTGGTACATTTTGGGAAATCTATGCCGGTTATTTTCTTTTATACGACTACGAGTACAGGTGCGATGATACGCGAATTATTAGGAATGCAGGATCCAAAAGGACCATATTATGATCCAGCTGGTAAAGGTAAGTAGTATTCAAATTTTACATATATTATCTTTACAGATATATATATATATATATGTATATATATGTATTTATTATTTTTTTGAATATTAAATCTCTCTTTCAATAAAAATATTTTTCTCCTGTACAGATCATACACATAGACGGATTACTTTACTGCCAGAAAAGATATCGGACGAATCGAAGGTTGCATTGAAAAATATATTCACGATGAAAAAGGGCTTGTTCGAGGAATTGAATCCAAAAGAAGCAAATGATATTTTGGTGCGAGCATCGCCAAAAGACGTATGTTATGTTGTTAAATATAATTAATTCATATATTATTACGTACATAAGTATAAATAAAATAAGTCATGTTTCGCGATATCTATATATATAATTATATAAAATTTATATTTCTCTGTTTTAATATATCTATTCCATACTTATTTTTCTCTTTTACAGAATTCACTATCTCAAGGTATCACTAGAAGGTACAGTCAAACATCACTTTCAAATGTATCTACTTCAAACGGTGGAATACAAACGTAAGAAACTATTTCGTTTGAACAAAATTAGCATATATATATAATATATATATATATATATATATATATATATATATATATATATATATATACTATATTTATATTTATTTATTTAAATATATACTACTGTGTATATATATACCACTGGTATATATATACTTCATATTTATATATATATATATATATATATATATATATATATATATCTAATCTATTTCATATTACAGAATAACCGTATACCCCCCACCTCCTGCTAAGGGTGGTATAGCTATAAATACCGAGGATTATATGTGTCTCGGGGAGGATCAGTTTTTAAATGACGTTATTATCGATTTTTACTTGAAATATTTAACGTTGGAAGTTTTATCGGAAACCGATCAGCATAGAACCCATGTATTCAGTTCGTACTTTTATAAACGTTTGACGAGTCCTCATGCTCAAGCTGGTGAAAGTGCAATTCCACTTTCTGCGGCCGCCAAAAGGCATGCTAGAGTTCAGAAATGGACTAAAAATGTTAACATATTTGAAAAGGATTTTATAGTAATCCCTATCAACGAACAGTAAGTGTGTGTTCGTGTTAATATATTAAATGTATATAATATATATATAACATACGTTTCTATATACTTTACATATATATTATTGACACTTGATATAACGTATATCAATTTATTACGTTTATTAAATAGCGCCCATTGGTTTTTGGCGATTATTTGTTTCCCCGGTTTGGTGGGTAAAGTTACTATAAATTCTAAGACCATCAAAGAGGAGGATGTTCACAAAACTGTTCAGAAGAGTAAAAAAATGAAGGATCTTAAAATTCAAGCCGTGACAATTGGGACTACTACGATAACTCCGGTGACAACTACTATTACGATAGATCAAGGAGACGATGGCTCGGAAAGAGATGAGGCTGAGGGTGATGATGATGAAATGGAGATGGATAGTGATGATGACGTAAGAGATAATTAATCATTTTAACGATGATGACCTTAAAGAGATAATTAATATTCGATATATATATATATATATATATATATATATATATATATATATATCTTATTTTTTTTTAACTTCAGGAAGAAAATGAAGAACAGGAAAGCAATAAAAATCAAGAAACTGATCTTATTATAAAACATATAAATGCTGTAAAAGTGTAAGTATATCAAAATTGAAACGACCCGTGATCCTCGTGTATTTTCAGCTAAAAAAAAGGAATACGAAAAAAAAAAGAAAACGACGAAAAGAAAAAACAAATGACATTGAGAATATTTACAAAATTTCTCTTTCAGTCCCTGCATATTGATATTCGATTCTCTTGCGGGCGCCAGTAGATGTCGTGTGGTTGCTACGTTAAGAGATTACTTAAGTTGCGAGCACGTTGCCAAAATGGGAATTGAAAAGACATTTTCGAAAGATACTATTAAGGGAGCATCTCCGAAAGTTCCTCAACAATCAAACTTTACTGATTGCGGCCTATATGTATTACAATACGTGGAGAGCTTCTTTAAGGTACACACACACACACACACACACATGTTATATATATATATAATTTAATATGAATATATATTATTATGAATATATAGTAATATTAATGATGAAGGATTTATTAAATGAAAAATGTTTCATAATCCAGGATCCTATTAAAGATTACACATTACCGATAAAAACATTAAAGAATTGGTTCGAGGAGATAATAGTTACGAGAAAACGTGAGGAGATATCAAAGCTTTTAACTAAACTGATGAACGCCACGAAGGGCGACAAGAATATTACATTGCCCGTTGTAATATTTCCTACTCACGATGGAAAGTTGAAGCCGAAGGCCGAGAATCACGTTGAAATAAAACCGGTGAAAACGGATTTGGAAGTAAAAAAAAAGTCTCCGCCGCAGGAGACGACGACGGCGACTACGGCGATGACGACGACGACGACGACGACGACCGATACGACGCAGCAACAACGGGCTGCTCAAAACGATAATAACGTGGCAGAGGCGACGTCAAGTAACAACGAGGTAGTTAATAAAACTACCTATCAGATCATTCCTTTTTCACCGTGTACAAGTTCTTCTAGCTCGACCGATACAACAACCAACAATTCGACGGAAATGTTGATTGATTCGAAAATTCACACGAGGTATCATACATATTATGATAATACTACTACTACTACTACTACTATTACCACTACTACTACTACTACTACTACTATTACTACTATTACTACTACTACTACTACTACTACTACTACTACTACTACTACTACTACTACTAATAATAATAATAATAATAATAATAATAATAATAATAATAATAATATCGATCTAAGTATATTGAAATAATTTTAGATATCGGTGTAATTTTGATCTATAATACGTTTTGTTGTTATTATTATTATTATTATTATTATTATTATTATTATTATTATTATTATTATTATTATTAATATGCGGAATAACTTACTTCGATCGTAGTTTTAAACTAACCACTATAAACTCCATACGTTTTTTACTTTTTCTTCTTTTTTTTTTTGTTTTTTATCATTATAGATCGCCGAGTGAGATAATATCCTATTTAAAATCCAAACGGATTCCTAGGTTAATGCTAAGAACAGACGCTCAAGATGATTCTCAGGCCGCTAAAAAGCATAAGGGAGAGTTCTTTTGAAGAGTTGTAAATAAATGTTACTTTCTTTTTTATAATGATAAAAATACCTTAGTCTCCATATTCATAAAAAAAAAAAAAAAAAAGAAAACTCCAAAACGACAAAAACAAAAAAAAACAAAAAAAAAGGAAACACATGAAATCATTTACCTATGTAACAAAGTATGTAGTTAATAATTCGTAAGATGAATAAAAACCATTTTAAGTCCAAACCTAAACAACAACAAAACAAGGAAAAAAAATCAAGTTAATACTATTATTAAAACGTATGTGGTTATTATTTATTAAACGATTGATTTTTTTTTTACGAATCCACCGATCAAATAATTTATTTATTTATTTATTTTATTTATTTATTTATTTTCATTTATATTATACTTATCCTTCGTCGACGCTCGATATGCGATATTGTCTGCTCGACGTTTATTTCTTTTTTTCTTTTCTTTTATTCCCTTCACCCCACCCCTCCTAAAATTCGATATACGTACATACGATTGAAGCTACGTAACGAATAAAAATTCGAAGATATTCGAGACGATCGTAGGAATGAAACGGACGAAGGAGGGCTAGCCATCGTTTTGAATAGATAGATAGATAAATGGACGTTGAAAGTCTCCTACACGATATAGTATCTCGATCATAACGGGTCGCATTAATAATTTTTAATGGGTCGTGAAACGATAGCCGCGGTGCTATCTTGCGCCAAAGCGATACAAAATTATTTTTTTTTTTTTTAAAGAGATCTCTCAGATATAATTCTCGTTAAATGTTCCTTAAAAGAGTTGACGAAAGTATATTGTATTTGTATTTTTGAAGAAAAAAAAAAAGAAACCCCATATATCGAAAGTAATACGCGATATTTTCGGTCCGTTGAGATTTTTTACAAACTCTATTTATGTTATTAACATTTGAATCGCGATATCGTTAGAAACTGGATATATATATATATATATATATATATATATATATATATAGGGTGAAAGGATTGAGAAACGTTAGACCGCACCGTTCTATGATTAAATAATTCGGGTAAATTCGGGTAACTAGAAACTATTTAAGTTCACCACTTGCTCGCTTTAAATAGCTCGTTCAAGTTAAAATCTTACTACGTGCGGTGTGCCCGCGCCGAGAAGGATTATTAAATGATAAAAATATGACCGTTGCGTGAAAGAAAGAAAAAAAGAAAAGAAAAATTAATAATTAAATTTGTGATCGACTTAACGAGGTGCGTTCATCCCTCACCCTCACTTTTCACTATCCCTCGGTCGGTGATATATCGGTGATACTTATTGGTGATTATCATCGTGCGCGTGTGAGTTGAGCCGATCGTTTGATTGTCCGTCGCGTCTCATTTGAAAAACAGATAGATAGAAAGAGAGAGAGAGAGAGAGAGAGAAACTCGAAACCATCATTCTAAGCTCTAGTCAGGTAACATATGCATTGCATAATACAATAATGCCCTTGACTCGTTGTATATGTTCCAGAATGTAAAACGTAACGGTGTTGTTGGAGGACATTGAGAAATGATGAAAATTAGATGAGAAAAGATATTAAAATTATTTGAATGTTCTTATCCACTTCCCGATTTACAATGCGTTACACTTGATTTTTATCCGAGTACCTCTCATTGCAACGCGATCATCGGTAATAATCGGACGTCTATTCAAAACAGAACGGGGAAGAACTCGTACGATATTATTATTCCTTTGCAAAAAAAAAACGTACGTAAACTTTATTAATCTTTTCTTTTCTTTTCTATTTTTCTTTTTCTTTTTTTTTTTTTTTTTTTTACATTAACACGTTGAACGCGACGTGATTGATCGTCGACGATCGGTATACAAATTTTCTTTTCTTCTTTTTTTTTGCGAATTGTATGGCAGTATTTAATAACAGTACATTCTAATGTAAAAAGAAAATGTATATATATATATATATATATATATATATATATATATATATATATTAAATTTATGTAAAATTACATGGCTTGTCAACGTGTTAATGATTGCATGTCGTTCACACGCGTACGATATGCCCTGTTTTATAAATATTACGTTACTAATTATTAATTGTATTTGCAGATCTTGATTGATTTCGTCTTACTTATTTTCTTTTTTTTTTTTTAAGTCTTTATTTTTTTTACTCTTTCGTTTCGTTTCCTTCGATTTTGCAAATAATTAATTATCATGGTCGAGAATATCGTCGCTCTAGCCGTATCCACATGTTACATTATATTGACGAGCTTAATAGCATATTGGCTGAGAAGATACGTCAATTATTACATAAAGGAACCATTGATACAATCATTGTTCCTCGAGGGAATAGCAACGGCCGAATTGTGCGGTGCCTGTTTCGAACTGATTATAAGTAAGTGGTTTGATTTTTTTTTTTAAATCAATGAAAAAAAAAGAAAAGAATTTTTCCTTTCAATTGAATTTCGATTTAAAGAAGAAATAAGATTTAATTGAAATTATTAATTTCGATTTAGTGAAGAAATAATATTTCATTGAAATTATTAATTTCGATTCGGTGAAGAAATAATATTTAATTGTAATTATTAATTTCGATTTAATGAAATAAAATGTTAATATACGCGCGCGCGTCCACACACGATAAAAATAGATACCCGTTACAGTTGCAGATAATTGGGGAGTATCCATGTATGCGATATATTTATTCGTTTTAACGATTTGGTGGAGTTTGAATTGGGGCGATGCCAGTGCCTGTCCTTATACGCATCTCGAGGATGCAGTCGAAGGAAATAAATCTTTACGCGTAGCCTTTCTCTTGATATGGGCAGAACTTATTGGTGGTCTAGTTGTATTTAGATATATACAATTGTTGTGGGCATTGGAGATCGTACCCACGCACAAGAATAAAGCTTTCGAGGATTGCACTACGGATTTGCAGGTATAAATCACAAATAAAAAGAAAGAAAAAATGCAGAATTGGAAAACGTTTGTTCATACGATTAAAAAACAATTATTATATTAAAAAAAAAAATATATATATATATATGTAGGAAACGGTGTGAAGAAATAATAATATATAATAATATTATATTACATTATATTATTATGTATCATCATCATTATTACCATTATTTTGTTATATTAAAAATAATATAATAATAATAATAATAATAATAATAAAATAATATATTACACTATTATCAATAATACGTTATTGTATTATTTCGTAATATTATTATATTAATTTTCATACGTCAGCTATTGTAAATGTGTGGTACAATACTTTGCTTATAATAATTCAATTTACAATGAATATAACTGGAGTGTATATATATATATATATGCAATAATTACTCTTACAATAGAAAGTAGAGATCGTATAGTGTGACAATAAAATTAATTATTCTTATCGTGTATTAAAGGTGCCTGTTATATTCGGTGCGTTTATAGAATGCGTAGCAACGTGTATATGCAGAGTGGTATCCCGTGGATTAAGCAACCTGAATTCAATCTTCGGTACCATCATTGATTCATTCATTGGAACTTCCTTAGTAGTGGCAGGTTCGAAAGCAAACTTTCACTTTAATATTATTAATTTACGATTAATTTACAATTAATTACAGACACGTATCTTTGAATGGATATACAAGTAATATGAATTTTTTTTCTCCCTCTTTTTTTTTTTTAATTTATAGCATTCGATTATTCCGGCGGCTACTTCAATCCTGCTTTGGCTACGTCGTTGAAGTACGGTTGTTTAGGAACATCTTTCATGGAACACGTAATCGTTTATTGGGTCGGAGCTTGTGCGGGTTCTATCGCTTCTGTGAGGATATACAACATGCCCTTCGTACAAAATTTTATAAATCGAGGAAAGGAGAAAGCTTCTTAAAAGGAAACGTTTCTTTCGATACGGAATTTATCAAACGTCGTTTTCTTTCTTTCTTCATATTGTTAATTTTTGTTTTTTAATTCTTAATTTTGCGTCCATTGCGTCTCGAATGAGATGTAACTCCAACGATTAATTTTTTATTTTTCCTTCTACCTCCGGCAGTTTATAGAATAACGTTGAGAGTTGGGTTTAGATGATTGTGAAAAAGTTAGGATAAAAGAGAGAGAGAGAGAGAGAGAGAGAGAGAGAGAGAGAGAGAGAGAGAGATACGCACACATTTTATTTGCCGCAAAAGTATCTAACATGTGATGTAATAATAATTAATTTTGGTGTGTACAAATGATACATTATTTTACATACATATCTTTAGTTTCGCGAATTCATGGTAACGATCGAGTTTGTCGAATTTAGGAAAGAATAAAAGTTCGATATTGTAAATATATATTGTGAATATAGTGTTAATAAGATATATTTCAAGTAAAATATACTCCAAATAGCTAAACGCAACACTTTTCTCTCTTTTTTTTTGTATTTTTAATCAAAGAGCTCGACGGAAAGGAATATATATGTATGAGTGTGTGTATGCATTATAAAAAAAAGAACGATCATGTTTCCATCAGAGTGACAATTTCGTCATCGAATTCCGAGATATAAAGGTTACTAATAAATTATTGATAAGTCGATATAAAATTATCGCATTGGAAAATGTGTTGTTTTATGTGTAAAAGAGCATAAAAAAAAAAGAAAAAAAGAGGTGTATATAAATCGGTTAATATAATAAATTAAGTACGATAACAAATTTAATACGACAATTATGTAATATATATATATATTTTTTTTAATATGGACGAAGGAATTATACATAAAATTCAGTTTTTGACGACAAATCGTATTGGATGGCCTCGTTTTTATACATTTCGATTGTCTGAAACATAAATATATATATGTATATGTATGTATATATGTATATATGTATATATGTATATACATATATGTACACATATATCTGTTTAATAATCTTATGTTAAAGATCAACATATTATACATATATTTATCTTATTGTACGTGTATTTAATTATAACACAATTTTTAATTTAGTTAGAAACTGGCAGCGTCTGAGGAATAGGGTTGAGAGAGAGAGAGAGAGAGAGAGAGAGAGAGGGTGAGAGAGAGAGAGAGAGGGATCCTCAATGTTTCGTTGGTTATTTCGATCGACCATGAGAAATATGTATTTATAGAAATAACATTTCAAACACGCACATATATACACGCATACACATACGTACTAATATACAGAGGTAAAAACACTTACAGCTTCGATATCTTTATCCAAATTGGCGACTTGTTTCTCGTGTGAAACTTTGAGTTTCTCCTTTTCGCGGCCTTGCTTTATTTGTACTGTTTTTCTCTCCTGCATAAACTTCTTCGTATTTTGTTCCTTTTTCTCGCGCAGCCTACGATCCTTATCGCCCTTAGTCTTCAAGGCCTTATCGTTCATCACCTCCTTTGCCGTTTCCACGGATACCTTAGCCTGATTCGCGTTCATGTCCTTGATATCTCTGCGCGATCGTAAAGAAATATATATATATATATATATATATATATATATATATATATATATATATAAATAATTACACCAATAGGAACGAGGAAAATCGCATAATCCTATCCGATTAGGAACAACGATCACGAATGTTCGTCCTTCGAACGGAATTCGACGGCAGATTCGACTTCGTACGGAGTATTGGGGATTGGATTATGAAAGAAGATGAAGGGATGAAGGGATGGAGGGGTGGGCGGGGGAGAAAGAAGGACATTTAATCGTAATAAATTCCCATTGAATTACTTGTCGTGTTTAGCTTGAAGCTGTTTGACTTGAGCGGCTTGCACGATCTCGATAAGCTTTTTAAATTCGTCCCGGCCAACCTCCGTGTGCGTCCTCAACATTTCCCATTCCTCCTTTCTATGCTTTTCCACCATGGCCGACCACTGTGCCGTTTGTTCGCTTATAACTTTCTTCACGTTGGCGTCCTGGATCAGTGCGTTTTTACTGAAAAGCGATGATTAAAATAAAATTGTATCCTTATAATAAAAAATTGTCATCCATTATCGTTCGTTTTATCTCGTGGGAAACGAAAGGAGGAGAGAGAAAAAAAAGGAAGGAAACAAAAAAAAGAAAAAAAAACAGATACTTACTCTTTACCCTTGACCAATTTTTCGATTGCCGAGCAATGATTCTTTTGCATAGTTTGTTTTTCCTTTTGATGCTTCTTCCTCATTGTATCCAATTCCTTCAATTGCTTCTTTCCCATTTTGTATGTTTTCTCTCTCTTCAATGTGTCTATCGTGATTGGTTCCGGCTTCCATTCCTCTGAAAATTGTCATTTTAATTGATCTTTGAACGCTCGACAAGAAGAAAAAAAGAAAAAAAAAATAAATAAAATCGATATTCAGTCACGTTCAAGGATAAATCCTTTACCTTTCTTCGCCTCCTCCTCCTTCTTCTTCTTAGCTTCGGCTTTGGCATCGGTCTGTTCAATTCCAAGTCCCTTCATAGTTTCCGCTTGTTTCTCGGCACCTTTACTAAAACCACCCGGATCCGAAAGTGCGGCCATGAAATCTAAAAGTCATATTTGTGTTATCTCTCTTCGGTTTCGCTTTACGAAAATAAGGGGCTGGGTTGGGGGCTGGGCTGGACTGGGCTGGACTGGACTGGGCTGGACTGGAGGAGGGAGAGAGTGGAAGGTGGAAAGGGTAAATAAAATTTTCATATTTCTCACGATTACCTTCGAATCCATCTGGCACATAAATCTTCAATTCGATGTTACAGAATAACATTGGCAATGCCATTGGAAAGTTAGCTTCGGTTTTCAATGATATGTGCCTGTAACCGGCTTGAAGACCGTCCAGAGGTAAGATTCTCTGGCCTAGTAATTTTCCACTCTCTTCGTAAACACCTAAACGTTATTGACGTGAGATTAATATCATTATTTTACGATCCTCTTGTCATCAACGTTGCTCTGTTCGTTGGTATCGTTCGACAACGTTTACCACCGTTGCGATTCAAATCGTACCGAATCTTAAAACGGCCAAGTCGGGTAGTACTACTTTTCGAAATAGAAATGGTTCCTCGTTGTAGACTGGATTCAAACCGTTACCGGGTACCATTCGCGTTCTGAATTCCTTTTTTATCGTGTCAGCCGGTAGACCGTACATGTCGACTTCAACGTAAGTGCCAACCTTTTTGTCGGACAAGAACTGTCCCGCTATTATCTGTCGTCGTTGATGAACTGTTACTTATTTTTCTTGTTTTTTTTTTCTTTTTTCGATTATTTTATGGTACTATATGTTCGGCTTAGTTTTTTTTTTTTTTTAAGAACGTCTTACCTGCACGGAACATTGAGCGGTAATGACACCGTCTACGTCTTCGGAGAAAGGATCGAAGCTACGATCGGGTCTTCTCATGAAGTCAGGTTTCAATAAATATCCGGTAGTACCATTGTACTCAAATTTACCCTGATTCAATTGCATCGGTAAGTCGGGAGTTTGAAAGTTTAACGCCACCATCTGACAGCCAGCATTCCAGAATACCTACAAGAGAGAAAGAAAGAAAAGAAAAGAAAAGAAAAATACAAAAGGAGAGAGAAATAAAAGCCAGATTTCTATGATTATTATCCATAGACGTGATTAATTAATTAATTAATTAATTATTTAATTCGACGTATAAATTGAAAAGAAAAAAATCGAACTACGTGTGTCTAACCTGTGGCATGTAATTCGAGGAATCGGCCCTTGTACCCTTTGGATATATACGGCTCATCTGACGTTTGTTGTAATTAACGAACTCCACCGAATGCGTTTTAAGATAATTCAAAGCTGCCGTCTCGGAGAACGAGGACATGTTGTGATGTATATTTTTCTCTATGACGACGAAGAGACGAGGAAGGGGAAGAACGTTGATTCACCAAAAAAAGAAAATAAAAAAAAGAATAAAAGAAAAACGAGAAAAAAAATAAAAATAAAAATAAAAATAAAAATGATTTCGTTTTATAGGCTTCGAGGAAAATATAGAAAATTTGTCTTTCCTTCTCGCGTATACGTACTTTCGGCGGTCTCGAAGCTTTGAAACTTAATTGGCTGAGCGTAATTGATCATAGACGACAACCATGGATGACAAGCCATCGTACTACCCGTATATTGTATGGGTGGTGCCTCACCCTCGGCACCACCCTCGCCCGGTGGTGCACCCTCGGCCGGTGCTGCTTCCTCCTGATAACAATAACAACGTTTTGTCATTGTTCGAGAACAACGATATTGATATTTTTAATTACGACCTCACGGTAAATTAATATCGTAATATTTGATCGCCATTAAGATCTAACTGACCTTAGGTGGTTCCGGTGGTGGTGGAGCTGCAGGAGCACTAGCATCCTCGACGACCTCGTCCTTAGCCTCGAATTGTCCCGAACGGAACAATTCGAGCTCGACCTTCTCCACTTCCGGTTTCAATCGTTTGTTCTTAATTAATATCTTACGTTTCAATGCGCTCGGCGGTGGTAATGGGGAACCCGGTTCTAACTTAATTTAAAAATCGAATAAAATATGAATCGATTGGATTATCGAATTTTTTACGATGATAAGATAACGAACGAACGAACGAATGGATTAATAATTTCCCTGGACAATGATTTACCGGATAATCCTTCAATGGTTCCTTCAATAGTAAATCGCCCAATATCTCGTCGCAATATTTTGCCAATTTGTATTGTTGCTTAAGGCAACAGTGATTCTCGAAGCTGAGAATAATCGGATAATCGGACGTGACAAAGGCCGTGTCCCTTAGGGCATATATGACGTCCTTGAAAAGTATATCGGTACACATTGCTTTACCATGGGTTATTATGGGTTCCTCGTCTTCGCCTTTCCCGTCCCAGCAATCGAGTTCGACGCATCTACGAGAAAATTTTTTCAATGCAAGATTCATTTTTCTTTTTTATTTTTTAGACTATTATAACTCGGAATGAAAATGGTTCACCTGCAACCAGCCAGCAAAACTTGTCTGTACATTTCTACCGTACTCTTCCCACCGATTTGTCTTCCACTTAGATATGTATTGTGACTAGAGTTAATGTAATAATGCGAGAGTGGTTGATCCATGTCCATCCATTCTTCTAATTTATCGAGAAACACCGGAGCATTTTCGTCGGACATCAGATAACGAATGAAACCATCCTTTGTTAATCTCTCTACGAATATACAGAGATTATTACATATATTCCATTGGATCGATATTTATACGGATGTTTTTTTTTTTTTTTAATATATATGTATATATTAAAAATATATGTTAATTTATTTTTGTAATATTATAGATAAAAAAATATATATATATATTGTATGTAAATATGTATATATGTTTATATAATTACTCTCAGATTTGGCCTTTTCGTCCGTTTCGTAATCGTTTATTATCTCTATACATCGTTTTTCGTCGTAAAGTGGATACAAAATCTCGTTCAATCTTGGGTCCCTTTGTTTTTCATTCATAAACGTCACCAGCTGTTCGAGTCTTATGGAATCGGCTTTTCCTTTTGTTCTGAATAAAAAAAAAATATATATATATATATAATACATATATAATAGATATATAACATATATAACACTTACATTGATTGAAAGAGTTCCTCGATATCGTTCCTAGGACAGATTTTGAAGTACAAGCTATAAAACTTTTCGAAGGTGAACGCACTGGGTTCGATTTTGTCGTTCTACAACAAAATTTTGTTTCTTATGGGATTACGAAGATATAAATGATCAAAGTATCCGATCATCGGTTACACACAACTGCAAAAGAAATGTAGCCCTTTGATGAAATTACCTTTCCATTGGGTAAACCCAAGTCGGCTAATCCTTGATAAACCAATTTTTCTGTTTTACCAGATGCGAAGGTCTTTGATATCACCTTCACTGGGACCTTTCCCTTTGGATCTACTTGACAACTTAATCTCATCCAACTATTGTAAAAATAAATAAATAAATAAAAATAAAAGAAGTGTAAAAATGTGTTCTCCTTGTAAATTGATTATGATCGTAATCAATACGTACTGCTTCATTAATTGGATCGTTGGACAAACATTACTAGCTTTTGTGTTATGCGTAATCAATCTTAAACCAGCTTGCCAATCCTGCCAATTTAATCGATTTAAATATAAACTTTTCGTGTCATTGACAAGTTAATATTAATCCTACGTATATAATAATTGTTCACACACGCGCGCGCACGCACACGCACACATAGACGAATAAATCTCTACCTTCGCAGTTTTCGCGTCGGCACAGACCACGTGCTGATAATGTATATTGGTATAATCGATGCCCGAACATATAGTTAAACTTTTCTCATCCAGTTGCTCTAAATTACCGTGTTTACTTAACTTGTTGCATAACTTTGGATCCTGAATAAATAAATAAATGAATAAATGAATGAATGAATAAATATTGAAAGTGAATTTGAATCGATTAGAACGATCATTGATATGATCAAATCATATTTAGTATAGTTCATTTTGTAAATGTAAATACCTTGGGAGTTCCACCGTAACGAATGTCACTGACCTGCGCCAACTCTATCACATCACCGTCCTACGTAAAATTAAATGCCATACGCATTATTATTATTATTACTGTTATACCTTTTGATCCGATCGTAATACGAACAAATAAAATAGGTTCCCCCCCCCGGTTAAAAATCAATGAATATCATCATCATCGCGGGTTTTTACCTTCCCGTCACTTTTCCAAGATATAAAGAATCCATACTCGTCGACCTTAAACATACAATTAGGCTCGTACTCGGTCGTTTCCTTATCCTCGAACCATCTGTCAAATACCGAACCATTTCTCAATAATTCCGGTACTTCTATTCGCCAATTGAATTCAAACTTTTTCGTCATATCGCAACGAGATCGTTCAACCAACTAAACGAAAGAGAGAAAGAGAGAGAGAGAGAGAGAGAGAGAGAGAGAGAGAGATAGCTTCGACGAAAAACTTATGCGAACTCGAGTTATCCGAGATTTCGAATGAAACGATATTCATAGACGGTGGAGGGTACACAACGCTACTCTGTCCATAGTAGACACACCAAATGCAATTAGTTTAATCCAATTTGCGGTATATCAGGATTCCCTCTCCGTGATCCAAATACTGATCGACCACCGTTCCCGATCTACCGGAATATGGGTTTGTAATAACTTATATAAGCGTTTTCATAATATCAAATCAAACGTTAAATTAACGTTTCTAATTAATGCGACGGATCAATCGTTCGTTATATACGAATTTGCACGTTTACCTGGATATATATATATATATATATATATATATATATATATATATATAAATATATATGTTTTTAGTAAGTTACTTTCTGATTTACGACAAAGTTGATTGGTACATATAAACCAAGACGAACTTAGATGTACGGCTTCGACGAGCACAACCTTGACAATCACGAAGGCTATTATTTTCCCCCTTTTACTCGCGCTTAGGAACGTGACGGGTTCTTTAAATTTATGTTAGTGAATTATCTTTGATATTTGTTAGTACGAATTAATTTTTTACAAATCGACAACATATCGATCGTATTCCATAATAATTAACGATTTATTTATTTATTTATTTATTTATTGATGTTTCTACATTGCTTGGTACTTGACTATATACGTAGATATATATATACATATACATACATACATATATATATATATATATATATATATATATATATATATATATATACCATTCTTCTTGGAGGATCTATCTAAAAATCGTGTCTTTGTACTGAACTAGACTGTATTAATCCTATCGTGAATAATTTTACATGATTTATATACTATATTTTACAGAAAGGAATGTGGACGTTATAATTAATGATTGAAATTCTGTTCTTCATTGTGTACAAACGCGTTCTCGACTATATCGCTATTTTACATGATTCATTTATCGATTAATCTTTTTTTTTTATTTTTTTTCCCTTCTCTCTCCCTCTCTCTCATTCTCGTTTTACGCCGCACACAACTGCCATGTTACAATAATGCTTTTTTTAAAGTGTTATCTTATAGTTTTATTTTTAACGAAACGTGTTTTGCTCGAAGCAAAGTCATCATCGTAAGTTGCAAAAAAAGAAAAAAAAAGAAAGGGCAAATCGTTCCTGCGCACGAAATTCGATGATTGTAATGAAATCAATTTATCGATTTCTTTCTTTTATCTCGCTTGGAATCATTATTATTATTATTATTATTATTATTATTATTATTATTTTGTTTTTTTTTAAATCAACATCAACGACACTTCAGAAACGCTAATATAAATGAATTATCGACGATCGTAGATATCGACGTTTTATTTTTCTGAACGAGACGCATTTAGTTTTCGGGATAAGAGGCATGCATTTGCTCGATTTAATCGATAAAGATTTCTCGAGAGTATTCCACATGCATCATCGATTCAATTCGATCCGATCCGATTCGATTCGATTCGATGATTCACGAGAGCGTTTCCAAAAATATCTTTTTACGCGTTCGTCATGACTGTGGCTTCGAGAGAAGATAATTCGCGTTCAATTGAATCGGATTAATCATATTCTGTTGCGTATCCTTTGCCATTTCCTCCTCGAGATTGTGCATCGGTTCCTGGCAATACTCCTGTCCGCAAAGTTTGCACGCCTCGAAGTGCGGCTTTATGGAGTTCCTCAATTTCTATAAAAAAAAAAAAAAAAAAAAAAAAAGACAAATATTAAATCGATGGTGATGAAAAGTGCTAGCCCAGTAGGGGTTATACGGTTATCCAGTAATTCGAAGAATACCGAGATGTTTGACATCGAAATATCGCGGACGTACCTCGAAGAAAGTATTGCCGTCGGATTTAACGAACACGTAGATGGCGAAAGCTGGAATGCAAATCAAAGAAAGCGACGCTATACCCCAACCTATTGCCTCCGCCCACCATGGATATTCGTATTCGCCGTTTCTATAAGTCGGTGGTTCGTAATCGATCAAACTGAAAACCCATACAGCCTGAAACGTTAAAAACGTATAAGATATTAAGTATCCGATCGATCCGACATATGTTACGATCGAGAAAGGAAAAGGAAAAAGAATTTAATTCATTATCAATGATAATTATGATGATAATAATAATGATTATAATAATAATAATAATAATAATAATAATAATAATAATAATAATAAATCCGACGACATTTTTTTACCAGTATGAGAAGGGGTGCCGCAACCAGCCAACAAAATTGAAAATACATGGACGGTACTCTCCCGGTCATTTCCTTGACATTGTTGCACAATCTACGAACACCATAACACCACGATATCGCAAAGACCTCGAAGAATGCCAGAAACATGATCGACAGTGACGCGGCATAGTGATCTATCAGTTGGAAGAAATAAATTCCACCCTGAAAATTTCAACCCACGCCGTGCGTTACAATGAATAGACGATGACAATGACGACGATGACAATGACGACGATGACAATGATAAAGATTCGTTTGATTATGATTACGCAAACGGTATGTAATAAAAAATCGATGATTACCTGCGTGATGTTGGGCAATCCAAAGAGGAAAGAGACCACGCATATAACGAGTACCAACATCTCGTGACACAGTAGGCGACGTTTAACCCAATTTGGAAAACCATCTTGAATCGACGTTACCACGACTTCGACTATAGCGAACTATTAACGATAACCGTTCGGATT
Organism: Dolichovespula media; assembly: GCA_911387685.1. NCBI lineage: Eukaryota > Metazoa > Arthropoda > Insecta > Hymenoptera > Vespidae > Dolichovespula > Dolichovespula media. The sequence goes on from OU426862.1 coordinate 7,297,045, forward strand.
CACATACAAATCGTATCGTTAGCTTACGATGACGTTTATATATATGTGTGTGTGTTAAAAAAAAAAAAAAGAAAAAGATCGAACTTTCGTTTACCTGGCTGTTCAGCGAAAGACACACCATCATGAAGAAAAATAATACGGCCCATAGTTGAGAAGCTGGCATCTTGGCTAGGGCTTGCGGATAGATGACGAATACCAGGCCAGGTCCTTTAACGGAAATTATGATTTATCTATAAAATGTCATGATACCGACGTTAATCCGACGATAATATTTCGAGGAGAGAGAGAGAGAGAGAGATAAAAAAACAAAAAAAAAATTGTATTTGAACGAGACCTAACGTCGTCAAATCGTCTTCCTTCGAATTTGATCCTTTTGACTTACCGATTAAAAACTCCTACGATCGTACGTATATACGTAACAATATAAACGCTACAAATCCGAACGATCGATATTTTCGTATTGACGTTAAAAAATATTTCGCAGAACGAACTTACCGTCGCTTAGTACTGCCTCGACCGACATGTTTTGTTCCCTCGCTATGTTCCCGATGGTGGCGAACGAAAATATACCAACGAGCAAGCTGCTACAGGCATTGATCAGAGATACCGCTACCGTGTCCACGAGGATGGTATTGTGAAATTTGTTGTAACTGGCGAAACATATCATCGAACCGAATGCGATACCGACCGAGTTGAATATCTGTGCCGCGGCATTGATCCATACCTTTAAAGTTACGAGAGACTTAAGTTAAATCCATTAGAATCCTGACGAACCGCGTCGACGTACCTCTTGTTGTATTCCATCGCTCGAAATGTGAAAGAAAAGAAAAGAAAAGAAAAGAAAAGAAAAGAAAAAAGAGGTGAATTCTTTTTTTTTTTTGAGGGGGTAGATCGTTAATTAAAATCAAAGTTAAGATTGAAAGGTCTATTGTTATAAAATTAAATATAGTTAAGAGTATTATTATACGAGAACGTTTATATAGATCCCGTTTCTTTCCTTCTTTCTTTCTTTCTTTTCATTTTTTTTTTTTTGCTTCTTCTATGCCATTATACCTTCGCGTCGCCGAGTAATTCCCAGCGTGGATGGAAGAAAAATTGAAGGCCCTTGTCGGCACCTTCGAGGGTGAGGGACCGTGTTAGGAAGACGACGATTAGAAGAAACGGTAGGGTGGCTGTTAGGTACCTAACTTGCGCCGACGATTTGATCGATTTCCAAATCGAGAAGTATACCATGATCCAGGCGGTAATCAGACAAGCAACGAGTTCCCATCTTAGCGCCCCGGGTTCCTCGATGCCGCTACTGATCTGAAGGACTTTGTTACTGCGAATGAAAGGGGAGGGAGGGGGAGGGGAAGGAAAAGAAAAGAAAAGAAAAAATAAAAGATAAATTGAACCATCGTCCCAACGAGATGATAAGGATAAATCATAGAAGACGGAAGAAGAAAAAAAAGAGAGAGAGAGAGAGAGAGAGAGAGAAAAGGCACTTAATAAAAAGATTTACGCGCGTTCGCTCGGAAATTACTCGAAAAAATCTTCGGACGGTGTCTTCGAGGCATTCAA
>OU426862.1:7303604-7383604 GCA_911387685.1 Dolichovespula media
GTGTGTGTGTAAGCATAAAATTGATTCGCGTCAAAATATCAGATTGCAGGCCACGCGTGCAATACGTCGTTGAAATACGTCTCTCTCACTCTCTCTCTCTCTCTCTCTCTCTCTCTCTCTCTTTTGAATTAAACGTATGTACGACGCGCGTAACAACAACAGTCCTACCGTACTACGTTCGATTTCTTTTTTCATTATTCGAAAAGTCAATCTCTTCGAACTGTGCGTGCATTAGGAGAAAAAAAAAAGAAACTAGAGACGTTATTCAAATTGAGCCAACAAACAAACATCGCGTGAATACGTAATCGAGATTGTGATTAAACTTGCATATGCGATCGCGCATAAAACTCGTATTTACGTTGTTAAATCCCGCATATATATATATATATATATATATATGCGTATATATAAATTTGGATCTTTCGTAATCTTGTACGAATCGATTAAGGATAAATAATAATTTTTCTTTATCGTTATGATCGCCTCTAAGTTGTTGCGTCATCATACGCGCGTATAGAAAAATATCAAAATGGAATGTTTGCCCGAAGTAACGAAGGATTTAGAAATTTCGTTTGATTTAAACTTCTCCAAACGAGTTTGTTTACACGTCTCTCTCTCTCTCTCTCTCTCTCTATCTATCTATCTATCTGGAGGAATTTCTCGTGTGAAGAGGAAAGCCTTGTTAAAGGGTAAGTAGATCGAGTAGGATCAATTAAGTAGAGAAACGCGTTCCGTGCTATGACCTTGTCATACTCGATATATCTACCTTATACCATATTATGTAAGTGGTAAGAATTGAAAAGAAAAAAAAAATAAAATAAAAAAAAAGAATTCTTGTGCTCCTTTTTTTTACCGAACCCCTCTATCTCTCTCTCTCTCTCTCTCTCTCTCTCTCTCTCTCTCTCTCTCTCTCTCTCTCTCTTCAATGATTATTATTTATAATACGAAGCGCGCGAAACAGGCGCTGTGTGTTAGGGCTTAAACGATCGAACGAGGAGTTACGATCATGTATACATATATACATAAATACATACATACATACATGTACCCGATATACTCGCGAGAAACTGTTTTAACGTATGCACATAACATTTAACAAGAATACATACATACATACATCCATACATACATACATACATACATACATACATACATACATATACGCACACCTGGGTACATATTTTCTCACGCGCCATATGGTTTTTTTTCTTTTCTCTTTCTTTCTTTCTTTTTTTTTTTTTTTTCTTACGATCGACAATTTATATCAACTTTGAGAGAGACCGGGGGAAGTGACGGAGGATGACGTAGACGAGGTTGACGAGGGGTAAACGGTAGCAGGAGGGTGCGAGAACGTTGAGCACTCATATAAAAATGAATGTTCGCAAATAAACGAGCATAATATAACCCGCGCGCATATTAATCATGCTTTGTCGAAGTTTAAACGAGTTGTTTTAAGTCTCCCTCGGGTATACGCGGGTTCGGGGAACGTACTTTTTTTTTCTTTTTTCTTTCTAACGAACGCGACCCATCAATCTTCTAACGAATAATTGAAAAAGTCTTCTTTAATATCTACATAATACTCGTCGTGTCGATAGGAGAAGTGAGGGGGAGGGGTAAAGACGTTCCAAGGATCTTTCTTGGAAGGAAAAGAAAAAAAGAAAAGAAGGGAAAACAAAACAAAAAAAACACAAAATAAAAATAATAGTACCGATAGGTTGCGATAGTTTTCAACGTAGGTGCGTACATACAAACAAAGAGTTCGAAATGGAAAAAAAAAAGAAAAGAAAAAGGAGAAAAAAAAAACATGACATGGCCTTTAAATATAACGTATATACATACCATCACTTAAAATGAAAGAAACGGGACGGCTACAACACAATGTTATGTATGTACCACCTACTTGCAACAAAAGTACGGGGCTTACATTGTACACCTATTATCCACTTACGTCTCTGGGACAATACGGCGGAATTGCTGCAGTCCCTGGATGACGAGACCACGCTTGACTAGTAGTTCAGAAGTACACCTCATCTATCTATCTCTATCTCTATCTTTCTATCTCTCTATCTCTAACTCTTTATTTTTCGTCGTCAGAGAATTACCAAACTGAGATAAAAAATGAGTATTGGCGGAAAGTTCGACCTTTCTCTTTTCTTTTCTTTTCTTTTCTTTACTTTCTTTTTATGTTTCTTGCTTACTCTAACGAAGAAAAGGAAAGAAATTTTGGTATCTGTCTATCTGTCTATCTATCTATCTATCTATCTTTCAAATTTTCTCCATCATTTCATTATCCATCGTAATAAAATTATACGCGGCGACGATGGTTTATTTATTGCTATTTTCTATCCTGGCACAGGCTATAAACAATTATTAATCGTTATATTGTTTACCACCCTAGAAACCGCATCTATTTCAGCTTTAATGCGTTCCACGTATATATATATATATGCGTATCCGTATAAACGTTGATACGTATGCACATGCATATGTATGTATATATATATATACACAATATATATACAATAGAAGTTTAAATCATAATTCTCGAGTAAACACGTCACAAAGAAGTAACACTCACGAAGTATATAAAACTTCGAGAGAATCCAAGACCCGTGTCAAAGATGTGTGTATGTATATATATATATATATATATATATGTACACACGTATTTATGTACTTATGTATGTACGAATAGGAGCACGAAACCGTTCTTCCTACAACGCCTAGAGATTCCAATTTTAAACTGACATACGAATCAAGAAGTGGTCTTATTTTTATGCCAACAAGTCTCACTGTGCCGACCGGTCGCCACCTTCCTTCGTTAATGTTTGTTCATCGCGTTAACGAGTGGCCGCGAAAACTCTCGTGACACTTTTACCCCTCTCCCCCCCTCTCTCCCTCTCTCTCTCTCTCTTTCTCTCTCTGTCTCTCCTCGTTCACGTTTTTCCTTTACCATCTTCGTTTCTTACTTATTTTCATGATAAATTGGTATTATCGCGTTTCCTTTATACGTTTTATCTTCGAGAAGGAAGAGGAGGAGCAGGAGGAGGAGGAGGAGGAGGAGGAGGAGGAAGAAAAAAGAAATGATTTATTTTAATTGGTCCGTGTTTGTTAATCCGCAATAAATCGTTAGGATCGCATGATTTATCGCGCGCTAATTTTTTTCCTTTTTTTTTTTCACTCGATCTCGGAGCATCGGCCGACGAATTTCGAATCGGACGAAAATTAATATCTTTTTTCTTTTTTATCCGGGGAGGGGGAGGGATTTAAAACAAGGCTCGTTTTAAATTTTCCTATATTAATCGTCGAAAGTGAAATTAATTTTGTATTCGACGTATCACAAACAATATATCGTATCATTTTATAAATCAATCATCGGGAAGGAACATAGTAATCGTTTGTTTAAAATTAGATAGATACGCGTATAAATTTGAGTTTGGTGTTTGCACAATGTTTCGAAAAAAGAAAAAAGAAAAGGAAACTCTCGACGTCTGCTTAAGCGCTTCCATGAGCGTAACACAGAGCTGGTTGACGCTCCGTTGAAGAAAAAAGAAAGAAAAAAAAAAGAAAGAAAGAAAATAAATAAAGAATAAAGAAAATAAATAAAAAGAAAATAAAGAGAGAAGAAGAAGAAGAAGAAGGAGAAGGAAGGAAAGGGGAAAAAAAGAAGATGAAAAAAAGAAGAATCGTAAAGAATCGTGACATCTTTATGACGGGGGATGATGTGCCTCTTTCGTGTATGTGATTAACCAACCATGCAGCCGTGATAGATCATTTAACTATCTCGACAGATGACGCGGTGCTTTAATTCTCGTATCGCTTAAGAATCTCGTTTCCGTATATTGTCTGTGAAATGCATCTCGAGTCGAATTTGAATTTTAGTATTTCGAAACGTCGCCTGAGTTTACCGTGCATTCGCGTGGATCACGTTTATCCCGAAAATCGATAGATTTCAACGCCGAATAAAGTATTACATTTGAATTGTTTCGAAACGTTAGTTAAAATGAACAACTATCACGTTTATCCTGAAAAATCGATAGATTTCAACGCCGAATAAAGTATTACATTTGAATTTTTTTCGAAACGTTAGTTAAGATGAACAAATATCATGCGTTAGGAGATAACTAACGAAGCACGCGCATTAAAAATGCATACCAACGTCATTCTGCACGCATCGCAACGCTGTTTTATATATATATATATATATATTTTTTTTTTTTCGATCAAAATTCAAGTTACTTCGTACGAATTGTTAGGAACGATTATTTCAAAAGGATTAATTTCAACGAACTAAGAAATAAAAAGGGAGAGAGAGAGTGTGTGTGTGTGTGTGTCCAAAAACGTATACACATTTTTTGTTATGATCGATATTCAAGCAGGAACCATGTTAGCGCCGATGATAATTTCTACGGCGTTTAAAGTGGTCCTAGGAACGTCACGGTTGTACGTATATAAGATCGGCACGTATCGGAGGTTTCCGGTTTGATGGGTCGAGATAAATAGAAAAGAAAAGAAAAGAAAAAAATAGAAACAAAAAAGGGATAAAAAAGAAAAGGATATCGCGATTCGTCGTATATGCGCGATTAGATCTCTCTCTCTCTCTCTCTCTCTCTCTCTTTCTCTCTCGTGCGCGAAGATGTTCTAGGATCTTAGGGTAATAACGTTGGTCACTTACGGCGGCGGATGTACCAAGTTAAGGAGCTCCGACGGCGAAGTTGGAACTCTACGTATCGTTAGCTTCCGTCCGTCGGATGAGCCCATGCCGATCGATGCCAGAGAGCGAATCGAAACGGAATCGGTGAACGGACGTCCGCCACCAACCTGGTGCCCGTTGCCATCAGAAAAAACTATCGAGGCCCAGCTAGCAGGAGGAGGTTGGTGTTGATGGTAATGGTGTTGTTGTTGATGGTGTTCGTCCACCGTCGCGTTTGACTTCAACGAGCGCATACTCGGATAACGATGATGCCGAGTAACGTGATGATGATCGATCCCACGAATGCTGCCTCTTACCGACTGCAGCTGCTGTTGCTGCTGTTGCTGCTCGTTCGATCTGGGGAAAAGAAAAAGGAAAAGGATAGAAGGAAAGAAAAAGAAAAAGAAAAAAAAAAAGGAAAAAGAACAAGAACGAAAAAATGTCGCGATTCTCCCGTATCGAGTTCTCTTTCGTTAATTATTATTGCATCGTTGTTACGTAATCGGGCAAACATACACACACTTCGAGGAATTCAAAGAAGACAAATAACGTTATTATTGTGTCCGTGTCGCTTTAATCATCGTTCTATCTTTGAATCAATTCTAACCGACTAACGAGGGGAGGGGAGTTCGTCGTCCCCCCGCGATATTGTCCGAGAAAAATATTTTCGTAAGAATATGAGGACGAGGGAAAAGGGGAAAAAAATAAAAAAATAATAAAAGGTATTAAATATATACGAGGGAATAACGAAAGTGTTACATGATCGGTCTCGATTGTTGCAGTCTCGGTTGGGACCTGTCGTGGACACTGTCGGTACTGCCACCGTGTCCGCTGGAACCTAATCTGAGTTCGGGATCGTATCCAGTGAGAATCTTGGCCTGGCTGATCCTAGCCTTCCTGGAAGAGCCAGCGGAACTCAAGAGGCGGCCCCTCTCCTCGCACGGCGAATCCGAATCGACGTCTTGCTGCGACTCTCGATGATGACCGTGAATAAGGTGATTATGCTGATTCTGATGCTGCTGCTGCTGCTGCTGTTGCTGATGATGATAATGATGAGAATGAGAATGAGGATGAGGATGATATTGTTGCTGCTGGGCACTTTTAACGACATCCGGATCGACATCGTCCGAACCGTCCTCCTCTTCGTGCATCGTGCTCATCTTTCGAACACACTGTAAACGTCCGTTGTTACCGTGTTGCTGTTGCTGTTGTTGTTGTTGTTGTTGTTGTTGTTGCTGTTTAGTTGGTTGGCAATTTTTATTGTTGCCAACTTCTGTAATCGTCAGAAGACCACCGTTGCTGTGGCTGCCACTTGCGCCGCTACCGTTACTGCCGCCGCTGATGTCCATAATAGCATGACTCTCTCTCAGGTAGAATCCTAGTCGTTTCGAGCGTATCAACCCTGAAACACTGAGGTGGATGAACCGCTTGAGCGAATTACGTCCGGTATCTACGTTCCACGTGCGAGTTTAACTCGTCCTCTCTCTCTCTCTCTCTCACTCTCTCTCTCTCTCCCCCTCCCTCTCTCTCCCTCTCTCTCTCTCTCTCGTATTTTTTCTCTCGCAGGAGAATCCGAGTTATATTCGCTGCGTATTTAGAAATAAGAGCGATTTTGTTTCATCTCTTTCAAACGTAACGTTAAACACAATTCTTCGAGAGCATGTAAAATTATGAAAAAATAAATAACGTAATAAATTAATTAATTAATCGATCAATCGTCAATATCTAGTTTTCTCCTTAATTTCACCATTATGATATAATGATTGTTGGATCGTTCGAGTGGAAATAACAAGACCGTATACGTTAAGAATACGTAATGTTTCGATGCTTAAGCTATTTGCTCTTTATCTCTAAGTAAGAAAGGCTAATGCCAGCTCTCATAATAAAAGATACGAGATATTTATCTCATATCGGTTAAATAAAAGAAAAGAAAAAAAAAAGTATCATATTTGCTTCGCATAGAAAAAGAAGAAAGAAAAAAAAAATGAAAAAGAAAAAGGAAAAAAAAATCATGAAAAGTACATTATATTCTCTCAAATCCCGATAAATCGTGATAACGTCATTACAGATATATTCCATCGATGTTATTAACGGGATTGCCGACGTGTCAAAATATTGATCGATGTCGAACTATCAAGATCAGAAAATAAAGAAGATAAATTTTGCGGGAATACAACGCGTTAAAAACATTTATAAGCAGATTTTGCTTATAATTCAAGTACGTATATCGTTGAAATATCGTTAAAATATCATCTCTCTCTTTTTCTCTCACACACAAGCTAAAAAAAAAAATTTGATCTTAACGCGATCGTAAACTACGAAATATTATAATACTCGTGTAAAAGGAAAAGATGATGTCAGAGAACAAATCATGGAATGCACTCGTTTTATCGTTTATTTATTTTTTCTTTTTTTTTTTCCTTTTTCTATCTAATATTTCCCACGCCAACTACGACACTAAAATCGGATATACATAATATTTTAATAGACGTCGAAGAGAGAGAAAGAGAGAAAAAAAACATTTTGTCTCGCGTTATTAACCGGATCATATGAATTAATAAAAAGTTATCTCTGGATAATCAAAAAAAATTCTTTAATCGAGTTTCTTAATTTTTTAATCGCGTTAAAAAATTCTTAATTCGCGGACAATATGATTCGGTAATAAAATAGACGTTGTTTTTATTTTTTTTTTTTTGCAAAATGTATCGACGATTCAACACGTACATTTCGATCGATCCACTTGCGTCGTAAAGAAGAAGAAGAAGAAAAAAAAGAAATATTCTTCGAGTGAAATGTGGAAAATGGAAAAACTCCTGGCGACGAGAAACGTTCTCCGCGGTTTATATTCGAACAGAGAGATCCGTACCCACGATCCCCGACACCCATCGAGTGTATCTATCATCGTGGGTCAAAACAACGAGGGGAAGGTCGATTCGTAGTGTATGGCCTATTCGTTAATGGAAAAACTGCAAGAAATTAGTTGACCGTACGAAGAAAAATACTGTGAAACCGCGATAAACGGATTTAATCATTGGAATTGAGACAAAAGAGAAAGAGACAAAGAGAGAGAGAGAGAGAGAGAGAGAGAGAGAGACAGACAGACAGACAGACAGAGTGAGATGCTCCTTACGTGGAACGCCGCAGATGAAATCACGTGTTATCAGGTGGAATACCTGTCACATCGCAGGGGGCCTCGACCGGATTAAGTGCATTCCAATAGAGCGACTGAAACCCATGAGTGCCTTCTCTCTGACGAAGGTACAGATAACATTTACTCGTACACGTAGAGAGCGAGAGAGAAAGGCAAAAAGAAGAGAAAGAAAGATAAAAGAAAGAGAAAGAAACACGTATAAGTGCGAGGAAGAAAGAGAGAGAGAAAGAGAGAAGAGAGAGAGAGAAAGAGATAGTCGTTCGTAGAGGCACGGCACACAAACACGTGTGCGTCGGCACGAGATAATTAATAAAAAAGAAAGACACTTTCGAATAGCGCCGCGAGAGAACGTCCGTGGCGAGAGCGAATTTCCGGTGTGGGCGGAGATATAGGATCCAAGGAGAGGAAAAAAAATCAAAAGGGACACACGATGATTCGTACGAATCGTTAATAAGTGTAGAATAAAAGAGGTGGATGATGATGAGAATGAGGAGGAGGAGGAGGAGGAGGGGGGGAGGAAGAAGAAAAAAGAAAGAATGAGTGAAGTGGAAGGAAAGGGGAGGGAGAAAAACCGGGGATGGGAGGGAGGAGAAGGGGGACAAAAAAGATAGAGGATGAGTCGTAACGCGAGCCAACACGTTGGCGGGACACACACGACACAACGTCGCGCGGCGTTGTGTGCGCGCCGATCGCGTGCCGCGACTCGCGAGCGCGAGCGCGAGCGCGAACGCGAACGCGACGCGAATGCGGCGCATCTCGAACGCGCAAGCGCGCTGCCGCGTATGAAATGCCGCCGCCGACGCGTCGCACGACTGCGCACAACGCTGCCGATGACGAGAGGATAAGCCGAACGTTGCCGATGATAAGCCGAACGTTGCCGACGATAAACCGAACGCTGCCGACGATAAAACGAACGCTGCCGATGTTAAGGATCTCAGGTCGATCCGATCTCATCCGATCTCGATCGAATATTATCGAACGATCGCGCGTGAATACTACGATATGATTACGAACATATATATATGTCCTGACTTAGGATAGTACGATAAACGAGATCGCATATAATCGATCGAAAGCGTATAAAGATATTCAAGAATCTCGTATGGCACCGATCGTTTTACATCGTCATAATTATTTATATTCTCGGTTATTTCGAATCCAGAAGAGGTGTTGATGCGTAACCACGTATTTTAACGTAAGACGATAGACACGTACGTCCGATGATTAAAAAAAAAAAGAAAAAAAATAAGAGAAAAAAACCCCCGTTGAATTTAAGATACAATTATAATTTATAAATGTACATTTACAAGGCTTACAGTTTAATGTAATTTTAATATTAAAATAAGCTTACATAACGCTATTTTGAATATTGAAGGGTCAATTTATACCCAACATTATTAATTACTTAACAGGTTTGAAAACACAGTTTATGTAACTTTAAAATGATTGTACAAAGATAAATTCATCTATTACTATACAGCAAATAAACTACACTCTATACGATAAAGTTCACAATATTATTGATGATCGTTATTCTCGTCCATTTGACCGAACAAGTTCATTTAATTATGATATCCAATTGATGCTCATGTAGAGGTACGTTTTTTTTTTTATAATTACAAGATCAATCACTACGACTTGCATTCTTTTGTCTCCATATTTAAGTAACAACTAAAGCTTAAAATCTAAAATGCTGTGAATGAAAAGCAAACCACATGAAAGTTAATGAAACATAAAGTAATAAATTATGTAAATGAATAAATATATATATATTTATATATATATATGTATGTATGTATGTATGTTGCTGTGTGTACGTGTGTGTGTTTGTGTACTTACGTATGTATATGTGCATGTATATACGTCGCGTAAGAGCGCGTGTATATAAACGTACACACACATACGATTAATACGGAACAGGTGTCCAATCTATGAAATAACACAGATTCCTTTCTCAGCATAGATAACTTTGGCTCATTTTGTATGCCAGTAAAACAAAAAATGCTGTCAATATGTGCATAATATATTAATCAAGATGAGGTCACATTAGTTTTGTGCTTTTCCAGTGCTGGTAATGGTAATTCATGTCGCTCCTCTTCAATTTTAACGTCCGACATTTTTAGGAACTTAATTACCTTTTCAGTAGCCGCTATTCCACAACTACTTACTTCATTCTATATAGAAAAATATTTAGAATTATTGAGAAATGTGTCATTAAATACGATATATAATTAAAAAAAAAAATATATATATATATATAAAATCAAATGATGAATAATTACCGATGCCGTTAAATTCATAAAATTGAAAAACTTTTGAAGTACAGATACCATCCTGGAAAAGTTCTTATCTGGGAGTCTGTTACGTACAAGTGATTCGTAATTCTAAAAAGATATCATAGTATCTTAACGTGACTTATATCTTATCTTATTTCATAATCTAATTTTTTCTAATTTACCATAATATCTCCGTTGAATTATAAATCAAGCAATTTTTACCTTGTTATCCATTATTAAGTATCCAAGTAGGAGAACAACGTATGCACCTATTAAAGTATGTTCCATGTGCCGTCCAGCTTTCTGCAATACTGCGAAGAGAGAGATTATATATGTAATATAATTATGTTTGATTATCGTACGGCACAATTAAAAAATACATATACGAACATTTGGTAACAGTTTCTTCGATAAATTCTTCCTGGGACTTTGTTGTCGTTGATACTGTTTCCGTTTGCTCAGAATCTTTTTTACCATCCAAAATAGCATCAGTTTTCTGCTCTTCAGCTCGTGCAAGTTCTTCTTGTTTATAAAAGAGATCAATCAAAGACTCTACACCACTTTCTTCGGCTATAATAACAATTCGATTTAAAGAGAGAAGACGGTTAAATGATATGTACATAGGGACATGTTAAAAACACCATACCATCAAAAATATTTTCTGTAGATGGAGGAGCCTTTGACTCGATAAGATGTTGCTTATTATCATCGCATTGCTCTACTAAATTTATCAAAAGGATTAATGCCAACATCATCATATCAAATCTTTTCTCTTCTGGTAGCGATTCCGGTCCGCGTAATAAAAGATACAAACTACAATCGACTACGCCACTTTGTGATCCCACTAATTTGCTTCCACAAGCTGCGAGAAAAAAAAAATAACATCGATCAAAAACTCTTTATACCTTTAAAAAAAAAGAAAAAAAATGAAAATAATATAAAATCCCAATGGGCTTACATCGTCTGTTGAATCGATGAGTAAGGTTTATGAGAACTTTGATAACAGCAAAAAGACACTCTCTAATGATAGCACCGATTGAGCTCTTATCGCTTTGGTCTATGGTTGGATAAATGGGTATCTCTTGTCCGCAAAGGTAATAAAGACTCGTTAAAGAATTCACTAGTATGCCATCATCATATTTCAATAAATACACTTGATTCTCTTCGTTCATATGTGTAACCTAATCACAAGTATATAATATATATTATTAGCGTGCAACACGTAAAATCTTATTATTAACAATATTTGATATATAATTTCCGATTATAATTTACGACATATGGTTCCTTACGTTTTCTAATACACGTAAACATCTGTCAACTTTACGTAATTTATCTAATAATGATTCCGTCCAACCGCCTCTCGTAACATCGTGCGCATTAATGTAGCGATAACATTCCCTGACCGTTTTTACAATATGTTCTAAGCCACCTAATTCTCGGAGTTCCTCCTTAAACCACTCCCCAGCACGTTTCGACGTTAAACTGAGAAGCGTTTCCATGGCTAATTGCCCAACCTGCGAGATAGGAATAAACAATGGCATAGCATTTTCATATCGCGTTTACTTTCCATTTAAAATTAATATTAGATTAATCATGGGGACGGGGCAAGGGTGGGGGAGGAGAGGGGAAATGATTAAATATCACTCACAGTAATATTATCCAAATTTAGATGCTTCGCATGCCCTTGCACCTGAATATCGGCACACAACTGCCGTACCTTTTCCTTATTTTTTAATAATTCGGCCCTACTAAGGCCACAATCGTCGAGGGCATCTTTATGACTGGCGTCAGATTCCAATAAACTTAACATTAGTTCTAAGCAATCTCTGTCTAAATCCATCGCTAGACGATCTTGACTTAACACAAACATCACAGTCGCTGTACACAGACCAAGACTCTAGTTGCAACACAAAATAATATTAAAGTTTATCTGTTTTTTTTTTGTTATTTTAAAAAAATTTTTTTTTTATTTTTTTTTTTTTTTTTATTTTTTTTTATATTAAAATAGTAAATATAGAAAAACAAATACTTGATCTTTAGTGGCATCATGTAATGCTTTAAAGAATTTTGCAACTGTTCCGTGAGCACGTACGTGCATACGAAAGGCAGGAGCCATGCATTTGCTTGCTAAGCGTATAGCTGAAAGGCAACGTGTAGCATTTGGATTATTATCTCTTAAAGTATCCAATATATATTCGACATCGTCATTGAACTCCTGAAATTCTCCACTTTCTTGAATTTGATGGGCCTTTTTAACATTTTTTACTACAGTGTAAAACTAAAAAAATAATGTTATCATCATCAATTAATCCTAATATCGATGAGTCTTATCATCTTGATGTAATATATATATATATATAACAATTCGATTTAAAGAGAGAATACGGAATATATATATATATATATGACTTTGAGTATGCTTATGATATATACTTACACCTTTAACTTTCCTACAACAACGAACACTAGTAACAGCTTCAGAATCATCTGTAAAGTCTACATTAGTTTCAGGGTAAGTCACAACTCTTGTAAGTTGAGAAGTCTCAAATTCTCCCGAGTATGCTTCAGATCCGGTGGTACTGTGTGATCCTGAAGCTGTTGTAGGAATTACATTCCCAATATTAGGTGTATCCGTCGTACTAGATTCTTTATCACTATCACACCACTTGTGTTTATACAATGCACGTCTTTTATTTCCATTTGTTGTCCCCGTCGAACGACTCTTAAAAATGCTACCCTTTTTAGTAACAGGCTTAGATGGTACATTTGTCGTAGGAGCATTTAAGGTTTGTGATTCTGAAACTGTACTTGTTACGTGCAAAGGCATTTCATTTTCAACATTGCCACTCACACCTTCACTATCGTCGCTACCGGAAAACCAATCCTGATCCACTAATGTCTTAGCTGCTGCAGTTTCAGAATCAGCTACATGAGCCGACGATTCCAATTCTGTTTCAGGATCAGGTTCCGCCTCGGTTTCAGCTTCTGGTTCTAATTCTTGTTCTACTTCCGGTTCTGTTTCTTTCTCCGGTTGTCTATTAGTTTCAGGTATTACTTCATTTGTAGGAATATCTATAGAACAATGTTGAACCTCATCGGCGGTAATATCAGAATTGTCTTCGGCCTCAGGGACATTTAAGATCATTGGTCTTGTTTGCATGGGATCTGCATCACTCGAAAGAATATCAATAAGTTCTTGAGTCGTAGTTGGCAGTGGTTGGTCTCGTCCAATTAAAGGTTCTATTGTTGGTTTACATGAATAAGTTGAACTACAATCAGTCTTAACAATATCATAATGGGATATAAGAGTGTTATTGGAGTCTGTAACGGATTTTCTAAGAGTTAAGGAGAGTCCAGAACTATGCGTATTTGATGTAGTTGACGCTGTGGTAACACCAGAAGAACCTGTTATGTCTAGATGTAAATTTTTTGCACGACTACGAGTTGTTCGTCGCATATCAGAATTTTCTAATGGTATTGATACCGTAGATACAATTGGTTGCTGAGAACGAGTCGTCTTAAGATCTGTTTTGATTGATGGTTCCGTATTACTTTTACGTTCGATATCTATTTTAGAGGGACTAGTAAGAGGTGTAGAAATTCTGTAAGTTTCAGGTTCTTGATCTTGATTATTTTGGACATCTCCGCATACTAATCTTGCAGTGCCCTTACATATTCTTAAGACAATTGGAGGCTTTCCTTCTTCTCTATTTGATGTTTCATTACTGGCATTATCTACACTCTCCGATACTTTCTTTGTGGGAGTATGTATTGCTTTTGGTAAGGGCTGTTTTGGCAGGGGTTGTTGAGGCTGCTTGGGAGCGCGTGCTTTACCATATTGTGAATCAGGTACTTGTCTGTATATTGCCACATCTTGGCGAGATTCTTCTACTACTGGCGGTACATTTCTACTCTTAAAAAATTTCTTAGGCTTCACAACGGCCGGTGTGGCATCTGTCTTACTAGCTGGATCAATTTCAAATGAAAAAGGATCTTTTCCAGAATTCACACGTGTATTCTGGTTACTGTAATCAATTTTCATCCTTTTTGCACCAAATGAATTGTGAATATTATCTCTCCTTCCTATATATAAATAAAAAAATAATACATATATATTTAATTCTTTGGTATATCCAATTAATATTTGCAATATTTAAATTGTAAAAAATATAGTTAAAACTAATTGCTTATATTAGAAATTGTTGAATCATAAAATAAATTTGTTATCCTATATATATACCAGCTAAGACACTAAATATATACCCTTTGAAAAACAACATATGATGAATAATATGAAAGTTATTCAAAGTATATATATGTTATATTACATATATAAATATAAAAATAAATTTTTAAATTATATACATTATGCTACACTTATTATATACAACAATGTACAACATGCAATGTAATACAATGTTTAGTATTAATACATTGTATATTTATATGGATATACAATTACATCATATTAAATAACTTATTTATATGGACAAAAAAGTACAATGAAAATGGACTTGAGAGAAAAAGAAAAAGAAAAAAAAAAGGAAAAAGAAAAATAGGAAGAAGAAAACGGGAAAAAAAACCATATTATGAATGAGTCATAACGAAAGAATGGGAGAAACTATGCAATTAACAATTTCATAACAAGCTTAACCGACATGAAAATATATATCAACTGGAATATTTTTAATATAATTTATTACGATTTTTTTCCGTTCTTTTTTTTTATTTTTTTTGTATTTTCGTTGAAATATCGAATATCTCTATAACACAGGAAGGTGTAATGGATATGATAAGAGGGTAAAAACTACATACCATTGATATTCGTGCTTCTGATAGATGTAAAAGATGTTATACCCCATTTTCCAACAGTACCTGCTGACTTGGCAGCAGAAGGTCTATTACTATTTTCACGAAAAAGCTTATCAAATTGTATGCTCCCAGGTGTAACACTATTGACCTTGCGACTGTAAGATTTAGTGTAACTGCGAGACGTCATTTTGGATATTCCGATATTTCAAATAGAGTCCGCATCCCATAAGACACAAATAACAATATCTCTCTTCATTCTTTAAATGTTTTCTTAAACGATTTATACTACATAATTATCAATTCTAACGATAATGACAGTATTATGACGTTGTAACATTCGTTAATATATAAATATAATACGTCCTCCCTACGTAATATAATAGCCGAAGTTACGAAAGTACTACGACCTTAGGAAATGTAATTTCGAGGCTCACTAAAGAAACAAACGCCATGTTTCGATTGCTATTTCCCTCGATGCACACAAAATATATATATTTCCTCCCAAAAAAATTTCAATTTCTTATTAATATAATATCGCAATTTATAACCTTCTTCGATTTAATAACGTTAACGTTCCTACAACACTCCCTATTATTTCCCCATTTACCCCCCTATATAGTTAAACGAATTCAACTGGAATTTATTAAATCATAACATGATCTTAAGCCATCTGTCGATATGTTTTTCGTTTAAGATTTAGATGCATACATACCACATGCAAAAAAACGAATAATACACTGTGTGTGCACCAGATAATAATACTTATCATCTTATCCAATAGATAGAGCCAGATAGGACGTACCGTAACTATCTGCATTACCGATTGAACGGACATATATAATATTGTCCAATTAGAATGCGATTTATTACATAAAGCAACACGTAATAGATTATGACTTTCGTTAACGAACAAAAATCGACATATTATTTATTAATGAAGAAGTCGATCTCTATATATCGACATAACTTTACAGTAAATGTATGCATATATATATATATATATTTTATGTTTAATAAGAATCTTCAAGAATGAACAAATATGTACATAGATTTTAGATACAGATATGTACATTATACGTATGTTTTGTCAATAGAGACACACAACATTAAATACATCTCCTCTCCGGCCTACGAGAACGCACAAATTTTATTGTCAAATAACCAAACGTATTAAAAAGGTTAACTTTATTTTTCTTACTTTTTTTTTCTTTTTTCTTTTTTTTTCATATTCCTTACGTTAACAAATACACGAGAATTCGTAATAATTGAACAACCGACCAATCGCCTGTATTTAAATAACCAATCTGCGTGCCTAACTTAAGGGTGCCACCTTTAAAAATGTTTCCTCCCTAAGCGCTATTAAGTGAAATAAATATAAGTGTGGAGAATTATTTGATCGTTAATATTTTTTATGTGGACTACTTTCGAAAAATAAAAATTACTTTTTGAAATCGTAATGATATATTAAATGATATCGAATTAATATAATCAATATAATATAAATATGAATATAATTATTTATATAAATATATATATATATATATATATATATATATATATATATATATATACATAATTCGCTTTAAAATGAAGAAAAATGGTCTACTCGAATCGGCTAGCGGGAAATGTTTAAAATTTTAAATTAGATCGCTTGAGTAAAAAAAGCTATCAATAAATCTTAATTTAGATTTCGTTTGAAATTTAATAGTCGAAGAAGTAATAATTCGTCTAATTATGAACAACATACGTGTATATTCGTTAAATTCTATCGTATATACATATATATATATATATATATATATATATATATATAGATATACTTATAGGGAGATTTTTTTGAATCGTTAGTAATTATCGTTTCGTGAGAATTAAAAAGGGAAAAAAAATTTTTAAATAAAAATAAATCAATAAATGCGGATAAATTTGTAGATAAAGTCAATGTGCTAAATTAGAAATAATTATAAAAGATCAATTGTGAGAACACGAATAACTATGCACTATGAAAAGCAAGCTTTTGTATAAAGCGTTGGGCTAGTAATTTCTATATGCCAATGGATAATAAGCATTTTCGCGCTACCTGTTATGAAATCCGACGGGTGATACAAAAACACGTGTTCTTTACTACTTTGTCAAGAAAAGTGGCGCATTAGAAGAAGTGATTTAATGTCATAAAGCTTTTTTATGTTCCATTTAAAAACGTAAAAATTCGTTATCGTATACCGATAGAATTATTTGGAAAAATATGTACATTTCTGCCGATGAATAAAGGGAAAGTGATTGTGCAGCAGAGCGGCCATTTTATGTTAGTATGACGTAGAGGCTGGGTGTAGCTTCGCGTTCAACCGTCCGTTCCTTGGAAAACGCGAGAAAACGAACATTCTGATGCTGGGGTCGAGATAGATGCACTTCGAGCCCACTGGAGGTGTAAATTGTATATTAAGTCGTCACTACGTAAGAAAAGTAGTAATATAAGAAAGTAAGTTCCCCAATAGAGCGAGCATGAGCGAGGAAAGTAATCCACGAACGCTATACGTGGGAAATCTAGACGCTTCGGTGTCGGAGGACCTTTTGTGTGCACTTTTTTCTCAAATTGGTGCGGTTAAGGGATGTAAAATAATACGGGAGCCAGGGAACGATCCCTACGCTTTTGTTGAATTCACGAACCATCAATGCGCGGCTACGGCACTAGCCGCCATGAACAAGCGATCATTTTTGGATAAGGAGATGAAGGTTAACTGGGCGACAAGCCCTGGAAATCAACCAAAGTTGGACACAAGTAATCATCACCACATATTCGTTGGTGATCTGTCTCCAGAAATCGAAACTGAGACTTTAAAAGAAGCGTTCGCCCCTTTTGGTGAAATCAGCAACTGCAGGATCGTACGTGATCCGACTACAATGAAGAGTAAAGGATACGCATTTGTGTCCTTTGTGAAAAAGTCTGAAGCAGAAGCAGCGATAGCAGCTATGAATGGCCAGTGGCTTGGCTCACGATGCATTAGGACAAATTGGTCTACCAGAAAGCCTCCACCTCCAAGATCAGAAAGGCCAAGACACTCAAACAATAGTAAACCTAATTATGAAGAGGTATGTTTGATTTTGAATATTATGTTTTTAAATCATCTCTCACACAATCGGAAGATCTATACAAAGTATCAGACGTAGCATATTACACAAAGTATGAGACGCAGCAGAATAGACATCGAGTAAACATTAGTATAACTAAATTAGACGGGTTTCGATAAACGTTATCTCCCATATAGTTTGGTTCAATTTTTGAGTTTAGATTTACTTTTGTTTAAGATGATTTGAAAGAAACGAATGTCAATCGAGAGTGTTCGATGCTTTTGTTAATGGAATCATAGGTAACATATATTACATGCATTTAATTGTTGTGTGATAAGATTATTACATATACTGCTTTCTCCAAATTTCTAGCGATCATTTTATTATTTACATAATCATAATCTGATTGACAGGTATATAACCAAAGTAGTCCGACCAATTGTACGGTATATTGCGGAGGTTTTACAAACGGAGTTACAGACGAGCTAATAACGAAAACGTTTTCACCATTTGGTACCATTCAAGACATAAGAGTATTCAAGGATAAAGGTTATGCTTTTATAAAGTTTACAACTAAGGAAGCAGCAACGCATGCCATAGAATCTACACATAATACAGAAATCAGTGGTAGCATTGTTAAATGCTTTTGGGGAAAGGAAAATGGTGATCCCAATAGCGTGGGTCCTAACGCCAATCATCAAGCTCAACAGGTTATTATTACATATTCATTAAAAAAGTTTAATTTCTTTCTCTCTCTTCTTTCTCTCTCTCATCTCTCTCCCTCCCACTCTCTGCTTTATTATTATTTTTTATATAAACTTCGATATAAGAAATTATGTTTTCATCGAAAACTTATATATGCTGATCACTAAGAAGCCGATGAAAAGATACTTCTTTTCTTTTATAATTTGATCGGTTTAATTGACTTTTGTACCTCTTTGTTAATTATAATTTGTAAAAATATCTTTAATAGTCTTTAAATAGATAGGATCTAGGAAGTGTGTGTTTCTAAGGTATTATTAAACAATTAATAAGAAATAAAAGGTATAGCGTGCTTAAACATTTGGTATATTCATCTTATAGGTTACTACTGGAGCTGGTCAATATGCATACGGATATGGACAACAAATGGGATATTGGTATCCACAGGGTTATCCACAAATGCAAGGACAATTTCTTCAACCAGCTCAATATTATAGCCAATATTACGGACAACAGTATATGAACAGTATGAGAATGCCTGCCCCTGGTGCTGGTACATGGCAGCCTGCACAAGCAACTGCTGCACCACCGACTGCAACTGCCCCATTACCACCTGGTCAACAACCAACTATGGTAACATATACCATGCCACAATATCCTACACAATGAAACTGATAATTGATATCAGTTAATTGTTACGTGCAAAATATTTGCCCTGGGGGCTTTTATGTATTTGTTCTAGCATATACCTGTTCTAACAATTATGTTGGTACTTCGAATTATAATTACCGATTATAAAAGAAATACAAACGAGTGATTATACATATATTTTTGCAGAATATGTATCTATACTAAAAACACATGTATACTTATTTGTGTATACATAAGAGAGAAATAGTTTTATTTACTTTTCACATGATATTAATGATTTTCTAAAAAATTTCAAGATCGAATTTTAAAGAAATTAAAAATATTAACATTATTTCGTTATTATTTTGATAAACAAGATATAAAGTATATCATCATATCGAGAAGACTAATAATAATAAAATATGTTTCTCCTAAAGAGATTGAATTTTGTTTGACGACATTTAAAAAGGACAAATTCAATGGAATATAATAATTTAATGATAATTTTAATGTATCCAATGTGTAAAATTATGATTAATGGATATAATGTTGAACAAGGTATATTTTTGAACTCTTCTTTAAAGCCCCTGATTTGAGCCCTGCATTCGTTGTGCTGCGTAAGGTGTTCGTATGTATGCGATCATTATATGTTGTTATATTTTTTAATATTTTTGCCACAATTACCAATCCTTAGTTTATCTCTCAAATCATTGATGAACGGTATGACAACATGTTCATTTATGATAAACACGACGGAGTATGATGTTTACGGTAGATTAAGATAGAAAAAGTATAGCTAAACAACACACAAACGGCGCCTGTGATGTAGCTAGATTTTGTGCATGTTCCGACGTATGCAGGGCCCTTCAAATAAACAGTGCGCGTCAAAAAAACAAACAAAAATAAAAAATACAAAAAATACAAAAAAATACAAAAAAAATAAAAAACGAGTTAAAAACTTTCCTCGTTATGTGATATTTATCGTCGGTGGTGTAATGTATATATAATTTTGCTACAGTAACAATAAATAACTTTGTCTTGAAAAAAATATCATCTGGCATATACGATTTAATCTGACTTAAAAACTTAGCCAAGAGAGATAGAAAGAGAGAGAATTCTTGATGTTATAAGTTGTATTAGTGACTCTTCTCTATTTGTACAAAAAATAGAAAGCTGTGAGATGTATTAAAGCCTATAATTTAAGTCTAATAATAACGAGAAACTGTAGTAAACATTCATATACTTCCATTATAAGGAGCTACTTTTTGGAGAAGGAGGCGTTGGTAATAATTACAAGCACACAGGGGGTCGCTAATATAGCATTGAAATAACTCAAGATATTAAAAAAAAAAAAAAGGAATTATCCAAAAGTGAAAGATATATATCAGATCTTTCGCTGTTTTAATATATCAACGAGATATTCATGATTTACAATAAATGAACAATTTTGAAATCAATTGACAATCAGTCGAAATGATAACAAGATATTTTCTGTGCTTTTTAGTAGTAAACGGCACGATATGCTTACCTCGTGTCTTCCAAGCAATACTTTCGAGCTAAATTTCAATAAACCCTAGTAATTTAGTAAGTTTTGATCGTTATCTTATATCAGACAATAAATTTTTATTTCCTTAATATATATATAATATATATATATTTATATATATATTCTATCCATCAATTTGAAAATTTATTTAATAATATATAACATTCGTATACACCAAAGATAAAATAAAAAAAAAAAGATATCATAATGTTATATGGTAATGAGAGAATTATAAAGATGATACAAAAGACAAAAAGAGCAAAAAACGGTAAATAGAGCAGCAGCAGCAGCAGCAGCAGCAGCAGTATAGAGCGTAAAAAGAACTCCTTTGGCATAGCGAAATGATTTTTCTTTTTTTTTTTCTTATTTTTTTTATCATTTTCTTCTTAACTATAAACACATAAATTCAATGAGCCTAAGATGGTAATCAAGACATTGTGGAAAATTTACTATCCTCTTTACTTCGCCACCGACGGTAAAAAGCCATACAACTTTGAAAACAAATTTGTATAAAGTCAGTACTGAATGTAATAACAGCAGAAACAGAAGAAGGACATATAGTATGGCACCTTGACTGCGATAAGTGATATCGAACGAAAAGAAGCCAATTTCAAGAACTTCTCTATAATAATAATCAGTGAATCGAAGGAAGAAGTAAAAAAAGTGTTATATAAAAAGTAATTTAGGTACAGCAGGGTGATTAACCCTCGGAGATGCTTAGGATAATGTTATCTTATAATAAAAACAAATTGTCCTTTGAATGAAAAAAAGGAATAAATATTTAAAATACACGACATTCTGTATTCTTTTGTAACCTACATTATTAAAACATATTTTAATCGTATTTCTAATATACTTCTTTTTCCATCCGTGTTATATACGACATGAGAGAGAGAGAGAGAGAGAGAGAGAGAGAAAGAAGGATGACGAGAACGGTCTTATAATTTGTAACGTATATTAATTTTATTCTACGCTCAGTACGCTTTTACAATAATTATATGTCAATTTAAAAGACAATTGTTTTTTTTATATCGGGTCATATTTAAATGTTAGAATTATTTTCAAACGCATAATGAAATCTACAAAGAAAACAAAAAAATGCAATCTCCTCCAATATACCTCGAAAATGGAATTTGATATTCTACGTAATAAAAAAAAAAAAAAAAAAAAAAAAAAGATGGTAGCAAATAAATCATTTACACAATTGACGATGGGGTGTCGGAAAAATTTCGTATTGCTAGATATTGACATTTTTAACGCATTTATAATATATATATATATATATATATATATATATATGTTTTTTAAATAATTTATATATATATATATGTGTGTGTGTGTGCGTGTTTATGTGCGTGTATGTAAATATTACAATGCCATGCAAAATATATCGTCTGTATAATAAATAAAGCGCGAAGAACGCATTTACGAGAGTTTAGTAAGTAATTATCTTTAAGTGGGAGTATTGCATTTTTCATGGATAAGTATAGATCGTTTAAATTGGAAATTTATTTTGATACAATACTATACAAGAGAGTATAGAAAGCCCTCCTCCCCAAAAAAAAAGAAAAAATTGATGTTAGGAAGACTAACGTTATTATTATCCTTGATGGCTCTTCGGGGTATATGTGTAAGAAGGATAACACTTTGTACTATCCATTCCATCGTGATTTTACTGCATATATAGGTTCGTACATTGTGTGGTAGCAATAAAGTATTAATCAAAGTATTACAATTTTTGTACAGATTATGGACTATTTTAAAGTATGACTGCGAATTAAAAGTTAATTTGTTTGATTAAATAACGGTAAGGAACATCAACATCAACTATTTGTCATTAACAATATTTGTTCTCAACGCGAACTTAAATATGTAACATCATATACGTAAAGGTCAACATATTATTACTACTCATAATATAATATATATATATATAATAATACTGAGATGAAAAACGCACACACGTGTTTTTACTGGAATATATCTAGGCAACAAGACGAACTTATAAATATGCGGATGCAAGGGCTATGTTTTTTAATGTAATATTATATGCACATAGATGATCTGACGGATATGTTCAACCGGTTCGTTTTTTTATTTTCTCTTCTTCTTCTTTTTTGTGTGTGTGTGTGTGTATCGTTCTTAATTTTTTTTTCTTTCCTTTTTTTTGTTCAGAAACTGCTACTGAAATTGCAAATTATAATTTTCAATGCCTAAGACCTAAGTTATTTATAGCATCCAAGAGAGAGTAAGAATTATCAAAGGTATTATCGTGTAAGACTTAGAATAATATATTTTTAAATGCATAATTAAATACGCGATTGAATCATCATCATCATCATCATCACAGTGTGCACATTTGTTCAATGATTTAAAAAATGCATGTGCATACATTTTTTTTCAGCATTCCAATCAATAACTAGATACAGCTTAAATAGCGTTAATTACTAGTATAACAAGTAGTCAGATGTTACCTTAAAAATTTATCATTATATGATATAAAAGTAGCAAAATAACTTAATCAAGGCTGAGCATGTTTAGAATGGAAGGCCTGTGTTTTTTTTCTTTTTCTTTTTTTTTGTTTTTTTTTTTAAACGTATTTTTATGTAATCTCATTTTGTTACGTAAGGCTGACAATTTGGAGTTACATCGAAGAAGGTCTTTATACATATAATGCATACGATGATGCACACGAAGTGAGCATAACTTAAACTTAGGCAGTGAAAAAGTACAAAATTTTATGATAAGCAAATATCACAATGCAATCGAAAACAGAGCAAGTTGGATTAATATAACTGCGTTGGCACTCTTATTTTTGTTAATGTTCTAAGATAATTTATACAAAACATCATCCTATATTAATTCTAACACATTAATTATACTTTATACCAGCGTCAGAATTTCCACCATGCCCTAGTTTAACGAATGCAATGACAATGGACATGTATTAATTTAAATATTTTAAAAAGCTATTAACATTTTCACAAATACAGATTACATCATAACACAATGGTGTTGTTTCATTTTACAATTACATATAATTACAAAATGTTAAGACGAAAAAAGCTATAATTTTAAATGACAAATCATTAAGTTTTCAATGTGTTCTATATATATATATATTACTATTCCATTATGATACATTTAATACGAAATATTTACGGTAACAAATGATCAGTTATCTACTAAAATAATGTGCATATTTAAGTGATTAATATAATCTACTATTCAAATTTATTAATATTATAGAGTACAATAATTTATGATAACTATAAAAGACTTAATATATAAGCAAGGACACACAATTAAATGATAAAAGCTCGTAATAGAATTTGTATTGGAATTAGCTTATCAATTATATACATGCATTCAACGCACTTTTAAGTCACAGATTGTTTCGATCACATGAACAATGATTATTCTATATTTGAGCACTGGAAGCAATGGACGAATATTATATACCCATACGTGTACATTGTAGGGTATCATTTTTTTTTCTTTTTTTTTACATTTTTCGTAATGATATTTGTTTTTCGATTATTTTTCTTATTAATCATAAATCACTGTAATTTTTCATACCCATTATATTTATTTCGTTGTTTTGTGTAATATGTATTAAAGTAAAATACCATCACCTTTGGCAGATAGTATTTAGTCAAACAAGTTATAACACATTGTTCTTAATAACGATCAAATAAATTTTTTAGCTGTACTTTAATATAACAATACCTACAATATAATACCTGGATGTGTATAATTAGCTGCATGCGCGCGCGCTCGTGTATGTGTCCTCTGTGTGTTTGTATACTTGTATTATCTTGCATTGCATTATATTGCATTGCAATATACACCTACTAATTGATTTTTAATTGTAATAATGTCATAACCATTACTAGTTATAACAGAATTAAACTATATTCTTACTATTTAAGTAGATGCATGCTGCTTTTTATAGATACAGCTGTTCCTGCAATGCCATATCTCATCACTCATATCAATATATGTATATCAACAATAACTTATTTACAATATATCTGATACAAAGTACTTTTCTACAACTTTGCTGTAATACATAGCAATATTCATTGAGATATTCAAAATTATGCATTCTGCACTTAAGCAATAAAGTATGACCCTAATAAAAATATTACGAACTGACCTTATTGTAAATAACAAAAATTTGAAGTAAAGAGAATCAAATTATTAGGACTCCATGGTATTAAATATAATAAAAACTATTACAATATTATAACAAAATAATGACTAAGATACAAATTTAGCTTTAGTCATATTCGTACATACAATTCATACTAAATATAGTGAATGTTATATTTTATATGATATCATATTGCATTATCAAAAAAATATCATTGGTTATATGGCTAGAGTATTTATTCGTTTTCGTTAATGTTTTTTGTTTCGTTAGGTATAAATTAATTTAAATATTTAAAAAAAGGAAAAAAAGAAAGGAAGAAAGAAAAAGAAAAAAGAAAGACCTACATATTTACATTCTACTCAATATGTCCCAGTAAAGTACTTTATGATGTTGTAAGCATCCTTTTCCTTTCTTCAAAATTTCAAGTATATCGTCGTACCGCAAATATGAACTCATATCGAAAAATAATTAATTTGGAAGCCTCTTCCCAGAGACATTTAATTTAAATCAAAGACTTACGTCACCATACGCAAAGTTCCATTTCTCATATGCAGCCAAACTAGCAGGTGATACCGACCTACGGATTCTCTTCAGAGAATCACGAAAATCTTGCATTGTAATATTGCGTACAGAATTAAGATCAAGTTCTTTAACCTGATCTGGATTCAACTCTGTCAAATAATAATATAATTTGCACCACCATTTCTAATTAAATTATTATTACGTTTTGTTATTATTATTATTATTATTATTATTATTATTATTATTATACGGGTCGAATGGTCAAGTCACCAATTTCCATCCGATCCCTTATATATAACAATACACCTATTATCACACGCACACGCTATATAATAAAATAAAATCGTACGTTACCTCTGATAGGGCCAAGGGCTGCATCCTTAGCTAAACCAGTTAAATCGCTTCCAGAATATCCTTCTGTTAAAATCGCCATTTCCTTTAGTTCTTCCTTTGTTAACGGATCATTATGTTTTGCTAAAAGTCTCTGAAGTAACATAATTCTTGTTGCTATATCTGGTAGCGTAACATATACTCGTTTCGTAAATCTTCTCAATGCTGCCTCATCTAATTCTTGTGGTCTATTCGTAGCAGCCATTACGAGCACTCTCTCCTCGGGGTTACATGGTAAACCATCAAATTCAACAAGAAATTCTGTTTTCAATCGTCTGTTAAGAAAAAAATTCATACAGGATCGAACAGGTACTATTATAATGTTTTCATTTTTTTATTTTTTTTTGTTTAAATTATATTTCTAAGCAGTATACCTTGAAGCTTCGTGTTCATTATCTCTGCGCTCACTCAACAATGAATCTACTTCATCAATAAAAATAACAGATGGTTGTAATTCTCTTGCTATTGCAAAAAGTGCCCTTACTAATTTTTCACCTTCCCCAACATATTTGGAAGTTAGGCTAGCAGCAGATATTGAAAAAAATGTTGCATTGCATTGCGTAGCTACGGCACGTGCTAAAAGAGTTTTTCCATTTCCAGGAGGACCAAACAATAACAATCCTCTCGCAGGAGTTCGTAATCCTGTGAATAATTCTGGTCGCAATGAGGGTAATATCACCATTTCTTGCAAAGCCTGTTTCGCCGTCTATAAATTTAAATATTACATTTATAAAATCAATTCAATATATATATTTTATTCTCATCTATTAAATCGTCATTTACAAACCTCTTGACCAGCAATATCTTCCCATTGGATAGCTGTTCCACCTTCTAAGATTTCATCTAATATAACTTGAGCGAGCTTTGGATCTACACCTTTTAGAAGAGGTACTTTTCGCGTTGGCGTACTTCTGTTACTGTTTGATGTTGTTGGTGTCGCAGGTCTTCTCAAAGGTGAACCATTACCAGGTACAGATAACTGTCTTTTTACAGAAGGCGGTGTTGATGATGGTTTTATGGGTGTCACTCTGTGAGTGGGTTGAATATTTGTTGTGCGACCCATACTGCGTGGCAACGTCTGACTCTTGCTCATATTCGTACCCATTAATCGTTTTCCAGGAACAGATAGCTTTCTTCCGGATGCTGTAATAAGAATCATCACATTGATAATGCAAAATAGATTAAAGTATATAAGTATAAATGAAAAGATAAACATCACAATTAACAAGATAAGGTAAGAATATTTATAGGCACACACAAGTATTATTTGATATTAGTGAAAAAAATTGTTGATGCTAAAATAAAATATTGCATATGTATTTACAAATGTTGAAAGAAAATTTATGTGTCAAAGAGGGATATGTTTATTTCCTGGTATTTAAACAAAGTACTTCATCTAAAGTAAGTAAATTGCATGAACAAATCAATTGTTAAGTATATACAGGTGGAATTAATAATGGCATTAACATTTGTATTGCTAATACAGTGTTAACAATTGGTATCAATACTTTAAAATAAATTAAACTTTATCAAAAAACATCATTTTGATATTACAAGTAATACACACATTTATCAGTAAAATTAAATACATTTTGAGGGATCACACAGAAGTCCATTTCCAATCTTATCATATGCACAAAAGAATATATATTTGCTATGTATCTGTTTGTCTAATCTTATATCTATATAAGCAGGGATCATTAATAGTAATATTTCTATTTGATTACATACTTATATTTATCTATTACATCACACTATATGGCCATATTTTAAATGCATTTTATATGGAAACATGAAATGCATGGAATTAAAAAAAAAAAAAAAAAACAAAACTACGAAATAGACATAATCTACCTACTTCCTAATTACAATTATTTAAGCCCAGAATATCAGACAAACAATACCTTCAGAAGGATGCACGCAACAGTTTTTTGGAGATCGTGGCCTTAATTTGGGAATCTGAGTGCATGTGTTCTGTCCTGTATTTACTGTTTGTGAATTATTCATATTTTTATTATGACTTATATTTAAAGAAGCTGTACGAGTAGTTTGTAATGTGTGTACACTGCGACGAGCCCTCAGAAGTTTTCCTGGATGTTCGTTGTCCAATTTATTTCCAGAAGTACGATATTCATTGGAGATATCCAGTTTTTTCAGCTCACACACACTCACTACAAAAAGGAAAAACACTCTCTGCCATGCTGCAGTAGGCTAAGTAGCTAAAGAGGAAATAAGACTAAACATAAACCCATTAAAAAAATAGGCTATGTTAGGACATTATTCAAACTGCGTCAATTTTGTTTCGATTAGATATGCTGCTATTTATAAGTTGGCCACTAATTTTCCAAATGCATTAAGTTGTCTTAATGACATAGTTCTGATGGTTGTGAAACAGAATTAATAATAGATTGTGCCAAAGGTAAATTTTGTAATACAAAATTATGCGAACTGGTGTCACTCATCATACTTACACGCACGCACGCACACACACACAAACATTAAGAAATAATTAGCACATAAGCATGCTAAATACATCGATCTTTTTTGTGCTATTGCTATCACTTTACATGTGCCGTAAAATCCAATTTTTCCATATAAAGGACAATTGTGATCAATGTTTCATATAATACATAGAATTACATAAAAAGAAAAAAAAAAATTGTACATCATAATATTTGACAGAATAATGCAATAGCGCAAAAAGCATAGAACGATCAATAAATATAGATGTACAAACCTAAGAAGTCAAGTCTATCCTTAGCCATTGCTAAATTTGTACACATTTTATCATGCAATCTTTGTGCATGTTCCCATACTTCGCCACGTCCACCAGTGCACTCAACTGCTATCCCTTTTTCTAACTCGCCGATTCCTTTTTTATAAAGTTCTATAGCCATTTCTTTTTTTCCTAATTAGAAATAGAATCGACAAATATTGAAAATTGCAACAGTTTTCATAAGATATATAATATCTTCTCATCTGGAATCTTATCTTTTATTACTAGTGATCTTTTGTTACCTTCGTTATCTTCATCAATTTTAAGCGCTTTACTAATAAACTCAAAAGCTCTACGATGGTGGTGCTTTTGTTTGGCAAGCAACGGATCGCCAGGACCAGGTCCAATCGTTCTCTTAGGTACTTGAGACATCTCTTCGCTTTCAATTTGTGCAGTATTAATTGAATCACGAGTCAAATTATTTTCAGATTTTTGACCAACAACTATTTCAAGCTGGCAACTATGCTTTGTAGCTTGTCTTCGTTGAATCAGTTGTGAGGTAGACGTATACAAATACTTAAACACCACAAAAAGTTGATAAAGCAAAGTTCTCAAAACGTTAAACAATAATATAAGGGGAAAAGAAACAATATACAAATTGCGTTTGTGCACCGACGGTTGTGGATTATCGATAAACCGATGACTATGATGATGATGATGATGATTGTGATGATGATTGTTACAATTAATGGTCGTCGTAGTTTTATCACTGTTTTCACTCTTAGTCACGCAAAGCTTCTTAGGTGACTTTGTACCGAATTTTCGTGCCGGTCGCCCACCATCACTGTAAGACATTTCCTACTACGATCTTCAGATTCGGGTAAATTGAATTACACTTTTCGATGTCAAAAAGGGTGATTAGAATAAACCGTTCCGACATCCCCGATGTGAAACATCGAGGAGCAAATAATAAATAAGAAAATTATGTCGATATTACGATGTTTTTATAAGTACGAACGACGCGAAATGAGCGGTCAGTATTGATATGCAGTACGTCAATAAAAGTTGATTTAGGAGTATAAGAATTTTGAGCCGTCCGTACGATGAACTGGCAAATAACAAAAGATTTCAAATGTTTGAGAGTCTTTTGTAGCATATCTTATGATTCTCCTCGAATTTTAAATAATTATGCATTAATATATTATGACAGAGAGAGAAAGAGAGATATTTTGTAGAAAAGGATAAAAAAACATGTCACAACATTGATTTGTTGTATGTGTTATCTTTAAGCTAACACAGCTACACTGTCGCGGGCGACCTTGACAATCTTATCACGCGGTTCAATATACGTTGCATGTATATTTCTGGACTGTTTTCATTGTTCTTTTACTATTGCCTTAGCGTCTTGCAAATTTTTCTAATATATCCTTCTACTTAAATAATTTCTATTTTTAATAATTTTCATTGCATATAATACGTACCTATTATAATATACTTGATTATTATTTAAAAACAAAACACCTTGTCGAAATGGAATACTTATAATCGGTTATCGGCGTCAACCAATGAACGTCGCCGTAAAATGTTTCCGGAACTTCTCAATGTTGATTCGTCCAATATTTCGTCCAATAAAATCTCACTCGGTGGATCACGTGAAACGTGTTGTTAGCAAGCGTCATTTCCATTTGCCAGATGCGAACAGATATACCAGCTTGAGAATCTATCTTTCGTATTTCAATTTCTATGATCTGTGTATCATATATTTCTTGTAAAAGTGATCTCATGTCGCCATTTTGTGTTTCAATTTTGCGCTTTACATTTTAGAGATTTGGTTAAAGTAAAAAAGATGTCCTCTGCAAGCGGTGATGAGAGCGAAGTTACTTTAGCTGAACCAGGTATATATACGTGAATATTTTGTTGGAATAAATTTGGTTATAGTGGTATAAATAATTTTGCATATAAAATAGGATAATTCGTTTGTGGTACGATTTATTGAGGTAACCAAAGTGCATTGCACACCCGGTAGTAATCACCGTTTACGTACCGCCATTGAGAGCAAATGGCGTCACATATATAGAATGTTTCATTTTTCGTTTGCATTAATTACATTCCATTTCTTTTTTCTCTCCTTTAGTACGACGTACAAGGTCTGGTCGTGCTCGTAAAACACCTGTAGTAGCGAAAAAATCACCAGTGAAGAAGCTTCTAGCGAGAGCTACTCGTTCCCCTAAAAAAATTCCAGAAATCGAGGGGATAGAGGTATGCAATAATGTGCATTTTGCAGTGATAAATACATTGTTCTTTAGTCCATGCGATATATGATTCGATTGGTATAATGAAAACTTATTTTAGGAGGAATCTCGCGTGTTAGAAGTGGTGGAAAGCTTTTCAGAAAATGGTGTACAAAGATTGAATGACATTATAATCGAGCGACACAATGACAGTACTCCTATGTTACATTTAGAATTAGAAGATTCTGGAGACACCAATGTTCATGAAGTTACAATAGATCAAAGTATGCAGTCAGAGATGGATGTACCGGAATTAGAAGCTCCTCCTCCGCCGAATGTGAATAACATGCCTAATACCCCTATTTTATCTTCGCTTAAAGTAAAGGAAGCTACACATTTAATGGTACGTGATAAACCATCTCTAGACATATATATCGATCTTATAGCGTTCTAAATCAAATATGATTATTCTACAAACAGGGACATTCTGGTACAGAATGTGATACAATAATTATAGAAGAGGGTTGTATAGACAAGGAAGATATGCTTTGTGAAACTACACAAATTGAGATGGAGGGACAAAGTATAAGTAATGATGAAATAAGTAATCAACGTGTGTTGATTGATTTTGAAGAAGTTGTGACAGAAGATGGTGATACCATAACACAAGTGACCAAAATTTTGGATACGGATGGAATTCATTCAGATAATGTAATCAGCCATGTCGATACAGGTATTGGAGTTATGGAGGTTGATGATTCACAACAAGAAATATCAGAAGTTGTAGAAAATATTATGGATAAAGTGGAACCGGACACAGAATCAATGGAAACTGAAAACATAGAACTTTCGACTGTAGACATTACTGAAGGAAATGAGTCTTGCTTTCAAATTGATAACGGTATTAAAAAAACAGAACCGGATACGGAAGCAGTTTCTGAAGATGAATTACCTACCGAAGCAGCTACCAAGGTAATTCAGGATTTTGTAATGAATTATGTCATATCGAATTTAATACGCAATCGATGTCGATCGTAACGCGTTTATCTCTTTTTACATTATTAGGAGCCAGAAACCGAAGCTGTCTCCGATGAAGAATTACCGGCAGCTGCTCCTGCCGATTTAGGTGAAACAGAATCTGTGTCGGAAGACGAATTGCCACCGGATAGTGAAAAGAAAAGGAAAAGTGGTATTAAGTCGATAAATAAAACGCCAGAAAAAAAAGCTAAAGCGGAAGGAGGAAGTCAGTAAATCGTATTAAAAAATAATTATTTAAGTTATATTTATCGGCCGTACAGATTTTAATCAGTTTTCTTTATTAACCATAGATAAAAGGAAATTAAATGCAGAAGGAGAATACGATCCTAGTTCGCCAACTTCTGAAAATAATGACGAGACACCGGCGAAGAAGGTCGCTTTATCCTGCGAAGCAGACCTAGGAGATAATAAATTGGATATAAAGCCAGCGTCGCCAAAAAAGAAAACTCTCCCTGAATTAGAAAAGTATTGGAAAGCTGTCAATGAGGATCCATCAGATTTTACAGGGTGGACGTATCTTCTGCAATACGTTGATCAAGAGGTATCGAGAATAATATTTGTTATCGATTATGTTGTCTCTACCCTTCCCCCCTCTTTTTTTTCCAAGTAATTCTTTTTACTTCATTTAGTATTAACGTTTACAACGTACGCAAATGAAAATACCACCACGCGCACAGATACAATACGCTCGTGGTTTTTCAGAACGACGCAGAGGCAGCGCGTGAAGCATACACCAAATTTTTGGAGCGGTACCCTTATTGCTATGGTTACTGGCGGAAGTTCGCTGATTACGAGAAGAAGAAGGGCAACCCCGAAAATGTCCAAATGGTGAGTTAATTCGTTTTTTTTCCTCATTAGGTTTATATTTCTTATTATGATATCATTTAATTAACGCAATCTAATGAAAATAGCTCGAGTTAGGAAGACGCGTGGGCAGTGTGCACGCACGTAAATATGGTTTTCCCTTCCAACAGCCTAGCACGTCTTGCGGCACCTATACGACTCTCTCCGTTTACCATATAGCTACTTATTTAATTATTCTGTGATATCTATAATGCTATATTACTTATTATTGTTTTTATCAATATTGATATAACGATACTACTCTACGTATGATACGTAAGTCACATGAAGGCTAGTTATTTCCATTTGCGACATATTATCGTTCAAGAAATTGTGTGTAATATTTACTGTAAGCATTTGTACACATAGCTTACTACAGAAAGTATTGTAACTTAAGCATAAGATGTGGTACCTTACTTAATGTAAGTAAGATTGGGGTTGGGTGTTAAGTCAAAGTCAGAAACAAAGACTTAGGACGGTGCACGTGCCAGAGAGGAAACAAGAATGAGTGATGGAAGACACTGAGGCACCCAGATTGGAACACTCCCTGACTTTAAGGTGAATGCACAATGCTCTGCAATCTCAGTGTTAATTATATCAATCTTTATTTACAGTACGCGTACGGTATGTGAGTATACGTTACTAAAAAAAAAAAAAAACCGTAATGCTTAACAAAAGCTAAAAATAGGTATAAGACTACCCGGCGTCAGTCAAATTATTTTTGTAAACTCTTCTAAAGTGTGATTACGAATCGTTAAAACAGGTATTCGACCAAGGTTCGAAAGCTATTTCGCTCAGCGTCGACCTTTGGCTTCATTACATCAACCACTGCAAAACTGTCTACGAAAAGGACGAAGAAAAGCTTCGTGAACAATACGAAAGGGCTATTCAAGCGTGTGGATTGGAATTCAGGTGAGCGTTTTAAGATCGACGGTAGAGAAAACGTTGATATAAGATTATATCGTCGTTGCCTTCTTTATTTTTTCATTGTTACCTTAGATCCGATCGTCTTTGGGAGAGTTACATAAAATGGGAATTGGAAGGGAAACGTTTGAGCAGAGTAACGGCATTGTACGATCGATTACTATGTACCCCAACCCTTGGATATATATCTCATTTTGAAGCCTTTCAAGAGTTCGTCTCTTCAAATTTACCAAATCGTATTTTGAGCGTCGACGATTTCCTTGCTCTTCGAGCCGAAGTTAAGGCTCTCCTAAAAGCGGACGACGCTACGTCTGCATCAGCCGCGGACGATGCACCCCCTGGAGAGGAACCACCCCCTCACGAAATGCCACCTACGGACGAGGAGACACGTGCCATCAGAGAAAAGATTATAAGTAGTAGACGTAAAATGCATAAAGCAAATGTTAATGCAGTGGCTGCTAGATGGTCCTACGAAGAAGGGGTAAGAAGTTCTGTTGTAACGTTACATCTTTTTTTTCTTTTTTTTTTTTTTTTTTATTATTTTTTTTTCTTTCTTTAAGTAATCTTTAAGTAATTGGAAAACAACCGTAAAGCGTAATGTCGTCTTTGAATAACAGATTAAGAGGCCGTACTTTCACGTTAAACCTTTAGAACGATGCCAGTTAAAGAATTGGAAGGAATATTTGGACTTTGAAATTGAACAAAAGGATCAAAATAGAATCGTCATTCTTTTTGAAAGATGTCTAATAGCGTGTGCGCTCTATGATGAATTTTGGATGCGGGTAAGTTAATTGCAACGGGTAAAAATGAATACTTTTCTTTCTTTCTTTTTATTTCTTCTTCTTCTTCGTGTCGATCGACGTTACGTAATTTTTGTATTTACAGTTCGTACGTTATCTCGAGTCATTGAAAGGCGATAACGTAGAAAAAATAAGAGATGTTTATTCGAGAGCGTGCATGGTTCATCATCCAAAGAAACCTAATTTACATCTGCAGTGGGCGACCTTCGAGGAAGGTCAGGGTAATTTTGAAAAAGCCGCTTCCATATTGGAAAATATCGATAACGTATTGCCCAACATGTTACAAATAGCCTATCGAAGAATAAATTTAGAACGCAGACGTAATGATTTAGAAAAAGCTTGTACATTGTATGAAAACTATATAAGCAACAGCAAAAATAGGACAATTGCTAATAACATTGCAGTAAAATACGCTCGTTTTCTTTGCAAAGTTAAGAACGACGTGGATAAAGCTATCAAAGTATTACTGAAGGTATGTTTATACGTTTTTTAATTTTTTATTGCGACCGTTAAATTTAAAGCCCAATTATTGTCTTCGTTATATAAATCATTTTTCTTTTTATCAGGCCACAGAGAAGGATAAGGATAACCCAAGATTGTACTTGCAATTAATAGATTTGGGGTTACAAAGAAATCCAGTTGATACGCAAGAAATCGTCGGTTACATGGACATGTTTATAGAAAGGGAACATGCCGATTTGGAACAAAGAGTTTTATTTGCTCAACGCAAAGTAGAATTCCTCGAAGACTTCAGTCCTGATATTCGACAAGTATTGAAAGCACACGAACAGTTCCAAAAGTGTATAAAACAGGCGAAGGAACGGAAAAAGACAAAGAGTGA
This sequence comes from Dolichovespula media, assembly GCA_911387685.1. Classification (NCBI taxonomy): domain Eukaryota; kingdom Metazoa; phylum Arthropoda; class Insecta; order Hymenoptera; family Vespidae; genus Dolichovespula; species Dolichovespula media. The sequence continues at coordinate 7,338,945 of OU426862.1, forward strand.
CGATAACAAAACGTATGAATTAACGTTTTTGCTTGTTTTACGTATAAGTATTTTAAATAATATATTTCTTAAACTTTATTTATCAAGTATATTTAAATATTTGTTAATTTATATATATATATATATATATATATTTCCTCGATATTAAAAATTCGATACAAAATAGTACTTCTCTTTTCTTTTTTTTTGTTATCTTTTATTTACAGCGACTCATCTCCTCCGAAGAAGGTGAAAACTGGAGAACAGTCCAATGTACCTCCACCACCATCCGTAGGTTCTCAATCTTATCAATATAGCAGTGGACCAAGCGGACCTTATCAGTCGCAGCAACAGTTTCAGGGTGGTCAGTATGGGGGTCAAGGTGGCTATCAACAAGGTTATCAACAATATCCGCCTCCGTCAGATCCTAATTATGCAAATTATCAAAATTGGCAGTATGGACAAGGTGGTCCGCAAGCATATGGACCTTATAATCAATGGGGTTCTTACAATTATTATTAAAGGATTATTCATAATTTCTTGTCTAAGCAGTTATTATGCGTTATCATATTTGTTGTATATTTTATGATCCTTACTTTTTCTCATTCACTTTCAATTTATCCAAAAACAAATAATTTTAAACAATTTTATCGCTAAAAGATCGTTTCTCGATGAAATTACGGAACTGGCTTTCCAAAAGTGCTATATTTCTCTTTTAGTGTTTCCATAAATGCTTTTCGAAATGATAAATATGCACTTGAGCTTCTGAACGATGTGGTGTAATGAGAATTAATGATGTATTGAAAAATACGCCTATCAATAAGTTTGCTATTACGTCAAGTTGTAAAAAAGTTCTTTCAATGTCAATGTCATCTTTCATACAAATTCACATTAGATACAAATTACTTTACGTATATTTAACAAATTCACATATGACACGGCAATAAGCTATAATCGTTTTCTATTCCTCTTTGACATAAGTCGAATAGTTGAAAATTGAACAGCTTACCCTCCCAAATAACATGAAATAAAAAACATAGGATAGTTTCAAATGCATTTTTTTCCCCATTTTTGATACATAGCACAAAAAATTGTGTTTGTTTATATGTTCAATATAAAAATCTCATTTTTTTAGTTATTAATGATGTAACATATCGTTGAGTGCACTTACGCGAGTCAAATGTTACATCGGCAAAATTGAAATGTATAATAATTGTAACCGTATAAATTCATTATCACTTTTATTTTGACATACTTGAACGAAATTATACTTTACTTGAAATATGAAACTTACAGACACAGACGGACATATGCGAAATGCATTTATTATAAATCGTATATGTTATGAACAAATCCGATTTTAATTTAATCCTATTAATTTGCTTTCATTCAATTACTACATTACTCCATTAATATCGCGTGTGTGTATATATATATATATATATATTTGTATATGTATATATATATATATATGTGTGATATATTATAATTGGTAAATTAAAAATATTTTTATTAATATCTTTGTCATTAGCAAACTTTTATGATTACATTTAATTTCTGTATACAAAATATTTTCATAGTGCATATATCATGGTTCATTATAGATGAAATAAGATTTTGAAAAAGTTAATCCAAAATAATTGACTACAAGTTTAATTACTTTTCTTAAATTTCAATTTAGAAAAGACCAATAATATAAAACTTATGTAGTAAATTTACTTTCGATTAAATATTTTTTAAAATTTTACTTCAGGTACTTATCATAATTTTTAAATATTGAACAAAGTTGCGAATTTCAGTTTGTTTGCTGTTGACTCAATGTGACATAGTTATATCTTTTGACATTACCTCTAATAAATCTGATATGTTCACAAAATATCACTTATCCAATAACAGAATTAAGATTTAGATTATGTAATGTATGTGAAATTGTTCACAAACTAATGTAAATAAAGGGATGGATGTCATCTTGATTCAAATGCATTCATAAAATACTAATAGAATAGTTTGTTGTTTTAATGTCACTATTTTGGTGTAATTTAATTATTTCTATTAGAAACTAATGTTTTCAGTCTGCATCTTGTTAGGAAGTATAATAAACGTTTCAAGTATAACAATTTTAATATTTTTATTAAATCTGATATAATAAATTCATAATATCTATGTTAAAAATATTCTCCTCTTCATAACTTTAATCTCATATTTAAATTGAAAGTTTAAACTTTCAATTTTATAATTTCCATTCTTAGATACTAAAACATAATGATAACAGAAACTTATTCACAAATTAATAACATTTTATCATATATGAATGAGAACAATAAGTTCTGGTAATAAAAGCATCGTAAAGTAAGTTTAGTTTGAAGCAGAATAATATTAAAATATAAACAAGATTAACAAGCAAGAAATTATTTTTACTTTATAGAAGTTCTCAATTATGTTTCGGAAGAGATTATTTAGTTCAGTAATATGTATTATTCAACGACAGCACTTGTAGCCATTTGATTCAATCCACAAGTTCCGTCTCCTCTATAAACTCTATAATATCCTTCTTCACCCCATTCAGGACCCCAACTATTTTTTATTATCCAATATGGTAGTTCTTTCTTGAATAGTGGGTATTCTGAAAAATATCCATTGATATAAGTACACAATCAACTTTATCTGATCTTAAAGATAATTTAGTATTTAGAGTTTATTATAAAAAGTTACATAAACAGAAGTAATACTTACTATGTATTCCATAGCCTACGATAAGAACACCATGATCCAAATTGTCAGGATTGCATAAGAATTTAAAGGGATGAGAAATTCCACCTATATAAAACTGCATTGCATTAGCATTGATGCCGATAGATATGGGACCATTTCCAATTAGCCACTGTGCCATTTTTGTTTCATTGGATGTAATATTAACTGCAGAAATGACTTCTACTTTAATTTTTTGTCGATTAAAGTAGCATTTTTCATCTCTGCCTATATATGGATAATCCGATTCTAATTCAAGTCCTCCTAAATTTTCTATAGCTCTATAAGCATTGTCTGGTAATCCACCATTGCAAGCTTCGTCTAATTTATCGCAATCCACTAATTCTTGTTCGGATAACGAGAGCAATTTTCCGTGCTTTATGGCGTATAGCCCCTCTACGTTACCTGTTACAGAAAATGCCCAACATGACCCACATTGTCCTTGATTTTTCACTGGTGTCACGACATTGTAATGACGCCAATCAAACTCAACGGGCAATTCAATATTAGGTATTTTTGCTTGCGGTATTGGTATTTGATTTTCTGCACGTAAATCAGGACGCAATCCTAAATATTGCTTTTTAAATTCTTCAGATGTTAAATCCGCAAACATAGTCACCCCATATTCTCCAGTACCTTGTTCATATGCTTGCAATTTTTCTATAGTTAAGAGATTTTTTTTAAATATCTTGAAGCGATATTGTTTCTCTTTATTGGATGAATACTTTTTATTAAAATGTACAATAAAATCTTGGAACATCCTTTCATGTCTAATATTACCTGCTTGAATTAACATATTTTGAATATAAGTAGCACCTTTAAGAGATCGTTTACTCCTTGCATCATGATCGCAATTTATTTTAATATCTGGAGAACCTTTATCTACCCAAGGTTGTGACCATATACTGAATAAACATTCTTTAATATCACTTCCCTCCTTCAATTGACAATTTACTTTTGTCCCTTTAGGACAATCACTTACGCCTACTTTTACTTTTATTTTATATGAGATACCTGATACAACTTGAGAAGATGCTTCTATAATTTCTACTAAGATTGGTTCATTTGTACTTTCCAAATTTTGAGATAATTTAGTTATACCAAGATTTGCATATTCTATAATTTCTGGATCATTTACGTTTTTATTAGAAGGTGCTCCAACTAATGTTCTTTTTCTTCTTGTATCAATATCATGAAGAGCAGGTGAATAAGATATTTCTTTCTTATTAAAGGATAAATTTGTAGTATCTACAAGAGATCGTTTACTCCTTGGATCACGAACGCAACTTATTTCAGCATTTGGACAACCTTTATCTACCCATGGTTGTGACCATATATTGAATAAACAGTCTTTAATAAAACTTCCCTCCTTCAAATTACAATCTTGTTTAACCTTTTTAGGACATTCATTTGCGTTTACTTTTCTCTCTTTACGACAATCACTTACGCCTACTTTTGCTTTTATTCTATATAAAATACCCGATAGAACTTGAGTAGATGCTTCTGTAATTTCTACTAAGATCGGTTCATGTGTACTTTCCACATATTGAGATAATTTAGCTATACCAATATTTGCATATTCTATAATTTCAGGATCATCTACTTCTTTCTCAAAAGGAGCTCCAGATAATGCTCTTTTTTTTCTTGTAGAAATATCATGGACATCAGGTGAATAATATCTTTTTTTCTTATTAAAGGATAGATTTGAATTAATAATATTGTTTGGAGAATTGAATTTTTCATCTTTGTTATGCACTGATACTTTTTCCAATACAATTTCTTTGTCATTAATTAATTCTTGTTGAGTATTATCATTGTCATTTGTTTTAATCGGTAAATCAAAATCTTTTATAAATTCTTTGAATTCTTGGATTTTATCTGTAAAGCTTTGAGGTTCTTCTTCATCGTTACTTTTATTTATAAATAATTTTGTAAATGGATGTTCTGTAGCAAGTGGTTTTTCATTTTCTTGGGTATACAAATTTGAAGCGCGTGTAAAGTCTTCTGTCAAAACACTCTTTAAGCCATCAAATGCATTGTCTTTCTGTTGCCAATTATCTTTGGCTATAATGTATGACTCATTTATTAAATTTTGAGCTATATTAAATTCATTATTATTGATTGACACTGTTGTGCAATTATTTTTTGTTATTTTACGACTGTCATGTTTCCAAGGTTGATCTTCAAATGTTACCAAACACGTTTTGATTGGAACATTAGATTGCAATGTACAATCTGAAGAACCTGTCAATACATTCTTTAAACAAGAGGATTCGCCTACTTCAACCAAAAGCTGATACTGTATTATATTAGAAGAAGGTGGAACTGCACGAGTTGCTTTAATGATATCAATTACTTTATGTTTAAAATTATTAGGTAGAATCTCATCCATTTGTTTTTCGATCTTTCTGTTGAAAGCAACAAATCCAGGTAGATGAGGATTCAAGTCGTATGGGCATCCAGGACAATAATTAGGATCAGATGTTCTCATGGCTATGATTTGCGGATCATTTTCATCTCTTGCAGATTTAATTTCATGATCTGTTGTAGCAGTTTCATTTTGTATAATTTGTTTGTTTAAATTTTCTATAAACTCGTGATTTTCATAATTGATCTCTTTGTTCGGTTCTGGCACTGCATTATCTTGAGAAGACTGAGGATACAAATAAGTACATTGAACAGAATCGTCTTGTACTTTTATATTACCGAACTCATCTTGTTTAAGATTAATTGTGCATGCTTCTGTAGGACAAGAAATTAAAATTTCTTTACAAACAGGATTCAAATTAAACGTTAATCTGTATATCACTTGTAACAGTTCTTCCTGTAAAATAAAAGGTGTTTTTATAATTGTGAATACATACATTGATATATTTAAATTAAATACAAATAAACTGCAAATTAATTGATTGAACAAAAATAACAAATGATAAGACTTGTCATAGAAATTTCTACTGTCACCCATAGGAAACAAAATAATTACACTATAATTTTAAGTTAATTTGAATAGTCATATTCTGTCCAAAAAACAATGTGAACTAATTGATATAACTTACTAATTTTTCAGCATTAATCAATTGTCCTCCTGCATATGTGTGATGGGTTGGCGAATTTTCATTTAAGGAATGTAACGCAGTTTGTATCAACGAATCGTTTACACTTTGTAATGATATATTTGTAGGATTGGAGAGTGTCAGAAAAAACAAATTACAAAAGAATATGAACTTCGTTATAGAAAACCGTAAGCACGCCATGGTTAACTGCGTTGCAAATATCTTCGCATTAACTTATAACTGCTTTCAACTGCCTCCGAGTTATAACGAGCGATGACTGGTATATAGCGACCATTGATGCGCTTAATTCTATTATCACGTAGAACTACCAGTTACAAAGAGGACTCAATATGTCAAGAAATATTTGCACGGCTCCGTCATACAGATTATTATTATTATTATTATTATTATTATTATTATTATTATTATTATTATTATTATTTTTATTATTATTTTTATTTTTATTTTTATTTTTATTTTTATTTTTATTTTTATTTGATAATCACCTTGACCTGAGATAATAGGTCGCAGAATGAAAGAATATCGTTTTAAGTCGCTTCTTTATTCCTCCCGTAATAGAATTAATATCTTTTATAAAAGACTTAATAAATCATCCAATTGTACACTACGACGATATATATGCTACGATATATATATGATAGAATATATTGATGGAAAAATTGTTTATTTTTCTTTGAATTCATATATTATTTTGAATATTTAAATGAACAAAATATTCCCTTAACATATTTATTAGCAATTGGCTTGCTGTGATTGATCTTATAAATATTATTGGTTTAAATGATAACATAAATGGTGTAACGACCAATAAAAACAATATTGTACTGTTTATTTATTATTATTTTAAATTATTAAAATAACTTTGTTATTAATAAAATCAAATAAATTTAAGTTATTAAAATGTATGATGAAGAAACGATGAGACAATAATATCCGTATATAATAGAAATATCAATTTGGACTAATGTTAAACAATTTTAATCATTTTGTACAAATTAAACCTTTGAATTTGGCGCCTACATTGGCGCCTAAATTACAGCGCCCTCTTCGAATTACTAGTACGCCATTTAGGTACATTGTTAGTATGAGGTTGACAACAGTAGTGGCTGGTAATGACCATACCATCAGTGATCGTCAGTAATTACAATTGGTCATCATCGTTTAGGTTAGAGTAGTTATTTGAACTGTTCAGGACATCTAAAAAATGCCGAGTCAAGAAGTTGTTACTACGAAAGTAGTAGTCCATCCTTTAGTTTTATTAAGTGTGGTGGATCATTTTAATCGTATGGGCAAAATTGGAAATCAAAAAAGAGTGGTTGGTGTTCTTCTTGGTTGTTGGAGAGCCAAAGGAGTCTTAGATGTGTCAAACAGTTTTGCAGGTTAGAATTTAATATTGCTATAAATATACGTTCAAATTTTTCACGTCCTGTTTCTGCTATAAAGTTTTTATTATGGCAGAGTAAAGTTTAAAAAAAAAACAGAAAAATTAAAGAAATAAATAATCAATAATATTTCAACGTCTTTTTCAGTACCTTTCGATGAAGATGACAAGGATAAAAGCGTATGGTTCCTTGACCATGATTATCTTGAAAATATGTATGGAATGTTCAAAAAAGTAAATGGTAATAGGTGATATGATGTTCTATAAATATTATGTATTATTTAATTGTTTGTAAAAATATATCGTAAAAATATATTTGTAGCTCGAGAGAAAGTAGTAGGTTGGTATCACACAGGACCGAAACTACATCAAAATGACGTTGCAATCAATGAACTGATCAGAAGATACTGCCCCAATTCTGTATTAGTTATTATAGATGCTAAACCAAAGGATTTAGGTCTTCCTACTGAAGCATATCAAGCAATAGAGGAAGTACACGATGTAAGCTTAATTACATATGATACGATGAAAGATGAAATTTTGAACTATCGTCATTATTGTAAAATCTTTTATTATTTCAACAGGATGGTTCTCCAACATCCAAGACATTTGAGCATATACCTAGCGAAATTGGTGCCGAAGAGGCGGAAGAAGTTGGAGTAGAGCATCTATTACGTGACATTAAGGATACAACAGTTGGTACACTTAGTCAACGTATCACAAATCAACTTCTTGGGTTGAAGGGTCTCCATGAGCAGATAAGAGAAATTAGGGATTATTTGTTACAAGTACATAATTCTTTTTCTTTTTCTTTTGTACGCGTTAATCCCTTACCTTCAAGTTGTAACTAAAAACAGACATCTCTTATTTCCAGGTTGGCAATGCCAAATTACCAATAAATCATCAAATTGTATACCAATTACAAGATATATTTAATTTACTACCAGATATGACACAGACCAGTTTTGTGGATTCGTTATACGTTAAAACGAACGATCAAATGCTGGTAGTATATTTAGCAGCACTCGTGAGATCTATAGTAGCTCTTCATAACTTGATTAATAATAAATTGACCAATCGTGATGCAGAGAAGAAAGAAATGGACAAGAAGGATGCTAAAAAGGATGAGAAAAAAGAAGAGGATAAGAAGGATGAAAAAGAGAAAGGAAAAACTAAAAGTCAATGAGTAAGAAACGTTATACCACCATAAAGAGCAAAATCCGTTATTAAGACCATCAAAGTTAAGAATAATATTCGCATATGTAAATAGCGATGCTTGTTTATAATCTATATATATAACGAATTTGTTTGTTTGCGAACAAAATCGACAGAAACGAACCATTGGACTATTACATAATGGCGCAGTTAACCATTTTCACCGCTTTCAGAATCATCATAATTGCATATTAATTCTATCAAATAAAAATACTGTAAAAATCTTGTAAATGCCACATATATACGTTGTTATTACAATTTACAATGTACTACATGACGATATATGAAATGAAGTGGTCTATGAAAAATGTGGAAATGAAGACTAATTGTAGTTGATACATAATTCATTTATACATAATTATATGTCGTTTTCTTTCAGTTGGTAGCATATTAGAGTATCAATCATACGATATATCTGATTATACAGAAACAGAAATTTTTCTATGAAATCATCCGCAATAGTTTTATCAAATGATTATAAATACATTTATAAACATTATAGAGACACTGTATTTTGTAGGAAATGCAATTTTTTTACCTAAAATATTGGAGTCTAAATAAAAAAAAAGTAAAAAAAAAAAAAGAAAGGTAAAAGAAAAAATCTTACATATGCACCGACCAATTATTGTTCAATATGCTGTCATATACATATTTATAACTTTATAATGCCCATTTATTGGCATTAAATGATCTTTGAAAGTATAAATTAAATTTACGTGAAATTTTACGTTTAAAGATAAAATCATGGAATTTTATCTTGATGGGTCAAACTCGATATTTATAAATAATAATTAATAAGAGTGAATAAGAATAAATAGGAAATATGTATGACGAGCATAAGTGAGATAGAAACATTTTCTGTGAGTTTCTCTAAGAAATTATTTTAGAATTCTAGTATAACCGATCCGTTTACCTATTAAAGTGTGATTAGTGATATAAAATGTGGTACTTTAACGTTTTCTTTCTTAGCATTAGAAAGAAAAGATTTTCTAAAAGTGTTAAAATATGCAGCCATTCGCTCGGTAGTACTTGCGTTACATGATTTACAAGTAACATTCAATATATATCGCAAGTATTACCGACCCAGGTTTCACCACGTGGAGGTTGCTGCATTTGGAAACCCACGGGCTAACGGTGATTCTACTTTAAAATCAAAGCGTAGAGATCCGAAATAATCCTTAGCTTATGTCATTCCGAATTTCAACCCAGAGTCCTACCGGGGACTTCGTTTTCTTTGCTCCTCGAATATTAGAGATTGTTTAAATATTTCAAATATCGTCGATCTAAAGAAATATTATTTTTCCCGAAAGAAATAATATATCGGTAACGTTTGGCCAAACTTAGAGAACTTGATACTCATCCCGTTACGTTTGTTTTATCTCCACGTGCATCTTTATTCAGTATAGTTTCAGTGGTCCTCACTACTTACGAAGTTCTGCGATGGCTCCAAAACACTCGTCCGCGAATTAGGTCGAAATTGAGGGTGGACGATTCGTAGTTGGTTGAACGTGAGGTAGGTCGACATCGAAGTTGGTCGAGATCATCCTCTTCGATGATGCACTGACTCTATTACGCGATAGTTATTTTTTAAACGAACGGTTACTGACTCTACTTCGCGAAACTTTATTGTCTTTTATATATACAGTCTGTGCGACTGTTAAAAAAGCATTAAACTTTGCGAACAAACACTGACTCTAACGACTGCATTGCGCGCAATCGATTCAAAAACACTTGTCGTTTAAATCGCGAAACGCGAACGAACAAACACTGCTTCTAATTGGCGATATTTTTATTTTTAGCGAATAAAAACACGATTAATTCATTGCTACGCGCGCGATTGCAATGAAGTTCTGAAATAGAAAAATTCAAACGAAAAAATTAGTAACACTGTTACAATAAGAAATTATATTAATTATTGAAGAGATTTATGAAATAGAAATATACTTACTTTAACTCTTCGTCGATGGGTGCAAGAGAGACATCCTTGGAAGGCTTCGATTATTCTTCGTCCAAATCCAATGGAAGACTGATCCAGTAACCGTAAAGTATTGAAATTTGTAAAGGAAATTATATTAAGTTTCTAGAACATTCCCGTATTTTTAATGTTAAAATAATTCTATTATAGTTGAATTATTAGTTACTTGTACGCGTGTACATTAATAATTGTTTAAATAATAATTAAATTTAAAAAAGTATTAAATTTAAATTTTCACGTTTAGATTTAGAGAGTTTCGATGTTTACGGGTCGGAGTGCAAGGTAAAACTGACTCGATTATTGTCAAAGTTAAGAAAAGGACTGTTTATGTTTATGTTGCACAAGGCCAACTATGTCGAGTTGATATTTCAAAGTATTGAAATATTTAATCGAATTTATTTTAAATTTCTCGCGGGTATTAATCGTTTTAATGTTTAAACGATTGTACTATTGTTTAAATATTAGTTAATTGTACGCGTGTACATTAATGATTATTTAAATAATTATAAATTATCGGAAAGTACGAATTTATGAGTTCTCGCGTTTAGATTTAGAGAGTTTCGATGTTTATGGGTCGGAGTGCAAGGTAAAACTGACTCGGTTATTATCAAAGTTAAGAAAAGGACTGTTTATGTTTATGCTGCACAAGGCCAACTATTTCGAGTTGATATTTCAAAGTATTGAAATATTTAATCGAATTTATTTTAAATTTCTCGCGGGTATTAATCGTTTTAATGTTTAAACGATTGTACTATTGTTTAAATATTAGTTAATTGTACGCGTGTACATTAATGATTATTTAAATAATTATAAATTATCGGAAAGTACGAATTTATGAGTTCTCGCGTTTAGATTTAGAGTTTCGATGTTTATGGGTCGGAGTGCAAGGTAAAACTGACTCGGTTATTATCAAAGTTAAGAAAAGGACTGTTTATGTTTATGTTGCACAAGGCCAACTATTTCGAGTTGATATTTCAAAGTATTGAAATTATTTTAAGTTTCTCGAGCATTTCCGTCTTCATAATGTTTAAACAAATGTACTGTTATTTAAATATTATTTTATCGTACCTCGTGCACATGGATGATTTTTAAAATAATTTTAATATGTATATATATGCAATAATATTTATTTATATTTTTACATTTGTTATACATTTTCCATATTTTCTCATATCTTTAACGGGTGTTAAAGAAAAAATAAAGAGTAGGAAAGAAAGTACTATTTATCAAATTAGATTATATATATATAACGAAACACAACTGAAGTAATAACAAAGATCGACTAATAATTATTTTAACACTATCGCTATAAACCGTTCCAATAAACGGTTCCAAATTGGTATCATTGTAATGCTGAAAGTACCAATTAAAACGATTGTCCTCAATTATTTTAACATTATCGTGTTGAGCGGTCGTTTCTTTGTTGTTTAAGAACGTATATTCCAAATTTTCAATATTCCTTTGTACAGCACCAGCCACAGGACTTTCTCTTTCCTGACTTCGATTATGATCCGTAGTTTCAGCTAAATATGGAGATGGTACCTTCGTTATCGTTGGCCTACCCAAAGTACGTAAACCAGTTGTTGAAACAGAGGAAGGAACTTGACCACCTGGTGCAAGAAAAGCTGACAAAGCCGATGCCTCTGTCTTTCGGTTCGCTTGCGAAATTCCTGCAATAGTTTTCTCTTTTAATTTATTAGTCGTTGTTGCCCTTGCTGTCATGGTTGTCGTCGTTGTCGTTGTTGTAGAAGAGGAAGTAGACGGATAATACGTTGTAACGATATGAACGTCATCTGTAATAACGAATAATTTATTCAACGTATTATTAAATTAATTATAGGACAAAGAAATTTGTAATGAACAATTAGGAAGCATTTGTATAGTACCGAAAGATCTTACCGGTAGCTTCGTTTTGTGAATTAATCATTGTCATGGTAGTATCAATTTTTTGAGCTTCCATCGTCTCGGAATTCCAAAAGTAATTTTTACCTTTCGTCATCTTCACGTCAAAATCATTTGAATTGTCTCGATTATCGTCGATTATCGTTGTCGCGATCGCTTTATCAGACGGATAAGTCATTCTCACGTAATCCGTTTTTGGCGTCGTCCAGACAATTTTACTCGCGATCTCCATAAGCGAGTCGTTGATCGCTTTACGTTCCTTCATATTCATTAATAATTTATCGCCTTGATCGAATTCCGTTCGAAGAGATGTTTCGTTTGTCTTCGATGACGTTTCATTGGAAGCCAACGACGACGGCGATTTAATAATTTTCGTCAAATTTGATAAAGAGTACGGCCTATAGAAAAAAAAAAAAAAAAAAAAAAAAAAAAAAACAAATATTAAAATTATATACCACAATACAAATGAGAAAATATCGTTGTCGCAAGGTATACCTATTATTTTCGGTTAAATTGTTCGATGATGATTTTGAAGAGCCAATGACATTCGTAGTAAAAACTTCGTCCTTATTTTTCGAACTTGATCGAGACTTGTTCGTTCTCGAAAGATTTCTTTCCAATTTGAACGTTGTGTTATTCGAATGTTTCGAATTTCGTTGTTCTTGTACGCGAATATAATTAGTATCCTGATCCAGATTGTCCTTCGGTCGATCATTCTTCGTTCGTCCTTGATCGTAAACGAGACGAGAAGGATCGATTATCGGTACAAAACCGCCCTGTCCTCTCGGTAAAGGTACGAAACCACCCCTATGAATTTCTGGTTCGGTTGGCGGAAATACTCTGTAACGTCCTCTACCGGGTCTGATGCCTCCTGAAATTTCTTTCCTTTCCGCCTTTCTCCCGGTATTACCCCAAAAATTGAAGTTCAAATTCGGCAATGGTACACCGAAGAATGTAAATCCCGAACTACTCGGCGAGGGTGGTATGATGATCGAGGAATTCTTTTTTATCTGACTCGCCGTGACATTCTTCGCGCCAATATATTTCGTACTATCCGAACTTTGTATGGTTTTGATTGGCTGTAGTATCGTCGCCTCGGTCGATACAATTGGAAGCGAGGTCGAGACGTTCGTACGATCATCGTCGCTCTTGTTGTTCGTACCATGATTCAAATATTCGTAATAATCGTTTTCATTGGAAACGGACGATCTCTTAGTCGAGCTCTCTAAATTCATCCACAATGACACCGTTTCCGTGGCACCGTTCAATCCTAAACGAGATAAAATATTTGGTTTCATTAAGATACATCACGTTTTCATAGAATAAAAAAAAAAAGGTTCGCGATAACGTTCGATGTTATTCGGCTCACCCGATGCGGGTGTAACATTATTGACCATTTCGGCCTCGCAACCAGGATGGACCGGATCGGTTAATCTTTCGTGTTGACAATCTTGACGAGACAATCTGATTTCCTTGAAGAGTGAACCGTCGGCACATCTCGGACCTTCCGAGGATCCTTGCTGTAACCATCCTCTTAGCCATAACATACCGCAGGAACACGATAAAGGATTCCCTAAGATATATTATCGTTCCATATTATTCGATCCTGAAGTCAAATCTTTATTTTTTTTTAACATCAAATTATTCATTACCGTCGATGTCCAAAACGGCGATATTGGATCTTAATCTTTTAAATGCATTCTCGGAGACAGACGCCATCCGATTGCTTCTCAAACTGAGGACACGTAATCTTGGCATTTCGTCGAATGGCGAACCTTGTATCGCGCAAATCCTATTATTGTCCATCTGAGGAGGAAGGTAAAAAAGGACGGGGAAAAAAAAGAAAGAAATAAATATAAAGAGAACGCATAAGCGTGTGTATAAACGGAGACGATGTATAAATAATTAGTTTCACGGGAGGCAACGTTAGCAGTCGTAGAGTAATTCCACGCTTCACGGAGAGATTTCACTCTTCGCGAGAAAGTACTACCTCGGTTGATGGCATTAACAAAATGGCTTTGCCTTTCTTTCGAAAAGGTTCGTTAATTATAGGATATTAAAACTTTTATTCTCACTTTTAATTCGACCAGCCATTCCATAGCGGCCAAACTGTCGCTGGACACACGAGCCAAACGGTTATTACTCAAATCAAGAACTTCCAATGATTGAAGACTTTCTAAACCAGCGTACTCCAAACTCGGCAAATGATTATTACTTAAATTTAGAAAGAGAAGATGAGGTACGTTGATGAACGCTTTACTGTCGATTTCTAATATACGATTCTCTTGGAGCTCCGCGCTTTGAAGCAATGGTAATTCGGAGAAAGCACCCCTTGGAATTGTCTAGGAACAAATTTATTGACATATAATTATTTAATTATAAAAAAAAACACACACACACAGAGAAACACATTTTTGTGTATTATATATATTATATACACATATATATTTATAGATATAATTTTTGATATACCTGTATACGATTTTTCCCAAGTCTTATGGCCTGTAATTCGGACAATCTTCTAATCGCATTCCTCTCGATCACTCTGAGATCATTATTTTCAAGATCGATTATCGACAAACGTGGTAAACCATCGAAGGCGCCCTCTCGTAACTCCCTTATTCGATTTCTAACAAGTCTTAATTCAAGCAAAGACGACAGACTGCTCAGTGTTTCCGGCGACAGGATGTTCAGTTTGTTGAAGCTCAAGTCGAGGATTTCGAGAGCCATTAAGCCGTGCAACGATCCGGGTAACTCGGTCAAAGTGTTGTGCGACGCGTACAATTCCCGAAGGTCCCTGTAATTATCAAGATGGTTACGTATTCCTCATTACATCGAATGCTTCCAGAAACTTTCGTTAAATAATTATTTCATTTGGAATTGGTATTATTTTGGGACTAAAAAAAAAAAAAAAGAGAAAAAGAAAAAGTATATTTTTCATTTAAATATTAGAACGAGATTATGGCCAATGATCATTACGATTTCACTTTGTATACGCTAACTACCAGTATAATATATTTATAATAGTATTTTATGAGGGGGCGGGACGGGGTAAGCATATAACGCATATAAAATAGAAAATACGTGAGACACGTTGAATGACGTACGATAAAGAAGAAGAAGAAGATATTATGAAGGAAAATATGCGATGAGCTTTCTACGGAGCAATTTACTAATGACGTAACAAAGTGTACACGAGTGAAATCGCTTTCTCACCGAACTGTCACCATAAGAATGTACCAGTCTATTAGCAATTCGTCGTCTGTCGCGATATTATTTTTCTGTTTCCTTTTCTTTTTTTTTTTTTTTTTCTTTTGCTAACGACCCATAGATAACGAATTGACGTAAACGACCGATGATAATAAATGAACGGCATAGAAAATAAATGTTCATATAGAAATGAATAGATAAAGTATTGTATTATATAAATAACTTTTCTCTCTCTCTCTCATTTCTTTACCTTGTATTTACGAACGTGGCGTGTGGAATTTGGGCGAGATTATTTCTACTAAGATCGAGCCTTTGCAGTCTACTGTTCTCTTGAAATATGTCAGGTCTTAGAACCTCCAAACGATTTCCACGAATATTTAAATCCATTAAAGATCTTAAAGGTCTGAAACTTCGGCCGTGCAACGTAACCAATCGATTGTACCTCAAATCCAATTGTTCCAATTTGGATAAGCCATCGAATGTACCGTCCTCTATTACTCTAAGTGCATTGTATCCCAATATTAACTTACGAAGATCTATCAATTCATTGAGCGCACCGGGTGGTATTCTTTCGATTCCATTAGCACTGAGATCCAATTTTCTTAAAACTGGTAATGCAAGATCCTTGGATGCGATCGATGGTAAAGCAACGATACGATTCATGGGCATATGAAGGTGTTCGATATTCCTTGGCAAGCCAGGAACTATTTCTAACATTCGATTCCATCCGACATCGAGTTCATAGAGATTGGTCAAATGTCTGAAGGTTAACGGATGCAAAACGGACAATGCATTCCCAGAAATGTTCACGTGTTCCAGGGCAGGCGTATTCCTGAACGATTCAGTTTCTATCAAACCAATTGAATTACCGCTTAGATCCAAACGCCTTAGATTAGGTAAATTCGCTAAGAGGCGCGGTTCGATGTGTCTGAAGTAATTTTCGGAAAGATCCAATCCCTGAAAATCGCTCAAGTCGTATGTATCGTAATAGAATTTTAAACAAATATATCATCAATTTCGAAGGTATATCTTCTTACCTTAAGCGCCGGTAAATTCCAAAACGGAGCTTCCAATAAATTCGACAGGGAATTGTTTCGAAGTCTTAATTCCCGAAGTGCCGGCATCGATGTAAACGTTTCCCTTTGTAAGAATCCTAATCGATTGTGATCCAAATGAAATCTTTCCAATGTCGGATGACCTCTCAACGTACCGTAAGGTATTTCCTCTAATTGATTGTAACTCACGTCGAGAAATTTCAATCTCGGCAAAGCCTCCAATACTGATCGTATCTCGGCAACGTGACTGAGATCGTTGTTGATCAGCCACATTTCTTCCAATCCGTTTGCAGTTCTTCGAGGAAAGAATTCCGGATTTATGCGATGTATCAAATTGTGATTAAGATCTATGGTCTTCAATATCGGTAAGCGGCGAAATGCGCCGGCAAATATTTCGGTTATAATATTACGTGACAAATAAAGACGATTCAATACCGGGAGATCAACGAATGAACCTTCCGCGAGTCTGTTAATTCGATTTCGATCGAGTCGAATAACCGAAAGCAATGGAAGATCCATGCACGCACGGCCAACCATTCCAGCATCTATTATATTGTTACCAACTAAAGATATCTCTTTCAATTCTGGAAGATTGATCATTGTACGAGGATGAATCCAATGGATACCACAATCCGTTATGTTGATCAATTCTAAACGTGGCAAATCACGAAATAGACCGGCCTCCAATCGAACGAGACGTGGACTACCGAAAACGTGTAATTGTTCGAGATTGGGTAGATCTTGAAAGTTTCTCGGTGCTAATTCCAACAATGCGGGCGAATTTATTTGAAGATATCGCAATTTTTGAAGGCCAGAGAATTTCGGTAATCTCTTCATAACTCGACTTTGTAGGGTTATCGCTTCGAGACCTTGAAGATTTTCAAGGCTATCGACGGGTAACGAACGTAAATCGGATTCAACGACGAATAGTTCCAACAACGAATCGTGTAAACCTTCCAACCAACCGGAGGATACTCTTTCCAAACGATTATTACGTAGCATTAAACGCAAAACCTTCAATGTGGCAAATGCCTTTCCCGGGAGACTAGGTAAATTATTATTCTCAAGTATCAGCTCGTCGATCGGACGATCCACATAATGGCTTACTGACTTTAATCCTTCCAATACTTTTGGTAATTCACTATGACTGCACCTATATATGAAATAAACAAAGAATACAAATTATTATTATTATTATTATTATCGTCGTCCGAGCAAATCTGTGCCATGCGATACGCAGTTATTTCTTATGTTTATCGTCGTACCATATTTGAACCTCCGTGTCGCGAGTTGAACATCTGCACGGAAGAATTCTTTCCTGTGGTGGACATCCGTACTCCGATGCAAGCTGACCGTTGATATCAACAACGAAGTTTAATATCAGATACCAGCCGACTATGTAGGCACATTTAAGAATTTTTAATGGTCTAATCATTGCTGGCTCGTACACCGCAGTCTAAGAGATTAAATATCCCTCCTGCATTTTCTGTAATGAGAATGAACAAAAGAAAAAAGAAAGAAAGAAAAATTAAATAAAAATTCTTTAAAGTATTTAAAAAATAATATATATTCATTTGCGGTATCATCATTGATCGATCGTGATTAATGTATAAATAAACATATTATATTTGGTACACGTGCACGATTTAAATACACGATATACGTAGATTATATATATACACACATAAATGTTTAGATGCATACATCACACACAATACATTTTTATAAATACACACACACATATGTATTAGGGAGATAGAGAGATCGTGTATACGTTACGGTTACAAACGACAAAATTGATGCTCCGTACCGTAAGCGCAAAGCCTAAAGGACCGCTAGGACAATCGTTATCCGTAATAATTGCTGTCGCACGCGAGAGTTCTCTCGTGTAAACTGCTTCGCACGAGTCACAAAATTGAACAAATCTAAAATCATTATATCACGAATAAAACGTCTTTATCCTTAATACATATACATATACATATACATATATATATATATATATATATATATATATATATGTATGTATATATATATATATTTATTTATTTATTTATTATCTTCTTCTTTTCTTCTTTTGACGAACTACGAAAAACACACAAATGCAATTTAGATACGAAATAGATCTAAGCGTCCTTTTATTTATATTAAAATGTAATCTTTCAAATACCGATCTTTGAATAATTCAATGCGGTATCATACAAAAACTTTGAGAATCCTGGCACGCTTATGTATACACACACACGTATGTATATACATATATACATACATACATACATACATATGTACATAGATTTCATAACAAAACAATCGGTCGGCCTGAAAAATCGGTCAAACGTGAATACTGCAGTTGGAATGGCGTTCAATACGTCATTCGAAAAAATTTACATTCGATTTCATTTCGTTTCATTCCCAAAGTCTCATGGATTATTATAGTATTACGGTAAATAGCTTTAAAAGAAATATATATATATATATATATATATATATATATATATATATATATATATATGAAGACTGCGCTGATATTTTTATATATCATATACGGTATGACAATTTATTACGTTGCTTAATTTTTTTTTATCAAATTCGAAAAAAAATTGAAACATTATTCCTATAAGCGTCATCGACTATTACTTCCAACGTAAAAAAAAATTCTGTTCCATTAATTATCATCATTGTAATAGCACGTAATCTCAATCGAACGATCAGGATTACGAGGGAAAGTGATTTCTTCTACTTCCTGCGTTATCCTTTTTCTCCTTCTTTTCTTCCTAGGCGTCTACTCATGGCACTTTTCTCCCTCCCTCCCTCTCTCTCTCTCTCTCTCTCATACTCTCTCACTCTCACTCTCCCTTGTGTGTATATACCCTTTCTCAATATTTCTTTCTCTTATTTGTATTTATCGTGATTACGATTAAAAAATTTTGTACCTTTCTGGTAAAAAAAGGAGAGCAAGGTGTCGTCGGTGAAAATGAACGATTATCCTTTTACAATATCCTTTCGTTCTCTCGAAACGAATCTTTCGCTTATTTTCTCTATTTTTTTGTTTTTTTGTTTTGTCTTTGTCTTTGGTAGAAATGAAACTCACTTCTATACCTTTCGTTTCGGCAAGATCTGCCGAAACAGCTCCTCCTATCTGCCTTATCTCCTTCTTGTAAACGTTAAAAGATAACAATAATAATACACTTGTTATTTCGTTCTCGTTAAGACGTACACTTGATGTTCCTTGAGAGAAAGAAAAAGAAAGAAAGAAAGAAAGAAAGAAAGAAAATTATCAAAGATCTCGATCAATAGTAAACGTTCGGTTAACGTCTAAGTTATTGGCTTAGAACTTTGTTTTTTTTTTTTTTTAATAATTCTTTACAAAGACGAAAAGGAGATTGACCGGCCCGGTAAAAGCGAGTCCGAGGGAAGAACGATGACTGAGGCGCGTGGGTGAAGGTAGCTGAGATAGAAGAGTATATTGCGAAGTACGTGTCCAGGCACCGTGAAGGAACGCTTCCAGGAAATTCTCCCCTTTTTTTCCACGGATCTCTCCGTCAATGCGTTGATCCGTTTTCTCAAAACGAAATATTCGATATCATCTTATATCGATCTCCCTATCCTCGTATACGACTCGTTTCTAAACCTCTAACCCCGAGGATCACACGATCCTGAACGTGGATTTATACGTAACGTCGAAAAAAATACGTAAACCCGATCGATCGATATATTTTATTTTGAATATAATAATTGCAATCCCGTAAGATCTTATGAAACGTAATTGAAGGCATGAAATGTAGAAATATATTTAACTCTAACTTTATTAATTTTCATAAAACCAATGCTGTGCTTATTTTTTTATGATACAGTATATTTATATGCGTATATTTACAATCCTAAAGAGACCTACAGAGACAACTTGAGATGATATATATATATATATATATATATATATATATATATATATATATATATAATTATATTACATTTTTTAAATAATACTGTACCATTCAAAAATTTTTAATAACAATCGCTTAACAGCACCGATATACGATTGCTGATGACAGAGCACAAATACTTATCGATACATAGAAATGAACTTAGGACGAGTATGTTAATAGGATGAGCTTCTTTTACAATGCAAATCTGTCGTTATGAAAAAAAAAATTACACGTTTTCGCAATTTGAACATTCACATTATTATCCGACAAAGATGAACTCATTGTCGTTAAAGAACACACACGTTCGGTGTTATTAAAGTTCTGTCAAATTAATCGGTCAAGCTTTCGCTATGAATTCGATGCGTTATACATAACGAAATATCATCGTTAGATATCGTTCGACGAAAAATTGTATCGTTTATCAATACGTTCGACATAATTAACTGTTTTACTTCAATTAAATCTCGACGAACGTTCATTTGCATTCGATAGTTTTTATTTGCCGTGCAAGATGTTTGACAACCGGTTTCTAATAACGATGAACGTGCCAAAACATTCGATTGCGGTTCATTGCGAGACGTTAAAGTGCCTTCGATGCCTTCTTATAAAAATCGGAAAAAGTTTTCTATCTCCTAAACCAATTAATTTTCGACTTAGAATTTCTAATGGTTTTTCTTTCAAGAGATAATAATATCGCCAACTTCACTGTCGCTTTCCATTTTAGAATACGATTTGAATATCGATCACTTTGACGGGATGTGATGCAATCAGAAATTCAGCTCTGCCAAACAATCTGTCTTCTTCTTGTTTTTTTTTACTTCCGTAATAATAGCCTACCGAGGTGTACAGCAGCTATACTTTGGCAATTTCGTGACAAAAGCATCTCGACTGTACGTGGCACGTATTTTTCCAGCGCAAGTGTTTAAAAATTCAAGAAAAAACCGCACGATGATTCAAACGCGTTTTTATCTCAAGTAAAAAAAAAGGGAAGAGAAAAAGATGCATACATGGTGGGTTGGGTAGTGGTAGAAAAACAAGAAATTCTGGTGTATATATTCCAACAGGTTTTTGATACAAAATACGAGCAAAACAAAAACAAGATACATTATTATGCGAGCATTCCTTGCTTGTTTATCAGTTTCCAGCGGAAAGGAGAAAAACGGGAGAGTCCTTTTTCTCGAGCAAAGTTGCACAGAACTCGTTTCTTCCGTGAGATTGACTTATCTATACGTATCGTACGACAAGACCGTAAGGATCTTCCTTTAAGAAGAAAGGAAGGAAGGAAAGAAAGGAGAAAGGTATATCAAGTGGCAAAAGAATATGTTCGCTAGAAATTTGCGAGGATTGTCTTGTATCTTCAAATGCCTAACGAGGAAGAGTGTCGTCATCTCGTCTAACAATCTTTATCGTAACGTATGCGATAATAAAAAATCACCGAGGATACTCATAACAGGTAAGATTTATCGATCGTGTTCGATCCATGTAGGGCCTATGAAATTATATTATGGTGAGAACTTTTAGTTTTTACTCGATCGAGACGATCGGGATTTTCGATTCGACGGATTCGAAATTCGATGGATACGATATATGGGGGTTATTGTGCGCTTATTTACATTAAGTGACGATCCAACAGGTGGCCTTGGACAATTGGGTACGGAGTGTGCCAAGTTACTAAGGAAGAATTACGGGAGCGATAACGTCATACTTTCGGATATCATCAAACCGACCGATGAGAATTTGGCTAATGGACCGTTCATATTCGCTGACATACTTGATTTTAAAAATCTACAAAAGATCGTTGTCGATTATAGGATAGATTGGCTCATTCATTTCAGCGCTCTTCTCAGTGCCGTTGGGGAGCAGAACGTACCTTTGGCGGTGAGGGTCAACATCGAAGGTACGTTAACGTCACACTCTTCTTTATATTTTATTAATTTCCTTTTTCCAATTTGACCATCCCTCTATCACCTTTTCAAGAGTATCATAACGATAGCTAATTGCGAGTGATAAATATCGTTATAATAGGACATATGTGCATACGTGATCGACTGGCTTCGTTCGTACTTGGTCAAGATACATATGTACGTTCGAGAAGAGAACACAAAAAAAAAAAAACGTTAATCTGGATCTCTTCATCGTCTACTAACGACTACAATTCAGTGAAATCGAATACCGTTGGTAACGAGCGAATCTGTCGTTACGTTCACGATCGTATCGTTCTGGTTACGAAAGAGAGACTATGAGAGAAAGTAAATTGGCCAAGCTCGTAGTTTAATCATCTTTTTCTTTTTTTTTCTCTCTCTCTTTTTTTTTATATATCGTCCATTTAACAATTCCACATTGTAATAAAATATATATATTTAGATTTCTTTTCTTTCGAGTATACGCCAACGATACATATGCACCAAAGAGATGTTACCATAGATATTATTACCATTTCGATCCAATTCGATCTTCCCTCCGATTCACTTCGTCCTTCGGCGAATTATATTTCCTTGTATTATTTTTTCTTTCTTTTTTTCTTTTTTTTCAGGTATGCATAACGTCATCGAATTGGCGAAACAATACAAATTAAGGATTTTCATACCTTCGACGATTGGTGCATTCGGGCCCGATTCACCGAGAAATCCAACGCCAAATGTTACGATTCAACGACCACGTACCATTTATGGGGTTAGCAAAGTTCACGCCGAACTTATGGGAGAATATTATCATCACCGATTCAATTTAGATTTTCGATGTCTTAGATTTCCAGGAGTAATCAGTTGCGATCCACCTGGAGGCGGTGTTACCGGTACGTTTATAAAACAATGGAAAAAAAAAAATACTTCGATCGGGATATAAGGAATGCACTATAAAAAAAAAAATAAAAAATAAAAAAGAGAGACATATATAAAACGACACGAAAACTGGTATTCGTTCCGACAACAATTCCTTCCGTGATACACATATGGAATAAAGAGATCTTTAATGGATGCCATTAGAGGCCGCAATAAGTACGTTTTTTGCGAAGAAGTAGAGCGTGATCCCTAGCCATGATTATAAATGCGCGATGGTGCAACCAATCCTTCTTCGATGGTTCCAGTGGTACCAACGATCATCTCTTTATCCTCCTACGATTGCATCCTCGTCCTCTTTTTTCCCCTCTCTTTTCGTCCTTTTCGCAAATTAGAATACGAGAAAAAAAAGAAAACAAAGAACAAAACAAAAATATTAAAAGTAATAACGCAAGTTCGTAACTTCCCATTGAGTGCCACCTCACTTTTTCTCACTTATCAACTTACGATACATATTTTTACAGATTATGCAGTGGCCGTCTTTCACGAGGGCTTGTTAAATAAAAAATTCGAGTGTTACTTGGAGCCCTGCACTCGATTACCGATGATGTACATCGAGGATTGTCTTTCGGCCCTATTTCAATTTTTAAATACGCCGAATGAAAAGCTAAAAAGACGCGTATATAACGTTACCGCTATAAGCTTCACACCAGAGGAACTCTTTAGCGAGATCATGAAACACGTTCCAAATTTGCAAATCACTTATAAGCCTGATAGTCGACAACACATCGGTTAGTAAAAAAGAAACTAAGGAGATATCATGGTATATTAGAATTATGTATAAAATACCTTTTTAAAAATCTTGCTACGCGTATAGTTTTGCTTCTTTAAAACACACACGACATATATATATATATATATATATGTCGTCGTTTTATTTTTAGCGGAAAATTGGCCACAGGTTTTTGACGATAGCGAGGCACGGAAGGATTGGGGATGGCAAAATAAATACGATCTAGGGAAACTCGTAAACGCAATGATACGAGATGTCAGTACGCACTTTTTTCCAAAGTATCGTTTAAAGGAAGTCAACAGCTACGTATAATGTAGCCATACATTAGGGGAAAAATTTCATATATATAAATAAAGGTATATAATAAAAATAATTATTTATTTTTTGCACACGAACGTGATGCAGGAAAAAGATAAAAACGTTACAAGAATAATAATCGTGATCTAAAAGAAAAAAAAAAAAAAAAAAAAACAAAAGAAGAGAAAAAAAATAAAAATTAGAAATAACCATATTACTAAAAAAGGATTCCACGCTATATGCAGAGATTGCTTCTTACCTTAATGAATTTAATCGTCCATTAATTCCGCAATTTCATCATCATTTAATAACTTTTCAATATTTATCGGTTTGGTTTTGTGAATGCTCCTTAATGGGGTTGTATGTGTCTTTTCTGTTCTTCTAGACGGTGTAGAAAATTGCTCGTTGATTCTGGAAGGTGTAAGATTACCTATTTCGTTTCTTCGTGGAGTAACCGTCAACCTTTCTGATTTTATATTTGCTACTTGCAACGAACTATCCATATCGACATCTAATAGAATAAAAAAATTAACTTCTATTATTCCTATGATCTCTATTGATCTTTTTTTTTTGTTTGGAAATAATTAACTCCTCATTTACCTGCAATATCATTAGCTTTATTCGTTATTTTGCGACTTTCTGCAAAATATCCATTTGGATGAATAACCGGTTGTTCTGGTAATTGCTTATGTAATGTCTGAAAATGTTTTGTACACGCCAACGAATAATGTCCTTCTTTCGCCAATTCGATTATCTCTTTTGATTCTATAATAATGGCTTTTATTTAATTTTATGCATCCAAATACATTTCTCCTTCAGGATTTTATAAATAAATAAATAAATAAATAATACCTAAATCGGAGATTCCATAAGCAGATAGCTTTTGTTTTAAAGAATTCTGATCCATATGCCTATATGGGCAACCATGATATTCTCCAGGACCAATGGAATTACTTATTATTTTATTACAACCAAGTGGCGTATAATTTGTTTGCTTTCCCTCTTTTCCATATATATGTCTGATACTGTACGCGTATTGCTTTTCAAACTTATCCGAATCTATTTTTTGAGAAAATGCTTCTCTCCAAAATTGCAATGCATCCTCTAAGG
Source organism: Dolichovespula media (assembly GCA_911387685.1). Classification (NCBI taxonomy): domain Eukaryota; kingdom Metazoa; phylum Arthropoda; class Insecta; order Hymenoptera; family Vespidae; genus Dolichovespula; species Dolichovespula media. The sequence goes on from OU426862.1 coordinate 7,364,387, forward strand.
AAACACCTATTCCTTTAAGAAATAGACCATATTGAATACGTCCAGAATTCTTTAAATGGTGATTAACACGTAATGCTTCATGAAGAGATCTCATGCATAATGGAAAAGATGTTCTTGATAACTATAAGCAAAGAAATATTAAATAAAGAGATATAAAATAGACATTTAACAAAAAAAAAAGTAAATAAATACACACACTTATTATAAATATATTGTAAGTCACTTACGTTCTCTATTTTGTCAATTGGAGTATTTGTGGTTGACCAAACTACTTTAGCCATTCCAGAAAATGTACCGGGTAGCGCATTAATATAACTTATCACTCTTTCATCGTCAGAGGCGTTTAAAAGACACTCTTTTGCATCCTATTAATATATATTAATACCATTAATATTGAAATTTGTATAATTAAGAGAAGAAAGAAAGAATGGCGAATCAAACCTCTATTCCTGTAATTAATTTTTGCCTGAAATATGAAACACATAATGAGATAAGATCGTTTCTTGGAACGTATGCCCTTCCATCTTCCAGATATACTTTACGTGCTCTAACAAGATCAATTACTTTCTGAAATGGTACTTTATAGAAATCAATTGTGTCTATATTCGTAACTTTGAAAGTAGATGTTTGAAGGTCTTCTCGAATTCTTTCTTTTTCTTCATGAGATATCTAAGAAGAAACCTTAATATATTATTCATTAAAAAAATGAAATTTATATCGCAAAGTCACGGATGTCTTTTCAAAATGAACATACTTGTTTGCAATCAAGCTTATGCATAGCTAGAAACTGGTCGACACCTTCCTTGTCCAAAGAAGAGAATCTCATTTTGAATAATTCTATTTCCTGATTCATAAACCATTTTGCTTGATCTTTGTCCTTGCAATATGCCAGTCTTAGAATATAATGCGATATATTATCCTTTCTTCTTGCTTGAAGATCAATTTCTGTGTCAGACTTGCAACCAATTCCATAAATCAAATTTACATAATATTTAAGACCGTCCTTTTTCAAACTATCCCTTAAACTCTCTTTACGTGCTTCTACCGTTTTAAGGTCGCTTCTTAAAGAAATATTTTCAACCAAACGAAGTACTAAAACAATGCACACGTTTGATAATATTGGATTTATTTATATTTATATAGCACTATAGTAACGATAAAATTTACCTTTTAACCTATCGAGGCTTAACTCTTGAAATTCAATTAAAGATATTTCACCGGAGGGTGGAACATCGTACACTTGCAAATCGTGCGGATAAAATGCCTTTAAGGTTTTTATTTCGTTTTTAATCGTACAATGTTTCATAGCAAAATCCATTTTGTTCGTGTTTTAAAATTAACTAACTCTAATAATTAATTATTATTTAAACGATGTTTAAATCGACGTTCCTATTTGAAAGTATCGCCAAGCATATGCGTCACATTCATATAACGTATTAATATAAAACATAAACTGTTGCACTTCAAAAGAGATACGTATATTATTTATAAATATTTACAACTTTTAAAGCTTATTAAAAAATACGTACGTTCTTTGAAAATTTGTTTTTTTCCTATCAAAAACATTTCTATCGATACCCGCACCGATAACTTTCCACCATCTTGCAAATTTTCCCGCTAAATTTTCCCGGTACAAATTTTAAAAGGCTGTTTTCCAATTAAATCGTCGCAAATATCGGAAGACAAAAGCTTTATATCAACCTTTACTTAAAACAAACATAATAAATACGAGGGAAAAAAAAAAGAAAAGAAAAGATCTCATTCGCCATATAATTTCTGTCGATTTAAGTGATAGATCGTACGACGAACATTTAATCATAGATTTTTTTTATCAAAAAAAATAGAGATCTCTTTCTCTCCTTAAATACATGCCATAAATTCCTACAGTGACTTTATCTATTTGTTATCGTGAATATTTGCTCTTATATATTGTTCATGTTTACTAATCAGTTTAAAAGAACGTTCTTTACGTATTCTTAACAGTTCTTGGTAAATTCACAAAGGACACAATGGCATCTGCTCAAGTAAGATTCGTTAACATGCGATACATTTTTCTTTTAATATTAATTGATTTTACAAAATATATATATATATATATATATATATATATATACGTATATCTATATATATATATTAATTTATCTTACCAGTTACTAATTTTCTTTTACTTCCTTTGTTTGGAAGTTTAAAACAATATATTTTATGTTTATAGATGGAGAAGGTTATAACTTCCTACAAATTATTAGCAAAAAATTCTATACTAAATTCAGCCAAAATTATCAGTGTTACAAATGATAATATATTTATACAAAGTAAATGGACTCAAAGAAATCTGGAAAGACGAACGAATCAACGCTTTATACAAAATCATATCCTAAATGGAAAACTTCAGCCAATATCGCAAAGTTTTCCAAATGATATTACAGGAGAGTATGTATCATCTATCTTATAGTATTAATTTTTTAATTACCATTTATTTTTCATTAAAAAAACAAAATATATATTTTTTCTTCATATAAAGACTTGCATCGGCCTCTACGGAAGATGAAGAATTTAAAGCTATATTAAGAACTAGTACCATTGATAATACTCCAAGGCAGTTCCTTGAAATTTGGACCAAAGAACGACTTTTTAAAAACTATGATTTAGCTGCATTAGATGTGCACGGTGATGTTTATACAGATTGTAAGAGGAAACATTTTTAATTTTTAAATTAAATTGTTTTCATTATTACACGAAATGTCAGCTTATAATTCGTTGGATAATTTTTACAGCCGAGTTTGGTACTTTCGAATGGTCTCCAGATAAAACCAAAGTGCTATATATCGCAGAAAAGAAAATACCAAAATCTGAAGCATTCTACAAACAAAAGTCTCTGGATAAGAAAGATAAAGAAAAAAAAGAAGAAGATGGAATAGTACCTGTAAGGCGTTTTAATATCTTTCGGATTATTAACAAGCAAATTGGTATTATTAAAAAATAATCTTATTGACAGGGTAATGAGTATATTTATAAGCCTCACTGGGGTGAGCAATTAGTAGGTAAACACCGTCCTACTGGTGTAATACTCGATATAACAACAGATGTAATCGCCACAATATCAGAGATACCAGAAAAATTGTCTCCTGGACAATTGCATTGGATGAAGGATTCTAAATCTATAATCGGTGTAGTTTGGAAACATGAGCCAAGGCGTTTAGGGCTTGTTGCGTGCACAAATAGACGCTCCTGGATTTTTATTATATACAATGGAAATTTTCGTAAGAGATATTTATACTTTTACGATCCACAGAGTAATGATAGTTATATAATATGGACATTCAAGTATATTGAATGTTTCAGATCTACTATCTAGAGATGGGTGTGCGGTACGATCACCTAGAATTAGCCCAGATGGGAAACATCTTGTCTGGTTAGAAAGAAATGCTGGTGGACCACATCACAATGTTCATAGGCTTATGTATCTTGATCTTGAATTTACCGAAAGAAAAGTACGTCATATCTTTTATTTATTAATTTATTTATGAAACAAGGACGTGACTTTTTTTTTTTAAGTATTTCTACACTTTCCTTTTAGTCCGATATACTTGTCGATACTGTTGAAACCAGTACAATTATTAATAATGGAAAAGTGTTTTATGGTTTATACGGTCGATTACCACAACGTTGTTGGAGCGAAGACTGTCAATATTTGTTTTTGAGTACACCTCAGCAAACTAATATACGCTCTTATATAATCGATATAAGTAAGAGATATCATATTTATCAACATATATCGTAGGAGTATATATAGTTTCGATGATACTAATTGAATACGTTTTTTCTTTCTTTTTTTTTACAGAAAATAAAACTATGACCGAGATACAGAACGATGAAAGTTCTCTCACCATCTTAGATGTAAGACATGGTATAATTGCATTTTTACAAACGTCTCTTCTAACATCATCAAGTCTTTGTGTAGGATATTTGAACACCATAACGATAAATGATGGAAATATTGCCAGAGTCAATGTTACTACTCCGCTAAAGATCGATGGTTTTGAATCACTTATGTTTGAACATACATTTTACGAATATGATAATGAAGAAGATGTCAGTAAGTATTGTAATCGTATATACAAGGGAGTAAACGATTTACATAATTATATTTAAATTTTTTTTACACTTCGTTTTTCTTAAATTATAATAACTCCAAATGTATTATTACAGAATCATTTAACTTTACATATTTTGGACCAAAAGGTGGAATTGATAGATCAGTACCATTAATAGTAGCACCACACGGAGGTCCACATTCTAATTTTACTAATTCTTTCTCCTTCGATTATTCTTTGTTTGCACTGATAGGTAAGTAAAACACCCTTTCCTTTTATATCTATATTCTTCTCTATTATTTTTTTTCTTTTTTTTTTTTTTTTACTAATATCAAATGAACAATCAAGGTCTGGCAGTGTTACAAATTAATTATCGCGGTTCTACTGGAATGGGTTCCAAAAATGTAGAATATCTTCAAGGGAAAGTTGGCAATGTAGATGCAAAAGATTGTGTAACTGCCACTAAAGAAGCTTTAGCTAAGTACCCATGGCTTAGTTCTTCGCACGTGGGACTTTGTGGTGGTTCTCATGGTGGATTTTTAGTAGCACATTTAAGTGCTCAATATGCAGTAAGAAACAAAGCTATGAAACTTGTATACCAACAAAATATGCGAATATAATTTTATTGAACCATATAATTTTATATTAAATAATATATTATATATAATATAATCATTATTGTCAACACATATTTCAGGACCTATACAAAGTCGTTGTCGCAAGAAATCCGGTAATTGATATTGCTGCTATGTTCACCATTTCGGATATCCCAGACTGGTAAAAAACTTATTGAGTTATCAATTTTGCTTATTGTTAATCGTCCAATTTGTATTTCAGTCGCAATACTTTAACTGTGGAAGAGAAACTTGCATATCACCATAATGTGTAAGCTTAATTGTTAACTAAAATACTATATAAAGTCCATAATATTATAATTAAAAGTAGACTGAAATGCAGTATTATTGAACGCAAAATTTAAAGTGGTGTTGAGTATATATTTTATTATGTCTATACTATGAGAATCTTTATTTAGGTGCGCAGCTGTAATAAATGTGCCTTATGATGCAACTGAATCATACAGCGCGACAAAGTTAGGATGCATTGAAATGTTTATAAAAATGTTTAGTTGTTCACCTATTGTTCATGTCGATAAAGTTAAGGCCCCTACTCTCATATGTATTGGCACAAATGACCTGCGAGTTCCACCGTCACAAGGAAAGCTCTGGTATCACCGTCTTAAAGCTAATAACGTCAAGACTAAGTAAGTAAACGTTACTAAGTCAAATAACATTGGATGTATCAAGATTTAGCTATAATAATGAGTAAATAAATAGATACTCGCGGAAAGAGTTTCGAATCCTGGTGTAAAAGGTTTGAAAGTCTAAATTTTTCCGCGATGCTTATGAATATAATTTAACTATATATTTTTAAATTATCAGAATGCTTGTATACGAAGATAATCATCAGTTGGGATCAGGTAATGCAGAAATGGATTCTCTTATCAATGTTTGCTTATGGATGATCGAACACAACAGTATCGAAAAAGATAATGATGACTCTAAGAAATTATAAAAAAAAATTATATATATATACAAAGAAAAAAATATATAATAACAAAAATATTTGTACAAGATGAATTTTAATTCATTATTTTTGTGATAATAAACAAAATACGTAAAACGTAACACATGTATTGTGAATCTTTACTTTAAGTGTTCAATACTTGTGTCACTATTTTATATATGTATATATATGTGTATATATATAAGGATATATATTTACAAAATTTCATTATACAAAATTCATTACAAATAGTTTATACGCACATACGCACATACGCGCTCGCGTTAAGGCCTATATTATCGACATAGATTATATTTTTGTAGTGCTTATTCTATCAATACTTTTATTAATCATTGATCGCAAAATAAATAACAGTACAATAAAAGGATAATTATTGAAATAAACTATATTTGTTCATTATAAATATTAGTGGCAATGTTCGTATTAAATGTTTATATAAAAACTAATACAACATTGGGAGAAATGTCATGGCTCAGAAGTAAAAAATATGTTATAATTACTTACATTACAATTACTAATAGAAATACGCTTTCTAGAAAATATAAATTTTGAGTAATTTTATCAGATCTTTCGAGATTTTCATACAAAATTGTTTTAAAGAAATAATGCTCTATTTTCAGATTGAAAACAAGATGTATCAATATATTAAATATAAAATTGATTTCCTCATGACTACCTTACTAATCATTCTAATTGATACATTTTAGAAAATATGATGCACCTCCTTAATAAAATAAGAAATATTGTTGATGTTGCCATATCGTAGCGTTAAATACATTACATTACTTCTTGAGAAAACTTACTTTTTACTTAATACATACATACATTTTTCATTTCTTAATTAAAAAAAAAAAAAAAGAAACTATGGATATGTATATGTATAAACCATATCAGAAATATGTCGCAAAAACTCAACGAAATGTAGTATAAAGTTACAAACTTTAATACTTATATTAATAACATGAAAAAAGAATTAGGCAGAAATTTGTACTCCATTTTTCTTGCACATTTTAATTCTAAGATTTATCCTTAGATTTCTTTTTAAGACGTATTTCTGATCTTAACTTTTTATATGCTTGTACACATACATTGTTTAAGAAGCAGTATCACCTAATTAAAACATTAAGCAATATACTGCAAAAAATTAAATGTTATCATTGATGATAACTTACATTTGCTGGACAGTAGAATTATTTTGTTCTGGAAATAAGGAATCATAACTAGGTGGAAGATCTTTATCTAACACAGGAGGTGGTACAACCACTTCTAACATTGGAGCTGTTGGAACTTGAGGATTGCTAGTGCTTCCAGATTCTTGACCACCCGATCTAGATAATGATGAGTGTGCACTGGGACCAGCACAATCGGAAGACCAAAAGAGTAAATCTTTTTTTTTACATGCCCATATGCATACACCAAAAAGAATTGTACATAAAATTATTGTTGTCACAGCACCCACTGTTACTTTTGTTCCAGTACTGCTAATGACGTCTGTAACATTTGGACAATTTGCCTCATCTTGACAGATATTTGGTGCACAATTCTGATATCCATCGCAAAAGTAATCTTGTAAAATACACGAGTCAAACTTTATCGCTGTATAGTTTATCAAAATGTTGTCCTTGCATTCTATAAATGAAATTGATAAAATGGATCTATATTCCTATACTCCAATAACATATTTAATATAATAATATATCAAATATAATCACATTTAATATGACAGATGTTTCAAACTTACTTTTATATGGCGTGTAAACAATACTGAGAGTAGGAACTTTTTCTGTAAATAGGTATCCCTTTTTGGCAATAAATATTGTAGTTTCTAATTCGCCACCCATATCAAATTCTGCATATGTGCTACCAGAAAAAAACGATCCGAGCTCATAGGTGCTATTTTCTGGTTCAGGGACCGGATAATATTTAGTTGTGTTACGATCAAAATTTCCACACAACTTTTGTGTTTCTTGTCTATCGCTCCTCTTGAACTAGAAGTATAGAAATTTTAATTAGCGAGTCGATCTGTGATCAAATGACTTTTTCTTAAAAAAATGTATTTACCTGTACATAATCTACACACTCTGTTTTATTACGTCTAAATGTCATTTTTTGTATGACACCAAACAAGCCATCCCCCTTATTAGCTTTAATTCTAAATTTACAATGCGTATCAGCATTGATTCCACGATCAAGCGTAATTTTAACCTTAACCGCTAAATCTTTGTTCTGTTTATTTGATCCAATTGTATGACAATCCTTCCCATGTTCAATATTATCTAAGTGTCAAAGAGGTTATATAAAAAAAAATATATATATATATATAATTTTAGTGGGTAAATTTATCGCACAATATATAACTTACGTTCGATATATTTTAAATAATGTGTACATGATCCTAAATCGATTAAAAGCGTCGTCAAAAATATAAAGTATATGAATCTTGTAACATCTTGGTCCATTTTGTATCAACGGCCATAAACTATAATTCGACAAAATCGAATTGTAAAATGTAAGATACGAAAACTGCTAACTTTTATATACTATAAAGTTAAATTAAAGGGTTTCACCAGTGGCATTGGTTACCAACTGAAATTATCTTCACCAGTATATTTTTCTTCTATTTTATTATATTTTATTTTATAAAAATAACACCATTATTAATGGAAAACAAAAACGTACGTTTCATTATTAGTTATACGAATTCAATTCTAAAGAAAACAAAGAATTCACAATTTTTATGCATTGGAATAACACGAAATAACATAAATCAATCAAACATGAGACAGTAGTGTTAACGCAATATAACCCTTGTCATAGATTAGATAGTTTACTTTAGGTTGAATACTCGACACTAAGATAGGATGTAAACGTGGCTAGCTTCTCTTTTCACGTATGCGTTCGAATTTTTATCTTCTATTAGTTGTCAAGAATAATTCAATTCTCACCGCGCTTTATATTAAAGCATGTTGAATAAGGTAAATAATTCCTATATTATATTATTGACTTGTAAAATGTTACTATTAAAAAATTAATAATATATAAAGGTTTTCTAAGTGATATATATATATATATATTTTATAATATTAGTCCATTCAAAAAATACTCCATCCAAAAAATATATTCATTTATTAGTAGTTATAATATGTTTCTTTGTTGGAATTGTATGATAAAAAAATGTTGCTGGATTCTCTCAAAATGAAATTTATATGCTTTATGTGAAACGAATTTATTATTAACACTGAAATATAATCATAATTTTATTTTTTTGTTCCAGATAAAATATGAAAAGACAAGGAAAAATAAATGATTTACGAAGATTACGCTTATATCAATAATAATAATGAATAAGTTGCAACAATGTAAGTATCATAATGTATAATTTACGATATGTCTCTATTACAAATGTATAATACGAAATAATATAAATCTGAAATTAATATCCATTCAATTCCGATATTGTTTTCAGTTAATGGACAAACATTAAAATATGTCAGCTTGGTTACACTGACTCTTCAAAATGCATTGGTTGGACTTAGTATGCGTTATGCGCGGACTAGATCCGGGGATCTCTTCTTATCATCCACAGGTAAATAATATAAACACACATTGACATATTCATGATATAAAAATCATTTTATTGTATTATATACCTTTATGACATATCATTTTCATAGCTGTTGTTATGTCAGAGTTTTTAAAACTGTTGACATGCTTGGTCTTGGTCTATATCGAAGAAGGCCAACTATGGAAATTTTATAATGCCTTAAAACAAACCATTATAAAAGAACCGGTAGATACTTTGAAAGTATGCGTACCATCAATTTTATATATCATACAAAATAATTTACTTTATGTGTCTGCATCAAATTTAGATGCAGCAACATATCAGGTAAAAGTATTTTTTTTACAAGTTTCTCATATTTTCTTTTGTTAATTTATTTATAGTTTATTGCGCTTTTAGGTGACCTATCAACTCAAGATTCTTACAACAGCTTTTTTCGCTGTGGTAATACTTCGAAGATCATTGAGAAAATCTCAATGGAGCGCGTTAATACTTTTAGTTATAGGAGTAGTATTAGTACAATTAGCACAAAGTGGAAAAGTCACATTACCATCTGGTATAGAACAAAATCATTTACTTGGCTTCACGGCAGCCTTAAGTGCATGCTTTTTATCAGGTTTTGCAGGGATATATTTTGAAAAAATTCTTAAAGGATCTGATATATCTGTCTGGATGAGAAATGTTCAATTGAGTTTATTATCTTTACCCTTTGGATTGGCTACTTGTTTTTTAAATGATGGCGATATTATTAAAAAACAAGGCTTCTTTTTCGGCTATGACTCATTCATTTATTACTTGGTAGTACTTCAAGCAGGCGGTGGACTTATCGTTGCTTTGGTAGTAAAGTATGCCGATAATATACTCAAAGGATTTGCGACCTCTTTGGCCATCATAATTTCATGCATAGCTTCTATTTATTTATTCGATTTTCATTTAACATTTCAATTTTCTTTTGGTGCACTTTTAGTAATTTGTTCAATATTTTTATACAGCTATCAGCCTAAAACAACTATTGATAAGCATTCTTCTATAGATAAATCTGATGTATGATATAATTGTCATTTTTTTTATTTAAAAAGAAAATTGCTGTAAACACGAATTATGTAAACATATTCAAATTATTTCTTTACAATTTGAATAATCAAATCAGATATATCAAAGATTTTATGACTTTGGCAAAGACTAACGGATAATGACATTTTAATGAAGTTAATTAATTTCCATAACGTATATTTTTATAGAAAAATATGATAAATATATAATTACGTAAAAGAAGTAAAATCCAACATAAATATTTCTTTATACCACACACTATATTGTTACAAATCTCATATATAAACATAAATCTAAAAAAAGAAAATAGACTCAATTAGATTACAAAGATGATAAATCCCTATGAATTATGGCCACGGTCTTGAGTTCTTAAAATTATCGATCATTGTCCAAAATAGAAACTATTTTTCTGCATTAAGAATCGAGCGAATTGCATTTGAAAAATCTTTGCAATGCAGAATACAAGTTCATCTTATAAAAATCATGTTCTATTTTTGAGATGATTAAATCGAAAAATCAAATCTTTTATACGTGATACTTTTTATATGTAATCTCATTTTACGTGGTCAGAGAAGAAATGTTATATTTATACAAATTACTTTATATCGATAAGTAAGAAATTTTTACTTGGTATTAATACATTTTAACTTAATTAAGGAAAAAAAAAGAAAAAAGAAATTAGAAAATGATAATCGTATTTCTATTAAATTTTTTGTGTTAATAGTAATGGAAAATAAAAAATTGTTATAATGTACAATGAATTTTCCTTTAGTTATTTACTGCACAAATGATGTCATATTATTATCAACTAACGATCTTTTATATCAAGGATCAAGAGATACATACAAGAACAAATTTAAACATTCAGTAATTACCGAACGTTCTGAAAGGGAATTTTATTATCATTTAAAGCTGTTCGTTTGATTATAAAAATGCTTCTCGTTCAAATAGCGTGCACTCGTTTGAAAATCAGTGAGGCCACAACACACATCACAAATCTGTCTATCTCTTTTCAACCTTACTACATATCCGTTCGGATAATCTCAACTATGATATATACATATAAACAATACTATGATTTTACGTAAACTCACAAATAAAATTACACAATGAGAAACCAAAACGAAAAAAAAGGAAAAGTATCATCTCGTTGGTACGTACATTTGAAGATTATAAAAATTAACAAAGAGCTTTAATTTCAAAAAGATGCATTATAACATCGGAGCAAGTCGTATCGAAGATAGAAAGTTTAAAAAAGCAATAAAATTTATAATCCACGATTCAAACTTCATATCATAGATTTGATACCGATCGATCGTTATCATCGTTTCAATCAACGTGTATATCACTTCCTTCGCTTTTTTTCTTTCTACCTCTTTTTTGTTCTTCTTTCTAAATAAAATTAAAGCGCCGAATTATTTCTAATTTAAAAAAAAAAAAAAGAAAGAAAAAAACGCGCCACGCTCGAACCCCTTTTGCGTGAAGGTTATAGTTCGTTGTATTGGTAGCAGTGGGACCTAACCTTTCAGAAGCGTAGCAGCAGGATCGCGAGTGTACGCGATTTTTGAGGAAGCACAAAAGAAGTTTTCCTGTTTCACGATCGCACGCTTCTTCAAACGGTTTCGTAAATCACGCGAAACACAGGGATCGTAGAGGTTTAAAAGGAAAGGAAACGAAAAAAAAAAACAATCAAAGTGGAGACGAGGAAAGTGTCCTCCACGTCTCTATAGTACCCTGACGACACTTCCTATCCTGGCCACTGCATTTTCACGAAAGCTTCCTCGTCGTTCCTGACTGTTATGCGGTGGTGAACATTGACTGGTGAGAGATAGAGATAGAATCTGGGAGTGAGAGAGAGAGAGAGAGAGAGAAGAAAAAAGAAAAATTGCGTAAAGAAAAAGAGACGGTGAGAGACAGAGAGCGATAGATAAAGATAGAGAGAGAGAGAGATAACATATAGGCAGATAGAATTATAGAAAGAGAAACAAGGATAAGAGAGGTGAAGGGGATTCGGATAGAATGAGTGAGAGAGAAACGGAGTGAATGAGTGTGAGACAGAATCAGAGAGAAAGAGAGAGAGATAGATAGATAGAGTGAGGGAGAGAAGAAGGAGTGGGAGAGGGAAAGAGGGAGAAAAGAAAAAGAACTTTTTTTTGCAACGATCCCTCGATATTATCCTTAAATTTATTTTATTCTCAGCTTATACTCGGTGGCTTACACTTCGAAAGTAGAACGATATACCTCATGGTGTGTATGTGTATTATTCTTTTTAACGTTACATCGTGTTATAATTGTACCAATAACATCGTTAACCAATTCTATATCCACATCTCTTGGCGAATGATTTCAATCTCGATTTAACGGAATTCATTATGACCTTCGAATATCGATAGCGACCTTCTGTTCCTAACAAGGGATTATAAGGCATATTTTTCATCGTGCGTTTCGATCGAGAAAATCCAAAATCGTCAATAATATTCTTCAAGTCCGTTACGTCGTACACACAGTAGACAGAGCCGCTCGTTTGTTGTTTTCCTACATAAACATTTCCAGATAATTTGTATTTTGATCGATCGTACGTTTCTAATTGGTTATTTCTCTCTCTCTCTCTCTCTCTCTCTCTCTCTCTCTCTCTCCTCTCTCTCTCTCTCATTCTTTCTATGTAATTGTATATCATTATACGTATAGTAAACTTACATCTTCTATCTTCGAACAAAATGGAAAAATGTTTTTTAATTCTTATTTTTATAGCATAACGTTACAATGAAGTGTCATTTTGTTAGAGAGTTTAAGTGCTATTTGTCTTATATTTGTCTGCGAATAGATTTATTCTGTAACTATCCAAAATTCTTTCATGCTAACTTACCATATAATCTTATCGGATTTAAAAAAAATTTTTTCTCTCATTTTATCTCCACAGAAATTGTAAGTAGCAAGTAGTAACACTGACGCTCACCAGGCAAGCGTATAAGAATAGGATGTCGGGGCATAGAGGCGTTGGAGGGGCAGGGAGTCATCAAGGAGGCCCCCCAGGCCTCAAACAAATAGACTTGGATCAAATTTGGGGAGATCTTCGCGAGGGTATAGAACAAGTATATAATAGACAATGTATGTCGAAACCAAGATATATAGAACTTTATACGTATCCTTTTAAATTGAAAATGATAATATTGTCCAATGACTATAATAGATATTTCTATATCTATAATATCCTTACTATATTGCTGAATATAGACATGTATATAATTATTGTACGAGTGTTCATCAACAACATACTAGAATGTCTACTAAAAGTAAAAAGGGCCAATTATCGCAAGGAGGTGCGCAGTTAGTCGGTTTGGAATTATATAAACGTTTGCGTGACTTTCTTAGGAATTATCTCATTAGTTTGCTCAAGGTATGTATATTGATATGTATTTTGGAAATTAAAAGGTTTGTTCTTATATTATTTAAATATTAATTTATACATATTACAGAACTTTTGCATATAGTTTTCTTATTTTCTTATAAAGAATGTTGATGTTTGTGGTATATAGCATGGGATTGACTTAATGGATGAAGATGTATTACAATTCTATACAAGACAATGGGAAGAATATCAATTCAGTAGTAAGGTGTTAAATGGAGTATGTGCATATTTAAACCGTCATTGGGTACGTCGTGAATGTGAAGAAGGACGTAAAGGAATATATGAAATTTATCAACTGGCCTTGGTTACGTGGCGTGATAATTTATTTAAACATTTAAATAGACAAGTATGTTATTATATCGTAAATAAGCATACACACACACACACACACACATGTATATATATATGTTTGATAAATGAACAAAATTATAGGATTTTTTCTTTTATTTTATTTATTTATATTTCTTTTTTTATAGGTTACTAATGCGGTGCTGAAATTAATAGAACGAGAACGTAATGGAGAAACGATAAACACACGTTTAGTCAGTGGTGTAATTAATTGTTATGTAGAATTGGGCTTGAACGAGGAAGATCCTGGTGCTAAGGGGCAAAATCTTATTGTTTATAAAGAATCCTTTGAAAATCTCTTCCTAGAGGATACAGAACGATTTTATACTCGTGAAAGTTCAGAATTCCTCAGACAAAACCCTGTTACAGAATATATGAAAAAGGTATTTGATTATGCAATATATATTTTTATAAAAGGGACTTTACTTTATTTTAAATGACATTTCAATATTATCAATCCTTACATTAATATTTTTATTATAGGCAGAACAAAGGTTATTGGAGGAGCAAAAACGAGTCCAGGTTTATTTACATCAAACAACACTTGAGCGATTAGCAAAAACTTGTGAAAGAGTACTCATTGAAAAACACTTGGATATATTTCATTCTGAATTTCAAAATCTTTTGGATGCCGATAAAAATACAGATTTAGGGAGAATGTATCAATTAATGGCAAGAATACCAAACGGACTTGGCGAACTAAGAAACCTTTTAGAAAGTCATATAGCTAATCAAGGGCTTGCTGCTATAGATAAGTGTGGAGACTCGGCGGCTAATGTAATAACTTTTTCAAATATTAAATGGTAAATATTAAATATATGGAATAATATCTCATATGAAATGATTTGTTTATACAGGATCCTAAAGTATATGTCAACACTATTTTGGAAGTTCATAAAAAATATAATGCTTTAGTATTAGTTGCATTTAACAATGATAGTGGCTTTGTAGCAGCACTGGATAAAGCATGCGGTCGCTTTATCAACAGTAATTCTGTAACTAGAGCTGCGAATAGTAGTAGTAAGTCACCTGAACTGTTGGCAAAATACTGTGATTTATTGCTTAAAAAAAGTAGTAAAAATCCTGAGGAAGCAGAACTTGAAGATACATTAAATCAAGTTGTAAGTAATCTAATAGAATATTATTTTACTTATATTTAATTTACCATATATATATATATATATATATATATATACCATACTTATATATATTTTCTTTTTTTTTCTCATATATATATGTATGTAACAGATGGTAGTATTTAAATATATTGAAGACAAGGATGTATTCCAAAAGTTCTATAGCAAAATGCTGGCAAAACGTTTAGTGCAGCACATGTCTGCCAGTGATGACGCAGAGGCTTCTATGATCTCCAAGTTAAAACAAGCTTGCGGCTTTGAATATACTTCAAAATTACAGCGAATGTTCCAGGTAATGAATCTTATTACATATTAAGTAAATATATGACCGTTCGTATATTTTTTTGTTCTTTTTTTTTTTATTATTATTATCCCACAGGATATTGGAGTATCCAAAGATTTAAACGAACAATTCAGACGACATCTAACAAATTCTGTAGAACCGCTAGACATTGATTTCAGTATACAGGTTTTGTCTTCTGGTTCATGGCCATTCCAACAGTCCTTCACTTTTTCTTTACCGACAGAGGTATAATTTATTATTAATCTATAAGATTTTAATTGAAAGTTATTTTTAATTTTAATTGTATACGTTCATATCAACGTATTGTTAAAAAAAAAATAACAACAACAAAGAAAAAAATAAATAAATTTTATACAATAATAATGCTGATTAATAATGTATGTTTTTTATATTTTCAGCTAGAGAGATCTGTACATAGGTTTACAACCTTTTATAGTTCACAACACAGTGGAAGAAAGTTGAATTGGTTATACAATATGTCTAAAGGAGAATTGCATACAAATTGTTTTAAGAATAGGTAATTATCGTATAATGATCATTTAAAGTATTAACATTATATTATACTTTTTATTACTTATTAATAATAATAATAATGAGATAATTAACAAAGTTAATATGTTATATTATCATCATCATTATTATTATTAATTCTGTTTGATCTGAAGAATATACTTTTATATTTTACAGGTATACGTTACAAGCATCAACTTTTCAAATGGCAGTTTTACTGCAATACAATGGATCAACCATATGGACAATACAACAGTTACATGATGCTACTCAAATAAAAATGGATTTTTTACTTCAGGTAATATAGAAAAATTTAAAAAGATGAAATAACATATTATGTCGTTATTTTCATTTTTATTTTTTTGTTTTTTTTTATACAGGTTGTACAAATACTTTTAAAGGCTAAGCTATTAACAGCAGTTAATGATGACGAAACCGAATTAACACCTATGTCAGTGGTAGAACTTTTCTCAGGCTATAAAAAGTATGTAATCTTTCTTTCTTCTTTTCTTCTTCTTCTTCCTCTTTTTTTTTCGTATAATCATTGCTTTACATTGCTTGTATTCTTTATGATAATTTGGAATGCATCTTGATTACAGTAAAAAATTAAGGGTAAATATTAATATACCAATGAAAACGGAATTAAAAGTCGAGCAGGAAACAACACACAAACACATAGAAGAAGATAGGAAACTTTTAATACAAGCAGCAATTGTTAGAATTATGAAAATGAGAAAAGTACTGAAACATCAACAACTAGTGGCAGAAGTTTTAAATCAATTGAGTTCCAGGTTTAAACCGAGAGTACACGTTATTAAAGTGAGTATTTAATGTTCCTTCTTTTTTCTTTTTTTTTTTTTTTTTAAACAGTTCTTTTATTTCTAATAATTACTGTGATTGTTTAATACTGAATGTGTCTACTCTTTTCTATAAGATAGACAAAAGAACATTATATAAATTATTGGAAAAGAAAGAAAAAAAAAAGATGAATGAATTTTGAGATATATATGTACAATGTAATTTTTCATGCTAACGTGATGTTTCGTTGAACTAAAAGCATTAAAACGTCAAAAATTGCTCCTAGAAATATATCTCTGAGATAATCTTTTTTTGGTTTTTGCTATTTCGTAGAAAGCAAACACGTTAAAATAATGAATAATTGAAACCAACCAAGAAAAATTATTAATGTTCTTTCAGAAATGTATAGATATTTTAATTGAAAAAGAATATCTGGAGCGCACAGAGGGTCAAAAGGACACATATAGCTATCTGGCATGATCTGTCGATCTAGGACATCAATATAGCAACTACTATGCACGCAAAAAAAATGATGACTTCACTCTGTCATTGCTACATACGTGTCTCGATATTTATTTAAGACTCTCACTAGTATTTTCTCTGTACACAGTTCTTGTACCGTAATGTCCCTCTGGTCGCATTTAGAACCTGGTTTTTATAATATGTTAATAAAATTATTTCATATAGTCAAGTTGCTACGTGTGTTACTGTCTGTGCCGTTTCTCACATATAAATTAAATTTTCTTTGTATCATGTTGTACTATAAAATATTTGGAACATGTATATGTCCCATTTTTTAAATTGTATATAAAATGTTGCACAATGGAAAAATACAAAAACATAATAATAATAAGAATAATTAAGTAAGTTAAAACAACAAGTTATAAGGAAAAGAAGAAAATAAAAAAAAAAACAACTATGATGTAAATTAACTAAGTTAAACGCAAGTGATAAATGTACATTACGAATAATAGCACTATCTCGAAATGTTGGAACATATTGGATGGTTCTACATTTTATTTACGCCAATTTTAAGAAGTAAAATTATTTTCAACACTGAACGATAAATGATAGTATTTAATTATTTTCATAAAACCTTGATTAAGAGAAACATATAAGTCATTCTTCAATAATGAAATATTAATGATAAAGAAGATAATAAATAAAGACATGGATAGTAATGCAGTTCAGCAATTAATTAAGTT
Organism: Dolichovespula media; assembly: GCA_911387685.1. NCBI lineage: Eukaryota > Metazoa > Arthropoda > Insecta > Hymenoptera > Vespidae > Dolichovespula > Dolichovespula media. The sequence continues at coordinate 7,382,390 of OU426862.1, forward strand.
AAAAAAAGTTATATGTGTCAATAATTATCAGTTTTTATATTTTTATGTGTGCAAGACCTTCTTGTTCAACGATATAAATTCTTTTTATCCACATAAAATATCATTGTAAGATACTTTTTTTTTTTAGGCAGCTGAGATAACAGATTTGTATAGAAATATCATTTATAATATTCCACGAATGTAGCAACGATTCGCAATACCGATATATAATTAACATTTATAATATTAATAACGATCATTTTAATTGTACATGATATCATTTTGTGAGGCAGCTTTTCATAAAATATTGAAAAAATATAAATCCAATATGTTATGTTTTAATTTTGCTCAAGACTCAATTTTAAACAAAATTTATAAATGGAAGAAAATATTTCGATTTGTTATTGATAAATGTAATATTGAAATTATTATCTTCATATTGCATAAGTTTTTAAATTTGTATTAATATAATCATAAGTGCAATATATAAAATTAAAGAAAGAAAGATATATATATATATACATATATCTGTGACGTCATAAAATTTAAAACATAACAGAGACACAAGCAGTGATACGTAACGAATTTTAAATTATAAATGTATAAGCCACTAAGCAATGGTAGTAATTAAATGCCTTTAACATTAAGAGTGATATAGAAAATTATAAATGTAACTTTGATGCTTACAAGTGTAATAATCATTTTGGAAAGCTCGATTCTGCAATTTGAACTATATAAAAATGAATAAGAGATTAGGATTATTTTAATTGTCTACTGGCATGTTTCACACAAAGTAGACAATAAAATAATATAGCGTTTTATGTGACATATTGTCAATAATAAAAAAAAAGGCTGAAGAGTGAGAGATATGAACTGAGAATTGTAATTAAAACTATATTTAAAAAACTGTCTGCAAATAAGAAAAAGAGAGAGTGAGAGAGAGAGAGAGAGAGAGCGAGCAACAGTATCTCAATATTTAGCTACAAAACTTTAACTTGATGTATTTTATTAACTAAAAAGTACTGATAATTTGAACTAAGAAATTTTCGATACACAGAATCTGAGTTAGATTGTGCTAATATGAAATAGATACACAAGCAGAAAGAATACACTGGTTAACTTTATATCTGTCTTTTTGTGATATACTCATTGTTATTAGGTTGTTTTATTATTTCTACATGTAAGAAAATAATCCCAACAATTTTTTAAATATAGTACATAGATAGAATTATATAT